>OZ038487.1:37019971-37117471 GCA_964036315.1 Acanthosepion esculentum
AGATGTGCGAGACATGAAGCTATTGGAGTAGAAGAGACGTCTACATCTAACAGTTTCAACGGTGAAGGGGTGGGAACGGGATGCCAGCCTCGTATGGCGTTTAAATTCATGAGGCCTAGGAATCAGCGAAAGCAGCTCATCGGAGCAATTACCGTGAAAGTATTTGTAAAAAAGACAGAGCGAGGCAACGTCGCGTCTGTGAGAGAGCGACTGCAGACGAGATGAAAGATCAGGGCCAATTACATTGCATATCCGTCTCTGGATCTTATCAAGAACCCTGAGGCAAACAGCAGGGGCTGTAGACCATTTATCACAGAATCTGAATTTTGGGATAACACAATATTTTAGTATATGTGCTTGATAATTTCTAGTTATTATTATTATTATTATTATTATTATTATTATTATTATTATTATTATTATTTCCTTCGATTTCTGTTGTAAACACATTTCCTTCCAAGTCCCAACGACAGACGTACGATTAGAAACGTCATCATGACATTTTCAACAGAACAAAAAATAAATAAACAAGCTAAGGTCACACACAATGTTTACATAGATAGAGCTTTTAATAAGGTATGAACTGTACTTGTGAGAACAATCTTTTCATTTATTTAAGACATGGGCTATCATGAATCACATCAGTGTCTATCGGAACCTTTTCTAATACAACCGAGAGCTCAAACTAAAAATGGAATTTTTAATGTCCTCATGTGCCTCATTTTTTTAGGTTTTACTCGAACCCTACAAGGTCAGGTTGTAATACAAGGTCGGTTTAATGTGGTTTAATATCCTCAGAAGATTGGTAAAACCCCACCCATCAGAAAAAGCGGTAGCTTCTTAGTCGACGCTGCGCACTTGGGTATAAATCAGATCGATAGCTAGTTACTGATAAAATGTAAACAAAACTGATTTGTATATTTTTTTCCGAAGTGTAAAAGGGACCTGTGTTTTTCTTTTTGATTTTAGTCTAAATATAACCAATGTCTAACATTTTAATCTAATGTAAACTGGACAATATCGACCTTTTTGATTCAAGCATGAACTGGACCAATTTAATCTAATGCAAACTCGACTTTTATTTATCAACTGCACTTATGTCTAACCATTTACACTCTTGTGAAATCCCTACATTTGTCTATGTTATTCAAGCTGTACTCATGTCTAAGCTTTTGACTCGTGTAAACTAAACATATATCTATCTTTTGAATGAAGGGTTACTCGGATCTAAGCTTACCTTCTTGATTCTACTTTAAACCTGAACTATATCTACTTTTTTAACTCTAGTATAAGCCGGACCCATGCCTATTTTTTTACGCTAGTGTAAATCAAACCAATGTCTACTTTTTAAGTGAAGTGCAAACCGGACCAATGTCAGTTTTTTAACTCAATCTTAAACAGGGCCTATTTCTACCTTTTGAATCAAAGTGTAAACCCGACCAATGTCAACCTTTTTTATTTTTGTGTAAACAGGAATAGTATCCACCTTATTAATCTAGTGTAAATTGGACATATTTTACCTTTTCGACTCTAGCATTCTGACTTTAGTGTAAACCAGATCTATGTTTCATTTTGGTCACTAATATGTCGGACACATGTCTGCCATTTTGAATATAATGTAAACTCTAACTTCGTTTACCTATTTGACAACTGTAAACCAGACTTAAGTCTAACTTTTTATTAATTCTCTGTGATTTTTTAAAACCTTATATTCGGCATTAAATAATCCAAAAAGAGTTGAGATATGAGTAAATTCACAACTGCAAACTAACCTAACCAGAAGTATTATCAAGGAAGACATAACTGATGCGGCGTGAATTAGATTCGAGATATAGAATTCAATTTGGATGTCTTCAGCTTTGAACGTAAAAGTAATGGAAATATAGCAATATGGCATATGAACTTCGCATGAGAGAAAAGGAAACAAATCAGTTAAAAATAATAAGTGTGGAATAATGAAATTACATCATTTCAAAACTAGACAAAATTGACTAAACTGCCATCCTTTATTCCGCTAAAGTGCCACAAAGTAATTATGAAAGAATATAACAGAAACAAGATTATAGATAATAACTTATGTTTAAACGATAAAGATTATGTTGCTACTGGTACTTGATATAGCAAAGGTAGCAACAGTGAGTTTTACGACATTCTACGTCTTTGATTTTTCTTTCTAGAATTTAATTTCAAGGTCGAAATATATATCGGCTGGCAACCATACTTTTAAAGGCAACGGAAAGACAATGATGTTAGTCTATAGACAATGCAAAATAATGGAAATATTTAGTCTTTGGACCACCGACAATTCCAGGCGCGCTTATTACTGAGATACTCAATATAAATGAACGTGTTGTATAGAGATACGAAGATAGTTGGAATAAGATTTAGGAAGAAGGCTCATTTGGCTGTCGACATGTTTGATTTCAATAATACAGGCGCTACATGTCGTTGCAAGCTCTTACGGCATGGGATGACAATTTGAATGTCATTTAAGGTTAAATGTTTGCTATGAATTCATGCAGATTAATTTGAAGTTGGGAGAATATATCGACTGAAGATGTTATCATAAAAAACAGCGATAAAAATTAGTGAGATGCGGTCTTAACTATTTGGAGAGTTAATTATATGGCAACCCCAAAATGGAAACTGAATATAGTGGTTTGAAAAAGTGGATGTGTGTGTATAAGTCTAAGATTACAGATTAACTTTAGATATGAAAGAAGGATTCATTTGTTAACTACTCCTAAGTAAGGTTCTATACACGTTGTTGCAAATATATTGCATTTCTTGAATAAATTTTAATTACCAAATTTAATAATAAAATGAAATTAAATAAGCAGAAAATAGATTGATGAATAAATAAGTAAAATAAATAAACAGGAAAACAAACCTAATGCATATACACCCTTGTGCAAATTAATTGAAGCAAATTGAATAATTCCGTTATTATTTACTTTTTTCGTATTTTTCTAATGAAACATGACCCATTGCACATGTTAGTACTTCTTATGTCCATTCCACGCAGTCTTTCCTTGCAGATTGACCATAAATTCTCAATTGGATTTAAATCAAAATAGTTTCCAGGCCAGTTTAGTACTTTGATTTGCTCAGTGGATAAGCTTGCTAATGTGTTCACGCAGAGTTACAATTTTCGTACGCTTCCTTGGAGTAACATCCATCGCAGACAATGGCCGTAGGACAACTAATCGACTGTCGTGACAATAGTGTCTGTGCGTGATAAAACTCTGAAAAAATCTATCATTTACCGATAAAAAAATCTGATAAAAATCTATCATTTACTTTTTTCGTATTTTTCTAATGAAACATGACCCATTGCACATGTTAGTACTTCGTACGTTACGTACAAGATGGCGATTGAAGCTGCATTTAAATTTTTGAAGATTGTAGTTATCAGGGAAGCAAAGAAGACAAAGGCATTTTCACAGTCGACAGTCGGGAAGTGTGAGAAACGAAACTCTTGGGGTAATAGTGGCGGTTTTATTAGTTTCAACAGTAAAAAGGTGGTACCTACATGTCAATCTAGTAGCACGCTTAAATTCATGTAGTCGGCGGCACCAGGGGAAAAAAAGCTCTTCAGCGCAGCTGCCATGAAAATATTTGTAGAAAAGACAGCGGGAAGCCACATCACATCTGTGAGAATGTGACTGAAATCGAGATGTTAGGCCAGGATCCTTTTTTGGATTTTGTCGAGAACCTCGAGATGAACAGCTGGGGCACAAGACCAGATATGGCAACAGTATTCAGTGCGTGGACGAATGATAGATTTGTAGATGTGTAAGATGGACTTTCTGTCACGCTATACAGAACAAACTTTTCTTGCAGTAGATGGAGCTATCGGTTCAATGTAGTTGTTTCACCTCGTCAGTCAAAAAACGTGAGGTCAAGACGGCGCAGTGTGACGCTCTCCCGGAGTGAAGCATCAACCATGCTGATTGGTAGGCAGGGAAGTTTCTCTATGATGGCTGTACTATAGAAGAACGCTCATTAGAAAGATTACCATGAAAGTATGTATAGAAAAGACATATAGAAGCTACGTTAGAGTGGTGGGAAAGTGACTGAAGCCGATTTGCCATATAAGGACCAATTATATTGCACATTCTTCTTTACATTTTATAAAGAATCTCTAAATATATAGCAGAGGCACTAGAGCAAATATGGTAGCAATATTCAAATCAAGGACGGATGGTAGACTTAAAAAACATACAAAATAGATTCAGGCTAGATGAATTGCCTACCAAGTTACAATTAACTAACTGTCCTAGCAGCTGGTTTAGCAGTGTATTCAGTTTAATCTCCCCACTTCATGTCGGCGGTAAACGTTATCTCGAGAAGTCACTCTCCTGGAGGTTAGCATTAGCTACGCTGATAGAAGGAAAGAGTTTTCTCGCAGACTTAACTTTTAACTGAAAGTCATTTTTTTAAGCTGTTACAATATCATTTTACAACTACTACAAAATGATTATTTCTTGAATCAATAAATTCCCGAATAGGATAATTTCCTTTTAGAATGACCAGGATTATTCCATGTATTCCCACAACGTGTCTCAACTAAGATCGTCACGACTGGAGAATTTAAACAAAACGTATTATATTCGATAAAAGGCGTGATTATGACGCGATAAATCACATGTCGCTTTCTGTTGGGTGTTATGAGAGTCGTGATTTGGTCGACACGTCAGAAGGGATTCTATGGAGGTGAGAAATTAATTTCTTCCCAACTGATCTTGTACTTTAATCATCAGCTTGAAGTCAAGATTAGGACGGAAAGGCGGCGATTCCCTTCATCAGAGTTCGGCAAAAAGGTGGGTAAATCTTGCGCGACTGTATAGAGTGAAAGGGGCTGACCTGGAGTGGCACTTTGATGTCGGTTAGGTACAGGATTTTGTCCTTCCTGGGTAGAACAGAGGCAACCCGTCTCGATATTAGGCTAGTTTAGGTTTAGTTTGAATCTTTAGTTTCCTTTTTTCCGGTTAACTTAGCTAGAGTATGTATGTTTATTGGCCCCCTTTTATTTCTGTCCCTATTTTTCTTTAGTTTAATTCCCCATCCCCTCCCTCGTTAGGTGGTCAGTGATGTCCGTTCTCTGGTAGTTGCAGGATGCTTTTCGTTTCGCGTGTGTTTTTTCGTATTTGTTGTTGTAAGTGAATGAGTGCGTATTTATGTGAGTTTTTTGGGATGGATGATTGTTTTCATACTATTATAATCCCGCAATTTTTTCGTCCAGTTAACTGACGTTTATGCTACATTTAGGGATTGTGGGTTTTTTTATTACTAACAATATTTTGTTTTGTTTTCATGTAAATAGTATTAGTTCATATTTACACTATGAATTAATACTATTATACTTAATAATAATTGTTTTTTTTTTAAATTGCTGTTTTTATTCCCCTCCCCGCAGAGACTTTGAAATGTACATATGGGGACTAGTTAGGATTTCATAGAGACATGGAGGTATTATGGTGGATGTAGTAAGAAAGGTAGGAGAGAATGTGTTGTTTTGGTGATAGGAGTATTGTTGGTATATTTGGATCAGTGTTTGTGACTAGCTAAATTTAGAATTAAGACAGAAAAGGACCGTCCTTTTCCCCACACACCCTTTTCGGCCCTGTGCCACATTTTGTACTATTGTACGAATAAATATTATTCCGCGGTGAATTTGACATGGAAACACGTACAGTAACGCAACTGGTAAACATCCGTGCTCAGATGATGCTTTCCTGATATTTAAGTATCCGCTCTTGCATGTTCTGCAAACCGCAATTTATTTCTACTACACGACGGAATAGATCAACAGCTTGTATCAGTTATAGAAACTGCGAAGTTATAGTTGCCTAGCTGTAAAGATACCGACTAACATTTCTAAATTTTAACACATTATTTAAGATCTCCATTTAATAAATAAAATCTCTGGGACGAAAGGTGAACGGTACAACTGAAAGTATCTTTGGAAGATGGTTAAGGGCGTGAATGGGTTCACTGGCATTTCGACAAAGTTTGAAGACATGAATTTCAAGTAGATTTTATTTTTGTCCATTTTGACTACGGGTTAATTTTACTGGAATGACAGGTTAAGTAGGAATCTAACTGCTACTTGCAAATGGAAAATTCGTGACTTGCACTAAACTGTTAGTTGTTTGCATAAACATCAATTTAAGAATAAAAACTACGCAATTAAATGTTAAATGATAATAATCTATCTTCTGCTGTTCATTATCTATCTATCGCCGGCTGCTGGTATCTATCTATCTATCTATCTATCTATCTATCTATCTAAACATGTTAATTATCTAAGGCTTTAATATCCTTTCATATATATATATATATATATATATATATATATATATATATATATATATATATATTATTTTAAATATTAGAACAAAAACATGTTGAAATTATAGCACAATAGCTTTCGTGTTTCGGTACTACGTTGTATCTCTTCAGGCGAATAGTAAGTGACTGGTGATTAAATAATTAAAAAAAAATTCAAACGGACAATGTTACCTCTCTTCCGAAAGATAAAGGTGGATTATGAAAACACGTGGTCAGAATCAAAAATAGACTTGTGGCTTTGTCTTGATCAACCAATTAAATGTCAGATGTACGGTAAATAGAAAATCAATCTCAGATGGTGGAGCTGGAGAAGTTATTTTTTCATGACATGATAAACCGGAACTTAGACAGTTCATCATTGACAGTTACGGAAAACATGTAAGCAACAAATATATTGTGATTGTAGACAAATATGACATGTTCAATATACGCCGAGGGGAGGGGGAGGATAATCATGCGTAAAGTTAATTTCAACAGAAATTTTCAGATTCAGGTAGCTTCTTAAAGGAACCTGTAGATAAAAAGTAAAAATGTGTAACATCTATATAAGTTACAAATAATACTAACTGGACGGCAATACATAGCAATACTAAATCTGAATAAATAAAATAAGATAATTACTTATAAATTATGGCCATAAGAAATGGAATTACCTAATTTAAAAAAAAATAATTATATTGTAAGGTAAAAGATAAACTGTGTCGGCAATTTACAGTTAATTCAATTCTTTGGTTTAGCAGATATATTTTGTCAGCAAATCGGATAATTTCTCATTTTTCATGTAAGCATAAGAAACAAGATTCATTTAAAGATTTACAGGTTCTAGCTTTTTATAGTATTTTCTATTTTACCGGAGGGCTTTTGTTAACTTATTTTAAGTTCCAAATATATTTAGAAAGGGACGTCTTATTTTTGTAAACATTATTGTTGAGTAACATATTGATACCACCTAGTTTTAAAAGAATTCTTGGTACTTCTAATGTAACATATTTAACTGTTAGATTTTCAATCGTAGAAATATTACTAAGGTAAACAAAAGTGTGAGTTTGACATCGGTTTTCCAATGGACATTCGTTAGAATTTCTACAATATACTTCTTGGTAATATTAGTGTTTACATTGGTCCACTATGTAGTGAGCACTTTTTAAAAAGTAAACGTTAAGAACACCGGAATTTTACTTCACCTGTTCTTTCTCTCATTTATATATATATATATATATATATATATATATATATATATATATATATATATATATATATATATATATATATATATGGGAGTGATGTCATGCATCGCAATGCGATATTTGCTTCCTGCGTTTCGTATGCACGATTTTATCGTTTCTTAGCAACATTTCATGCAAACAAAACAAACTATCATGGTTGCAATGTCCGCATGATCATTCTAAAACAAAAAAATGCCATCTTTGTCTGATAATTCATTATTTAATTTATTGTAATGTACTTACAATCTCTGATGATGACTTATGTAAGCCGAAAGCTTAGACAGGATTAACAATAAAACATATATTAACATAGTGATTTTCTTTCTTTTTTCAGTGATAATGCTAAAAAGATTATTCGACAATATGAAAGGAATTTATTTAAAGTAAATAGACAAAACTTCTCTATATTATTTAATGAAACATTCATTAATATATATATATATATATATATGTGTGTGTGTGTGTGTGAGAGAGAGTGTCTGACTGTTCATATGTATCTATCTATGAATGTATGTTTACATCTATCACTCACTCTCTCTCTCTCTCTCTCTCTCTATCTATCTATCTATCTATCTATCTATCTATCTATATAAGATTCTTTATATTTCCCTACTATTCATCTTTGTCGCTTCAGATCTATCTCAGTCTGTTCATAAATATATGTTTAAACATGTTCAATATACCGGGCGTAACAGCAAAATTGTCCAAATCGTGTAACAGCATGCGATAATTGTCCATCCCACAAAATGTTTAATTTCTAAAAAAAAAAACACTAAACTAATTTTCCTTTCCTCACATTTTCAGATAAAACGGTTAACCATCTTGACACCATTTGTCGCAACAATCTCTGAAAAACCCTTTGTGTTATTCAGCTAGAAAGAGAACAGATTGAAATCGCTTTGTGTCATCCACACTATGTCTTCACAACTGAGCAATGGTGAGAGAAATAAGATTATTCAAGTCTTTGGTAATGGTATCAACATTCATACGCTGGCTTCCATCTTCAAATTCCATACAAGGACCATCAAGAGAACGGTGAATAAGTTTAAAAAGAAGGAAAAGTAAAGAGAAAATCTGGATCAGGAGTTCACAACAGCAACAGAGATCATCATTTCAACTTAGAGCTAAATATATTCTTATTGTTGTAGAGTCCAATAGTGTTATAAACATCTCGGACAATTCCAATAAGATATCTTTAATCATTTCTAAGTTACAACTGTTCAAACCATAATCTAACAATTGGACAATTTTGCTGTCACCCGATTTAGACAATTTTGCTGTTATACTCAGCACGCACGTACACACACACACACAAACACACACACACACACACACATACACACACACACACACACACATATATATATATATATATATATATATATATATATATATATATATATATATATATATATATATATATATGAATGTATATCTATCTATCTATTTGTTCAATTATCTTCTCGACAGCGGAATATTTTTTTTTCATTTGCCGTCCTCCGTGTTTGATTTTAAATTTAATTTCATTTTCAGATATTAACATTTCCTTCATACGGCGTCATTTGCTTTTTTTTCCTCTAAAAAGTTTACAAGGAATTCAAATGAGAAACACTAATTCTGCATCCCATTTTCAGGATAGAGTTCATTTTTGGAATGAGAAATTCAAAAAGGAAACTTCACATAATAAATAAAGGAGAAATATTTTATGAGTTGCACGAGAAGAAACGTTTAGATTTTAACAGATAAATCTGATACAGTCATTTCACACAATGATTCACCTTGCCAGAGATAAGTAGGCTGGTAAATTTATTTCCCTAGATATATAATCACAAAGCGATCAATATCATAGATTTAAGTAGGCCTTGATTGATCGACATATATATATATATATATATATATATATATATATATATATTATATTATAAATTAATAGATTTAAAATATGGTTTTACCGCTACACAGTGATGACCATGTTTCAGAAATGGAAGCTAAAGCCCCTGAATTTAATTTTGTTATTAAACCAAAGACATTAGTTCCATTTCCTCATCAAGCGAATTTTGGAGTAACTTACTTTTTAAAAATTTACGGTTGTTAACGGCACAGGAAATATTCATAGTTTGAGGGTTTCCAAGGTTACCGATAAATCCATTCATCTAGACAAGGGGTGGTAGAGGGTTTAATTTTTAATTTTCGTTGTCTCAGTTAATAGTTACATTTGAAAGCGGGGTTATGTTTAGGGATGGGTAGGGATGTATCTTTTAACAAATTCTGACATCCGCTAAATTCATGTCATCTGGGTTTATTTCTAACGGCAAAAATTCTTATGGTATTATTTCTATTTGTATATTTAAAGATTTTGAGGGACTGTTTAGGTTAGAATATGTTTTATCCACCTTTCTAAAAAGTTATTTTTAATATTTGATATACTATACTTCTAGTTAAAAACCAAGTAAATGTATTAGGATTACTTACAGTATTTAAAATTATTTATTCTTATCGAGTATAAGTAAATATTATTTTATTTTATTTTATTTTATGTAAACTTTATGACAATGACGGCAAAGGTGGTTAAATTATTTCACTAATTCAATAAACTTAGTATTATAAATGTATATATGTATGTATAAAGGACAATTAATGTTCAATATTATATTCTAACTTATTAATTTCACATGACTTTCGGTGTTCACTTGGATTCTTTCCAGTGTTTGAATTGCTTTGAGAGAGGTGTTATGGTTAGAGTACGTTTTATTTAATTACAATTTTAAAAGATATTTAGGTTAGAATCTGTTTTATTTAATTTCAATTTTAAAACATTTTTAAAATTCTACTTTCAAATTTAACTTTTTAATTTTAATCGGCTATATTTCTTTATAAACCAAGTAAATGTAATATAATTATCTACATTATTTAAAATTATTTATACCCATCAAATATGAGTATGTATAATAATCAGGTAATTTTTTTTTTTTTTTTTTTTTTTTTTTTTTATAGATTATTTAAAGATTATTTAAAGAAAACTTTTGGCAATGACGACAAAAAATAGCTATTTCATTTCTCTGATTCAGTAAATTTTTATTTTTTATTTTTTATTTTTTATATTTTTTATTTTTTATATTTTTTATATTTTTTATAAACTTAGTAATATATATATATATATATATATATATATATATTGAAAAATAAAAAATTATTAAAAAATTAAAATCTTCAGTCACACATGTTTGTATATTAATATTCTTTGGTTTTTATTATTATTTCAGTTAGATTCCTCGACTAGTTTCAGCCAACATGGCCATCATCAGGAGAAAAAAATCTGCTTGCTGTTAGCAGTGAACTACAGAAATGAATGTCTTGATGGAGAAAATGAACTTTTGACTCTAGTTTTCATTTGTTTTTTTTAATTTTTTAACATGAAGTTTGGTCAGACCTTCTGTTGGTCAAACAGTGTCCTTTAAGTTGTTATTTAAGATAAGAGCTGGATGGATTCATGCTGCTCTGAATTCCCTTGGCCATTTTGACAGTTTTATTGGTTCCTGGATAGGCGATGTGTCTCTGTTATGTGTGTGTGTTATTTGTTTCTTAGGGAGTGTGTGAGTGAGTATGATGTGTGTAAGTGTGTATATTCGTGTGGGGGTGTGTATAAGTGTGAGGCCTCAACCTCTCCGTAAGCATGTCTGTCTTGTGTGGGTGAGAAATGTGGATAGGTCCTGATTTGTGGGGTTATATATTAATATTATCTATATTGTTATATTTTGATTAAGCCCGTTTGGACAGTGCGTTTGTAAACGTCGTACCCACTTATTTTCAAGGAACTCTAAAATCTTTCTAATGTTATGTTATAATATATATATATATATATATATATATATATATATATATATATATATATATATAGTAAGAGAGATAGAGATAGAGATAGAGGGGGTTTGGGTTAATTATAGTATTTAGATTTATTATGAATTTCCATTCATATATTTATTATTATTTTATTTAATTTGTTTATATATTTCATGTATTTATTTGTAAATACAAACACGAAACTTTATTCCTTCTACGCTACCTATATCTATAT
Source organism: Acanthosepion esculentum (assembly GCA_964036315.1). Lineage (NCBI taxonomy): Eukaryota > Metazoa > Mollusca > Cephalopoda > Sepiida > Sepiidae > Acanthosepion > Acanthosepion esculentum. The sequence continues at coordinate 37,031,627 of OZ038487.1, forward strand.
CCTGACCAAAAACACCAAATAAATCCTAACAAACTTAATTTCAAATGACGAAATTTACAACTAAAGAAACATACTCGAAAACAAAATAAACAGAATAAATATGTAATGTAAACTTCATGTCCCCAAATAATCACTTCTCCTCAGCCTTCATATATATTGCATGGACTGGTTTGAAGGAAGATTGCGATGAGAAACTGACAATCAATAAGCCGAGCTGATTTATATGTCACCATTGTATATATTACTAAAAGAATTTTTCAGATTACTACGAAGATTCTGAAATAATATATACAGATATATGTATATTTATCTGCACTTGTTATCTTATATCTATTAATCTATCTACTTTTTCGAGAATCTTTCTTTCTTACTTCCTCTTTTTTATTTCCTTCACTATCATTCTATCTATCTATGTATCTAGCTGGCTAGCTACCTAGCTACCATTCTCATTTCATATGTATCAATCTATCTACTTTTTCGAGAATTTCTCTTTTTTTTCTTTCTTTTGCTTTCTTTCTTTTTTCTTTCTTTTGCTTTATTTCTTTCTCTATCAGACTCATCGACTTATATCTATCAATGTATCTACGTTTTAACAATTTTTCTATCTTATTTTGTCTTTATTTCTATCTATCTATCTATCTATCTATCTATCTATCTATCTATCTATCTATCTATCTATCTGCCACTCTCTCTCTCTCTCTCTCTCTCTCTCTCTCTCTATATATATATATATATATATATATATATATATATATATATATATAGATAGATAGATAGATAGATAGATACCGAGACAGATTTCGATGCTTGACATTTCCTATCTATCAGTCTATCTACTTTTTCGAGAATTTTTCTTTCTTTCTTTTTTCTTTCTTTTGCTTTCTTTCTTTCTCTCTCTGTCTGACTCATCGACTTATATCTATCAATGTATCTACATTTTGACAATATTTCACTCCTATTTTCTCTTTCTTTCTTTTTCTTTTCTTTTCTTTCTTTCTTTCTTTCTTTCTGTCTTTTTTGTATCTATCTCTCTCTCTCTCTCTCTCTCTCTCTCTCTCTATATATATATATATATATATATATATATATATATATATATATATATATATATATATATATATATATAAATAAAAAGGAAAGAACAGTAAGATATAAAATCCGGTGTTCTTATAGATATTTTTATTTTTACACAATAGTGCTCAATGTAAATTTAAATTTACAGAGCATTAATATATATATATATATATATATATATATATATATATATATATATATATAGAGAGAGAGAGAGAGAGAGAGAGAGATAGATAGATATCGAGATAGATTTCTATGCTTTCCTATCTATCAGTCTATCTACTTTTTCGATAAATTTTCTTTCTCTTTGTTTCCTTCTTTTTCTTATTCTATCTATCTATCTATCTATCTATCTATCTATCTATCTATCTATCTATCTATCTATCTATCTATCTCCACTCATGATGAACGGCCGCGCTCTCAATGTGGCTGCTTTAAAAATATCGATTATTTGATTATTTTTTAATTATTTGATTATTTTTATGATTGCTTAATAATAGATTCAATTAATTTTTAGATTTTTCATTTTCAGCAAATATCAAAGGTATTTGTAAATTAAATTCTGATTTTATTTATCACATAATGTAATCATCATCACTGTGATGCTGGTTTCCAGCCAAGTGTGTTGTTCTAGTTGGAAAACAGATGATAGTCAAATGGAGCCAAATCCTCCTGATGAAATACGACTCCTTTCGTCGGCTTTCCTTGGCGTTTGGTCTTGATAGTCGTTCGTAAATGACTCAGTAAGATTTCATATTATTTTCCATTGATGGTGTAAGCCTTTCGAAGATAATCAATGAAGAACAATGCTTTTTGCGTCCCCATAAAACTCAGGCCAACAGCATCCCTGCAGATAAAATGACCTGGAGCAGGTGAGGAGGACTGTTTTTTTTCATCATTGAATATCTATCTTTGACTCAAAATGATGAAACCAACATTCATCCTGGGTTAGGAAACATTCATGCAAACTAGCCGGATCTTCATCATAGAATTTCAGATTTTCCCGTGATGTGATAAGTCTAAGTACGCTTTTGATCAGATATTAGAAGATGCGGTATCCAACGAGTAGAAACCTTCATCATACCAAGTTTATATTGCAGTATAGTTTCATGTCAATCAGATCTCATCCATCCTCATGTGGTGAACACGACCAATGTTGTCCTCAGTGATGGCAGTTGTAGGATACCCAGACCTTGGGTTTGGTTCAAGACGCTCCATTGCCATCTTACATTCAGCTTGCACTCTTTTTAAAGCTGGGGGATCATCCAATAATGTAGCAACCATGTCAGCATAAACGTACTTAGGGGCTAAACCCTATTTCTGCCAGTAACTAATAACACCACGATACCATATTTTGACCATTTTCAGTTGAGGTCTTTACGAGTTAAATTTAAAGTCTTCCTTGATTATTCAGATATCAATTAACCTCGAAAGAAATAATGCAGTTATTAATCAGAAGGGTTATTAATGCATGCAAGTTTTCAGCCAACGGTCTTGTCCGTATATATATATATATATATATATATATATATATATATATATATATATATATATCATCGACTCTCCCGTCGAATTTGACGTATGAGGGTCAAGCAGATCAGTTCCTAGAAACTGATAGCCCGACGCCGACACATGAGATTTGATTATAGTGGTGAAGGTTTCGTGCAGGACCATCCACACTTTTGGAAGGGACGAATACAGAGACCTGGTGCACTGACAACCCTCCGCGTTAGTTCGGCCTCTGATCGGCGATGATGGAATGTAACCAGATTAGTTTTAGAGGCATTGAATGTAACCAGTGTTAAATCGGAAGTGAGATCATCTGCCAATTTCTGATACTTAATACATTGAGAGATGCGTCCTTATATCGTCGTATAATTGGCATAAACCATTACAAATGATCGGAGCATATTCTTAGGTAGGTCATTTATGTAAACCAGAAAGAGGGTCGGTAAGAGAAGTGACCCCTAAGAGACGCCTGCGTTGACCACTAGGGCCTGGGAGGACTGACTACCTTCTGGGATCTTCCTGCTAGGAAGTATTTTATATTGGAGAAAACACTTCCAGTGATTCCACGGTTGGAGAGCTTGTGTAGCAACATTTGAGCCACTCCTTAAGGTCGAAGGTCTTCAATATATATAATGATATGGACCTTGCGTTATTATGTATGTCGACAAGGGCCTCACTGATTCTGTGTGTAATGGTAGTTAAATATCAGCAGTGGATAGTGCTGATCGAAACCCATACTGCTCCTCGCACAAGAGGTCGTTCCTCTACAGACTCTCGACGAGCTTCTTGTTGATTAAGGCCTAAAAAGCTTACGGAGAAGTCTAATGTGTCTATACTGGGAATGGAAGGATCGGTTGCTAAAATTCTTGAAGACCGGGGATAAGCTTGCCACCTTTCACATGTTTGGGAAAAGATTTCTCCTACAAGTAGCAGTTAAATAACTTCTCTAGAACCGGGTATAATTCTAGGTTGATACTCTTAAAGACTACCGCTGGAATTTTGTCTGGACCAGTATCTTATTTGAGGTCGAGACTTTTGATAAGTTTTGAGATTTCTCTTGCTGAAATGAATATATTACTGAGATTGTAATCAGTGAGACGTGGGAAATTGGGGCGTGGATGGCCTTTGTCATCTAACGTTGAGTTTGAGGCAAAGATCGAGGCGAAGACCCTCGTCATGTCTGTCGAGTATGACATGACTTCGGGTGAATTTATAATAGGTGGGCACAACCTCTTTTCATAATTTGGTTGGAGATCAGAATTCGTGAGATTGAATTTGTTTATTTTCAACCTTGACCTGCACTTTGTGTTTTCCCGTACCCTCTTACAGAGATTGCGACCTTTCTGAAAAAAAAACTAAGTGCCAGACCACACCGCTCCTTGCGATAGATTTTTGAATAGTGGTTCTGGTGATCTATGGCTGCAGCGCATTCAGGGGTGAACCAGGGTTGACACTCTTTCTGAAATTCCTTTTAGATCCATTCGGAAATTAGTGCAGCAAGTTTGGGGACAGCATGTTTGAAGAAGGTTGGAAGAGTATCTTCCGTCATATAGGACCGAAAGCTGTTTCAGTTTACCTCCGCATAGCGAAAAACTGTTCTATGGAACGGTAAATCAGGAGATACCATTGGCTTGGAGTCAATCTGGACACTAACTAAGGAATGATCTGACGTCCCAATGGAGGATATTTTTGATGATCATTTGTTAGTGTAGGATGTTAGAAAAAGGTCGAGGATGTTCGCCGGCTCTCTTGTCGCATCCATGACTTGAGTGGCTCTTCAATGATCTTGGCTAGTTCTTCAATGATCTTGGTTAGTTCTTATGCCTTGGAGAAATCTCTGCAATATCTGCCTTCCTCATTGGTTTTTTAAGAGTGAACTAAGCACTCTTTGTGGTGAACATTGAAGTCACCGCACATGTGGAAGTTGACCGGGGGTAATTCGTTGAGGATATTTGCAATCCTCTCTGATATTCGATCGGAGATTACCGAACCTTCATCCTGAGGACGATACAGGGCAGAGATGAATGTGCTTCTATGGATAATTGCCACATAAGAAACACATATAGCGGAGATCAGGGTCCTCGTTTTTTGTGCCCCTGCCACAGGGAAATCAGTCCTTGATGTAGGCACCTAGCCCGTGACCGTGGCGATTTGGGTGGTCGTATTTTTTATAATTGGTGAATAGCCCGGGATTGTGAACTCTTGCAATAGGATTGAAACATTGATACCCGTTACAGACAGGAACAGGTGGTCAGGTTGAGATTGAAGTTCCATTTCTGTAAAGTCGGAACGTAGACCCCTTATATTGGTGTAAGGTATGTGGTCTACATTTTTGAGGTTGGGTTTGCTAGTTTTGTTCGTTTTCACTTTGATTGCATTTATATTTGTTTTGGTTGGTTTGGTGGATGATTAGTAGGCAGGAAAGCAGATATCCATTAGAGATGCACGGATAAATAACCTGGGTTGACTCGTCCGGAGATACTGTCATAACAGCATCCATCATCATTGCATCCAGAGGCCTTACGAGAGATTACTGCCCGGTCCAAAAACCATTCACAGTATGACAGTACAACAGACTCGGTATTATACACCTGCTGATAAGACAGCCTCCTTCAAAGACACCCGATGATCAGGCGAATAATGTTCAAAAAACAACAAAATGTTTCATGATGGGGGAAATAACCCAGGAAAGATCCAGGCGCGATACGCTCGTCCGGCTAGAGATCAGACCAACAGAACCCATAAAATTTGGCTTAGGGGATGCGGCAGGGGAAAGATTAAGGATGGGTGTGATAGTTATAAAGTTTTAACTTGTCTATGTGCAAAAGAACCCCTCGTTCATTATTTTTTTTTGGACCCGGTAAAAACTTGTCGAAGACAGAATTAATTTTTCTCGTGAACATCAATTCTTCCAGTAACATCCCTGTCAGTATGTAGAGATTCGGTGTTATCCGGTACGCACTCAATAATCTTTTTTAAAGCTCTTTTAAAAATACCCACAAACCGTTAACCTTGTCCGTTTGACCTTGTGTGTTACGACCGTGTAGCAATATGTTCAATCGAGAACATTTTACAAAATTCTTTAAATTCGTAAGCAGGGAATTGTGTACCGTTATCCGATACAATGGCGTCACGAATTCAACACCTTGCAAACAGTTCATGTAAAAAAAAATCGCAGTAACCGTAGAAGTTGGTATTCTGCACTTACAAATTTCAGGAAATATAGTAAACTTATCGACTACCACAAAATAATATCATCCGTTCATCTGACCTGCGAAATCTATGTGCAGTCTTTACCACGGAGTAACTGTCTTTGTCTAAGGTTATCATTTCTTGGTAGGTGATTTTGCTGCCAGAGCACAACCTCTGCAGGCTTTTACTAATTTTTCAATATTTTGATCCATTTTGGTTCAGTATACATGACACATTATAAGAGATTTCATCTTTGAACTTACCGGATGTCTACTATGAAATTCATTTAATATCCACTTTTGTAATGTGATAGGTATTACTACTCTTTGCGCAAACATCAGTATTCCGTCATATAAGAGAGTAAGCGTTCAAATATGGATTGCCGTCTATAAATCGTCTATCTTTCTTACTTTCTTTTAGTCGATTTTTTTTTATTTTCGAAATAAACATGTGTTGTTCCGTTTTTACTTTTATTTTTTCCATGGTAACTGGTAGTTCACTTATTCCGTAGTATAATATATTTTTAATTTCTATTTCACTGTTTATACTGCAATAACGATGTCCTCAAACGGTTCAGTACTTTTTGGTGTCAATCTTGTTAAATCATTAGCATGTTCTAATTTTTGAACGGTTGATACTTCATCTTGAAATCGGAATTTAATAAGATAACACCCAGCGTTTTAATCTATTCACTGTATGCTTAGGAATTTCTTTTTTGAACAATAAATTAATGTTAGAGGACGGTGATCCGTATGTAAACTGAAAAAAAAACGTGTAATTTTTCACTGCAAATGTTATTGCCAACACCTCTTTTACGATATGGCTGTAGTTTTTTTTTCTGCCGGTGGTGGCGAACGCGAAGCATGTGTGACGGTTTTCATGTTACCCTCATCATATTTATGTAGAATTACTCTTATACCATAGTCACTTGCATCTGAATCCAATACGATTTCTGCTTTTGAATCGTAGTGCGCTAATGATAAGCCTGACGTAATTATTTTATTGGTTTCTTCAAACGCCTTTTGACACTTATCAGTCCAGTTCTACTTTACGCCTTTTTAAAGCAAATTTTCAATCAGAAATACTGCATATTATGTATATAGATTTCATAATAGTTTTCTAGTTCCAAGAAATGCTTGTAACATAATAATGTTTAAGGAGGCATATACTTAATTGCACTTACCATCGACCCATTTGATTGACAACCATTTTTCTCAATGATCTGTTCTAGGCACTTGATTTTAGGCAAAACTATTTATCCTCACTGACTTTGAACCCGTATTCTCGTATTTTTCAAAGACTCTTTTCACATGGCCGACATGGTGTTCCTTACATGCACTTTTAATTAATATATCATCAAGATAAGCAACTGTGAAATCACAATCTGCAAACATAATATCCTCGGCTTGTTGAAACTACTTGTATACCAAAAGGAAGTCTGTTAAACTTATACTTAATACTTCCAGCGTATTTATAATCATTAACTGTGAACTTTCTTCTTCAAAGTGGATTTACAAATACGCTTCAGAAAGATACACCTTTGAAAAAATTTGCCACTGTTTAAATTCGCAAAAAATCTGCAAAAAGTTATTCTGGACTTAGCAGTGGGTAGTCACGGGATTCTAAATGTTTGTTTAATCCTGTCGAAAAATCAGCATAAACACGATATTTTTCTTTCTACACACTACTGGCGGTGCCCATTTTCAATGAACAGTTTTTTCAATTACACCTATTTTTTCAAGTCTGTCTAATTCTTTGTTGATTTTATCCAGTGCTGCGATCCGTATATTTTGTCACTGTTTAAACACTGGCGTCGACCTTTTTTTCACTTGGAATTTTGCTTTGACTTTGGAACACCGACAGAAGAACCGTTTTTTTTTTTTTTTTTTTGTCAACTGGTAGCTTGTACACTTACATTTTTTCAATAAATATTCATAGGTAAGTCCCACAACTGAAGTAATTTCATCCAGTCAGTACTGAATAAGTTTATAGTATTTTTTAACACAAGAGCCTTAACTTTTACACAACTGTTACGCAATGAAATATTACATTATAAGTCATTTCACCTATAAAAAAATAATTTCTTACCAAACACGCGCCGTGCGATTTTCGAAGTTCTTTTCAATATGGGTTTTCCGTTTTCTTTCCCTGTGGCTTCGTCGATTATTGCTATATCACTACCAGTTCAGTGTTTACATTTTTCGGACTATTGTCCTCATCTTTGTCGCCATATTTCTTACAACGTTTGGGTCGTTGTACGCTCCGGCCTTCTTCAGGTGGCTGGAATGGCAAACTGAACCGTTTATTTCGCTCACTGGTCTAGACTGATCTAGTTCCACGTATCATGTTTAATGGATGTCAGTTATCAGTTACCTCCTGTTAATTCCCCTATCCCAGTTCTCCACTGCCTTAACTGGGTATCAAAGATGAGGACAATAGTCCGAATAATGTAAATAGTGTACATAATACCTCATCTCAGAAATATAGGCAGATATCACTACCAGTGTTTAGCTGTATTTACATCTACTTTATTAATCTTCACATACACAAATTTTCCTTAGTTTTCTGTAATTATTTTTTCCGTCGCGACGCTGTATACGATTTTTTTTCTGTGGGGAGTTTTATTTGCTTTAGTTTTACTGTGTGATTTTTTATGTCCTACTTTTCCACACTAGTAGCACTTTGAATTCTTAATTAGATCGTCATCTCCGACGATTTTAGTTGTTGATTTTATCCGGAGTCAATTCATTTGTAGTGTTATTTTGATAAGAAACAGACTGATAACTTACAATTATTTATGACGATTGTATCAAGACACTTACAAAATCACAATATTTGTCATGCTCGATTGGTGTCAAATTTCCAACAAGAGTCCTGTTTATTTCTTATCTTCCCAGTCGCTGCATTCTTCTCTCAAAATCTGTTCGTATCTTCTAAAATAAGCAAAAAAGGTAATCCCGTCATATGAATTGTACGTGCATTCAGTTATGGCATTTGCCACCGCTTCAGGAAAGCACTTGAAGAATTTTTCGTTTCCTTTCGTATTATTTCCTTTAAGTTTTGTTGTTGCTTTTGAAGTTCCAACAGCTGTTGTTGTTGCTGTTTTTGCTGTTATATTTTTACCACTTCATATTTAATGATTATCTGTTTTTCCCCTTCTTTCTCTTTTTTTACTTTTTTACACACACAATGAAAAATTAAACCAACGTGGTTCTAATTACACGTCGTCGCTGTTATCATGTACATCGAAGTAAAAATTATTATTTCCTACTGCTTATGAGTTTCTGTTATAACTCGCTACTCGTCGTCACGTCATTAGAGTTCTTCCAGACTGACTCCAACAGATCTCCACTGACTCTTTATTTAAGGCGTCTTGCCTAGTTCATTTGTGTTACTGGGGGTGTCTAATTTATTCCACAACACACACACACACACACACACACACACACACACACACACACACACACATATATATATATATATATGTATATATGTATGTATGTATGCAAAAATGTTCTATTAAAGTCGGCAGACATGCCGTTTCCGCTTCTGTATACTGTGTCTCTTCAGGACATCAACGAACATGGCCCTCTAAAACTTGCTATACTTTGTAAAATGTGTTATTTACTATCCATAAAACTACCTGCCCTGCAGTTTACCCAACTGCTTAGGTATGCTAATCGGAGTTGTCGCTGTCTTTCTTATCGTCAATATATTGTGTGGGTGTTTAATTCTCGAAACCGTCTTTTCTCACCGTGCGCCCTTGAAATTTTAATTCTGATTCTAAGTATCACAGTCGTTTTGGTCTTCATTTTCCTTAATACTTCCTCGTTGCTTACGTGTTCCGTCAATGGTATTCTCAGCATCCTTCATTTGAACCGTTTTCGGCAGCCTGATCAGATTGTCTAACGTTCAATGCCATAGAGTGGTAGTGCATAACAGATCAGAACTCTTTTTTGTTTCTAAATAAATGTTCCTGCGTCATTATACTTTCCTTATCTTTTGGAAGACATCTTTGATGATATCATTTTTTTGTCCGTTGCTAAAACATTTCATAGATATTTAAATTTTCGAACATGTTAGATTTTGTCATCTCCATGTGTGTTGATTTTTCCTGTTGGCGCATTTGTTTCTATATTATGGCATTGCATGTATAAATGTTTTTTTTTTCGTAGCGCTTGTCTTATTCTTGTTATGGCTCGCAGCTTACGATTCACTTGAATCATTAAAAAGAAAGGAAGAAATTCGATAAAATTCAATATATGTTTATATCAGGAAACATATATCGAATTTAATACCAGCTTAGACGTTTGGGATGATTTTGAATTCTAGATTTGCCATATTAGTAGAAACGCGTGACCGGGATATTATTTATTGAGGATGTGATGTAGTATATATTCTGACAATTTACATGTAAATATGAATACCCGTACTGGAATTTTAACTTATCTTTTTCATTAATTATTGGTCGTTTTGATTTCGTAATGAAAGCTTCTAGAATTTGTAAGCATTTTTACAATTTTTGTTTATTTCCAAAGGATTAATTTTAATTTTATATTTCAGTATTATCTATTATTGTATTGAAATTTGGTCGTCATTATGTTAAGGGAATCTACAAGGAAGAATTTTGGGCAGGAATCGTACGTCAACCTGGATCTCATTTTCGAAGCTATCAAAGAGAGTAGAACCAATGGTGATCTCAAGGTCCACTAATGGGTATGCATATGGGCTTCATCAGGTCATGTGACTTGCTCTGTTTTGGAGACTGTCGGGCTGTGTCCAAGCACTTTAAGCAGGAATGGGGTTTTAGGAGCACTTTCAAACGTAAGGGAGACTGCACAAATTTCTTTTCTAAAGCAGAGTTATAAGTCTGTCTATTCAAATTTTCATATAAATTCTCCAACTTGCAACTGAAGTGTTTACGCAACTGTTAAACTGTCCAAAGTTCATTTTTATACATTCGAGAACATTCGATTCTTAATACAATCGTCATAAATAATTGTAAGTTATTAGTCTGTTTCTTATCAAAATATGTTTGGCAAATTCCTGTTTATTTAAGGTGACGTCCGCTACAAAAGATTTTAAATTGCAATGTTTGCCAAACACCATTTGATCAAATGACTGATATATATATATATATATATATATATATATATATATATATATATATATGATATCATTCAGACACTGTACTGTTTCGCTGTATTACAGCTCCTCAGTTCGGTAAACAACCGAATGCCTCAAACCCGGATCGAAACACAACCGATTTGGTGGCAGTCAAAGTTTCTACCACAGAGCCATCTTCACTCGACAGCACGAGTCAGCCAAATCTAGCGTATTGTTTGTACAAGCGTAAATAAACGTCAAGCAGCCATAGTGCTCCATTCATTTTACTGAAGAGCTTCGCATTTTTACGCAGGTGACCGTTGTTTTTTTTTTCAGAATTAGCTTGGCATTCACCAGTGCTCAAATGAAAATATCTTTTCAAGAGCTATGTTATGACATACGCAGACAGTACTATTTAGCTGTATCACAGATCCTCTCTCTCTCTCTCTATATATATATATATATATATATATATATGAATCATGATGTGGTTCCACAGAATAAATAAACAGACTTAAGTAGAAACAATTTAATGTTCATTTTGTTATGGATCTCGGTACCATATGCCCAACATTTCTTCGGGACCAATCGTTGGCAGATATGATTTAACAAAGTTGGTCAATGCAAATGTAAAAATTGGAGAAAGTCTAAAATAATTTCACGATTAAAATATAAAGGTGTAAATTTAAGAACCGAGGAAATACTGCCAAGTAAGTATAAAACAAGAAAAGATAATCACTCACTGACCTCCAAATATGTGTAAGGACTGCACAAATTTCTCCTTTAGCCGACAAAGTGATGGCTGATCTAATTTAAGACAAACAGCATCTAACACTTGCAAATGGTGCTTAGAACTACCCATACGCAAAATAGAGAATGAGTCAGTCGTGAAACACGAAGAGCACCGCCGATTCTCTAATAAGTGGCGAATCGTGTACAGGTTGTGATACACGGCTGTGATTACGTAAATTTAATCTTACAAATCTTACAAATTTTGATTACCTTGCGGGAAGTCATGCTCATTCCCGAACCATTAAGCATTTAAAAACTTTTCCGCCAATTTCTACATTTGCTTTCGCCGACTTAGTTAAATCATTTTTGCTACCGATTGGTCCATGAAGAAGTGTTAGCCATAAGATGCCTAGGATCATAAAAAATGAGCAAAAATTGTGTTTCCTTAAGTCCATATATATATATATATATATATATATATATATATATATATATATATATATACACACACACACACACACTGGCCTTGAGAAAGTGCGTCAGAGGACGAGTCGCGTCGGCTAAAATAAGGTTACCTTTCGTCTTTACATATATAGAAATATTTAGGAGGATTAGAAATAATCATAATTAAGTAATTCATCTAATCAAGAAGAAACTTCAGCAGAATGCAGAAAGCACTGGGCGGCCGTTTCGTCCTATATTTAGGATTCATCCGCATCCATTACCGAGAATTGAAACCCGAACAGTTATAATAGGAGGCAAACGTCATACCAACGGGCCTCGGTTACGAAAAAGGTAACGAATTAGACACGATATAGCGCCGCTCGATCACATATTCCGTGGTGGAACTCATCCGAGTTTCTCTTTACCCATAGGACTGTGCCTCCACGAGCCAGGACTACTATCCACAAGACGCCCCATCCAGAGTATTAGAAGCCGGTTCAAGCAAGGGTATACAGATAGAAATAATTAGGAGCATTTGAAATAATCATAATTAAGTAATTCATCGAGTCTCTCTCTCTCTCTCTCTCTCTCGATATATTCAACACAATCAAGGTGATAATACCTCTAAGAGGCAAGGCGTTATTGGGAGCGAAAGAGAAAAACTAGAAGGGACCGAAAAACCAATCCTAAATAGGAAACAAGGGATAAAACTCAAAAGACTGGGGACTGGTACGAACCGAATTATCTACTATTGAGAAGAAAAATAAATACAAATTAAAAATAATTATTATATATATAGTCTTCCACAGACAGACTGTTTTACTCCAGTGTGGCCTAACACGCGATTGCTTTATGCAGAGATCGTGACTCAACCGATTTGACATCAGTCGGCGACTCTTATTCCTAGGCTATCGACTCACGCTACGGAGAAAGGGAATTCTAACGCATTATATACGTGATATAAGAATTATCAACTGCCAGAGTGATGTATTCATTGCGATAAGGTTAGCATTTTGGACAGATCTATTTCATTTATGCAGGTTTGGTCGGGGACCAACCAGGAAAATTATGATATTTAATATATCTTTATTTGATTCTTTTATCGTTCGGATCATTTGTCTGTTTTCCTAACAACATTTGAAGATAATTTGTTTGAAAAAAAAAACCCAAAAAACTCCGAAAACATAAGACAATTTTCCACAAAAAAGTAGAAAGAGGGTGAAGGTGAGAGTCTGCAAAATGAAATCTTCAGAGAGAGAGAGAGAGAGAGAGAGAGAGAGAGAGAGAGAGAGAGAGAGAGAGTTGGGTTTAAAGAAAAAGAAGATAAATTTTACGGTGAGAGGGAAAGCAACTTTCAATGTTTCCAAAACTGCACGAATTTAAGCGTGCTACTAGGTTGTCATCTCGGTCCCACCCTTTCACTCTCCAAACGGCTAAGTGTAGCCATCTCTTCTACTCCAGCAGCTCCTAATCTCGCACCTCCCGTCAGTGGAACTCCCTTCCTATCAATTGCTTCGCTGATAGCTTCAAATATTCAAATTTAATTTCAATCAGCATCTTTTGATGCCTTGACCTTGCTACCTACCCTTCTTTTTATACTTTTACCAAACACGCCTCTTTAGTCTTACTATCACTCTTTGTAACCCCTTGCGTGCTAGTGGCACTCTCGCCTTGTTTGGGGTGATTTGCTAATACACACACACAGGCACACACACACACGCACACACACACACGCACACACACACACATATATATATATATATGATGGACTCTCCCGTCGAACTCGACGTATGATGGTCAGACAGATCAGTTCCCAGAAACTGAAAGCCCGACACCCACACAGGATTTGATTATAGTGGTGAAGGCTTTGTGCAGGGCCATCCACACTTTTTGGAGATACGAATACAGGGACCTGGTGCAACGAATGCCACAAGGTCCCCAAACGACCCTCCGCAGGTTTTGAATTCAGAGTTGTCCTTCTCCTAGACCAGTTTCCATCCAAGGCTATAGAACCCAGTCTGTCCTGCTATTTACCCATAGTTGGAGGGAGAAGAAGAGGATTCACACCTTTCCCAAGGGTGTTAGCACGTAAGTGAATGTAATGAATTCGACTGGAATTCGAAGTCGGCTCTCCGATTCCTCGATCCAAGCCGTTATCCATATATATATATATATATATATATATGTATATATATATATATATATATATATATATATATATATCCAAGCCGTTATATATATATATATATATATATATATATATATATATATATATCCAAGCCGTTATATATATATATATATATATATATATATATATATATATATATATTTGAAATTTATCTCGGTACTTCATAAGCCTCCGATTCTTAGCTATGATTAATTAATGATTAATGAACATGTCATTTTCTTTTATGCTCGATTTTATCATGATACTTCAGAAAAGCTTAGAGCGTAAATTTACATTCTTATTGCTTTAAGTAGATTCCAGTAAGATATCTTTAGTCATTTCTAAGATACACCAGTTCAGATATATATATATCTGCAACACAATGAAAAACACTAGCAGCCTTCATGAGCCACTGCCGGTCTCCTAAACGGTGAATTCACGTAGAAAATATTTACAAAAAAATGTCCGCAATGGTCATTATCGCTTGACTAATTTAGTTTATGCGTGAAGATAAAACTAATATATATTTCTGAAGTGCAGGATATTTATTTTAATCATCATTAATGAAGAGAATCTGCTGCCGTTATGTCAGGGGGTGAAATTAACCCAATATATAATCGAGCGGATACTGTCTTATATTTTGCCCAAATTCAGTTGGAGAGTGAATTGAGTAGGATTAGCTCACAAGAAAGTAAGTTCTAGGCGAGCCAGGAAGATAGAGTTATAATAATTCCATCGCAAACCCTTATAACTGTCGAACTTATTGCGAATACTTCTATTTGTGTGTTTGCCTGCATATCTGGGACATTGATACTACAGAAAGAGATGCTATTTCTATTTAAATTTACTTGCCTATAAGTAATAATTTTCTTGGAAAATATCTATATTTCTGTACGTGATTAAAAGGGTTGATTCTGTATATAAAGGATTGTGTTGTTACATTCCTTGACAGCGAACATATATAAGATTTTATTCAGAAAACTTTCATATCTCAAAATCAAGAGAATAAAGTCATACTATGGATTTATTTATCCTACACCTTTCTGTCTTTTATTTAAATTTCTTTAAAAAAAATCAATTCTAAGAATTGCGTTCTGGCAATAACAAGGAATCATTTCAAGTGTTTTTCCCCTATGAACATTTTTTTAAAAATTTTATTTATATATCTCCTAATATTATCTTAACGCTTTCAGGGTTGTTGTTCAGTTTGCTGAAAGCAATTTTGAAACATTTACATATATATATATATATATATATATATATATATATATATATATATATATATATATATATATATATATATAAATCATTTTTTTAAATATATGTTTGTTTATGTATTCGATCCGATTTCATTTACTTTCTTTTACTTATGTTTCTATCAATACTATATATATATATATATATATATATATATATATATATATATATATATGAAAGTGAACATTGAAGTAAACACTCAGGCTGTTTCATGCAAGACGCAATCGTCAGGCCGCTGAATGTCAGGCAGCCTGACGATTGCGTCTAGAATGAAACAGCCTGTCGCCTCTGAGTTATTGACTTCAATGTTCACTTTTATATATATACATATATTTACATACGCTCTGTCTCTCATATTGAGCATTTTATCCCTTAAATATACCAAATCTTAAAATTATATTTCTTCACGCGCACACACACACACACACACACACACACACACACACACACATATATATATATATATATATATATATATATATATATATATATATATATATATATATATATATCAAAACTAAAAAAAAACAACAATGTTGGTGGGACCAATAGACAACTTTCCAGACGGCCTAATAGATTAGTAAATGAAAAAAAATCCGAACACGGAAAGGAAAAAAAACAAACAAAAGGCCACCTCCTACCTATGCAGTAAATTTAAATGTTCAACGCCAAGACTACGGTGATAGAGAGTAAAAAACGCTTCAGAACGTTAACACTCAACGAAGGACAGCACGAGTTTCTTGCTCTCGTGAACTTCAAGACTAGAACGGAATCAAACTGAAAAATAAACCTAGAAAACAGCTAAACTCATATATATATGTATATATATATATATATATATATATATATATATATATATATATATATATATATGTGTGTGTGTGTGTGTGTGTGTGTGTGTGTGTGTTTGTGTGTGTGTGTGGGTGCGTGTGTGGGTGTGTATGTGTATGTGTGTATATAAATATAAAAGTGAACATTGGCATCAACAATTAGAGGCAACAGGCTGCTGTTTCAAGCTAAACGCAATCGTCAGGCCGCGAGTGTTGAATTTTTTCTCGTCTATTTATATATATGGGTCAGTGGTGCGTTGTGGGTAATCCATTCTGGCGGTTATTTTGGCAGGCTTGGCTTGTTTATTTATTTACTTGGGTTAATTTATTTTACTTGTTTTTATTTTCATTTTTTATTTTATATATTTATTTATTATTTTCGGTTTTCTATGTTTTATTAATGTGGTAAAAATTTTGAGGCGATTTTCTTAGGTCGTTTATTTTACTTGTTTTTGCTTATTTATGTTTATTTTTATTAGTTCTAACGATTATTGTAGAGGGAGCGATTTGTAACTTGTTCATTTGTTTATTTGTTAAATTTTATTAGTTTTTACTTGTTTTTTCTTATTTATTTGTTCATTTTTATTTATGTTTCATTTTGTTTATTATTATATACTCTATGCGATTTTCGATTTTTGAGTAACTTAGTAACATTTTTTTATCGTTATATAGCAGTTATACCTATTTTCTCGTCCAATTTTTGGATTGATTTTTTAAGTCTATTCTAACGGCTATTTTGGTGGCATTGGTTTGTTAATTTGTATATTGTTTACTTTATTTATTTATTCGGATTGATTATTTTTACTTGTGTTTTATATATTTATTTTCTATTTTTATTTGTTATATTTCGTCTATTCTAATGGGAGTGGTTTGTTAATTGTTTATTATTTGCTTGGGTTAATTTAATTTACTTGTTTTTTTTTTAAATATTATTTTGTTTATTTTCTTTATTCTTTTCAGTTTTCGATTTTTAAGTAACGTAATAAAAGTTTGTTTACGTGTCTGCATTTTGAGATGGGAAGGTAATAATAGATACTTTTTCCTCCAAGCAAAGTTTGAAGGCTGTGGATTGATTGTTGGACGCTGATGATCTTTGCCGTGATTTGCGTTTTGTTTTTAATTTCCCGGATATACGTCGAAAGCATTGTGCTGTTCGCGTATTTACTGTTTGTGAAATATGTTTTGTGTGCATAGTTTCTTTGTTTCCAGGGTCCTTCAGTTACTCCTATGAATACCTTTTCTTCATTATCTTGTGATTTTACCGTGGCTTGCTATATTACGTTATTTTGTAAGCAATTACCGCGTAAGGGACATCCTTTTTTTAAACAGCCTGTCGCCTCTGTGTGTTGACTTCAATGTTCATTTTTATATTTGTATTTATATACGCCCTATCTATGATATTGGGGACTTTATCCCTAAATATAGCACACCTTAAAACTATATTTCTTCATATATATATATATATATATATATATATATATATATATATATATATATATATATATACATATATATATATGTAAATGTTACTGTAGATAGATCTGGCTGAAGAAGTTTGATTTGGAAACGCTGCACCAATTTTGTCCGAAAGAGAATTGAGCATTCCAACAAAAAGCGCTCCATTAGAAAAGGAGAAATAGAATCTGTCCCAGAGCTATTAGAACACCAGCACATTGCAGTATTTGTTGAAAAGTCACGTGAAATCACACCAGAGAGGTCAGTTGCAAACTCATGGGAATGCAACCCGACCAGAATTTCCTGCTGGATACTTGTGCGATTTTCGAGACAAGGTTTGTAAGTCTGTTGCGGGACTCAGACATCACAAGATTGTACACAGGGACAATGTTCCAACATAGGTTACATAGACATAACTTTATGTTTGCCACCTATGTAAGAGAGATTGTAAAAATGAAAATGGCCTCAAGAATCACTTACTGGCCATCAGCAGAGCTTTATAAAGGGTAAAAATGGGGGAAATAATAAAATTCTGAATTAAAAAAAACAAAAAAAAAACTACCAAGTGAAAAGATGGTCTTCTTCTGCTGAGAAGTGACAATCATCACAGTTATCATATATATATATATATATATATATATATATATATATATATATGTTTGTGTGTGTGTGTGTGTGTGTGTGTGTGTGTGTGTGTGTGTGTGTGTGTGTGTGTGTGTGTGTGTGTGTTAAAATAATGAGAAAGAACAGTAAGATTTATAATCCGGTGTTCTTAGTAGTTATTTTTATTTTTAAAAAACACAGCTTGATACAAAACAGCAGAGCAAAATATGCGATATATATGCGATTCATATTTTTAAAAGGAAAAATAATTATAAATAAATATTTTTAGAAGAAAATAATTATAATTATATATATATATATATATATGTGTGTGTGTGTGTGTGTGTGTCTGTGTGTGTGTTTGTGGTATGACGTAGAAATTGTAGAAAAATGCAATAGATTTAGGTACTCTAAATGGAAAATCATTTTTTGTATAAAACCGGCTCACAGAGAAATAGACGCATTTTTGTGCATTTTGTAGACCCTGTTTTAATTTCTATATTCGTATTTGTTAACCAATCAGCGACGTTATCATAAACCCCCCGAAGAACTTTACATTTTCAGACAAATAATATTTGTTGTTGAAATTCGAAGGCTTACTCCAAAAAAGGACCAACAATATTTTCCCTCCTTAAAATGGATATTCAACAATAGGGAAAATATTTATTAACCAAAAAACTTATAACTTTTAGTTTTTTAGGAGACGATTTCTCGGTTCTCGAAACGAGTGTATTATTTCGCAATTTTTTTATTCAGATTTTATTCATTCGAGGGTTGTTCATTCGTTGTTATACAATCTGAAATTCTCAAACCATAATTAATTACTCACATTTTAGCTTATTTATTCGAGTATACTATATTACAAAACAGCGTAACCATGATGAGTTAAGAAACAAAAAAAAACAAAAATACATATGAAGCGAGTTATTATCAACTCAGATTTTAGGAATAGGATTAATGAAGCTACCTTCACTGACAGCTTCGCCTACCATCCGCTAGCTATTGCTACTAGGAAATTAAACGCACACGTAAAACAGCGTAAATACGTAACACTCTCGTAAGTAGACGTATTATATTTTCTATCATACTAACGCAAATATTCTGTTGCATTGTAAAAAATGAAACCAAATATTTTTATGTGAAGTTGCTTTGTAAAGAATCTTTGTAATTCATGTTTTTCAATTTGAAAGAAAATACTCAAAAATTAAAATCTATTGACATTTGTAGATCCGTGTTTTAAGATCCTTTATTTCTTGGATTATTTTGGCCTATTACTCTACATATATCTATCTATCTATCTATCTATCTATCTATCTATCTATCTTTATATATATATATATATATATATATATATATATATATATATATATATATATGTGTGTGTGTGTGTGTGTGTGTGTGTGTGTGTATGTTGTGTGTGTGTGTGGAGAGAGAGAGACGGGGGATTTCAGCACTGACTAAAAGCTAACCATTCGCTAATATCTTAAAAAGAAAAAAATGAATGGAAATTAAAATATGATGAAATATCAGAATGAATCTTACCATAAAATTGAAAATATGAAATTGATGATTGCATCTATCCTTGTGTGTGTTTCCAGAAGACTCCACAAGGGATATACAAAAGATCAAATAAGCTAAAAATCTCATAAATAAGCAGAGAAATTAAAATGACCACCCAAGATTATATAGAATAATCGTGATAGTGCTGGAGTATTGACATTCAATGAAAAAACACAGATACGAAACGTGTAAAACTGTGTGTTTATTTTATAATAATTAACAAAAGACAAAAAGGTTCAGAAAAATAAGAACGCACTTATAAGAAATGGAAAACGTCAAACCAGAAAATGCGAACACATTTGTGTGTCCTGACAGATCAGGGATTAATGATGGGAAAAACATCAACGACCGAAATAACAAACCAGTTTGGGAAATCATAGCAAGCTTGGAGGAGGGGGGATTCTTTTTTTTTTTTTTATCATCCACCCCACTAAAATGCAAGGGGTTTACTAGGAATGAAAGAGTATTAGAAAGGGTTAGTGAGAAAAAAGGATAATAAAAGAAAAGGTTTTCAGGCAAAATACAGAATGTGATGGATAAATTGTCGTCTAAATTACTCAAAAATGAAAATAACACTTACATCTCATTTTAACAGATGTATTTAGTATAGTTATATTAAAATATCTTTAAATACTAAAGAGCAAATCTATTCAATAAAATCGCTATTGGCTTCAACCACGGCCTCCCAACGACTTCGAAATTTCCTACGACTTTTCAGGGTGGTTGGCGGATGCTGCCATAATCTTTGCCTTCAGTTCATCTTTGGTGTAATAGGGAGTTTTGGTGTTCTCTCGCTCATGGTAATCAAGTCGGGTGCAGTCTGGGGAGTTACGTGGTCAGATATAAGGGGTGATGTGACCGCAGACATTGACTGACAGACTTGACTGGGTTCTCCTGTTTGTGTGACATGGTGCAGAGTCCTGTTGCCAGACATAGATTCTTCCAGCAGCCAACATCTTCACTCAGGTCAGCACTACCTCCTCAAAGCACTTAATGTAGGCCTCAGAGTTGAATCTGTGGTTCTATGGGAAGATGAACGGAGGCATAACATCACCATCACTAGTGATCACTCCAAACACCTTCGTAATCACCATTAGACTCGTCCAACTTATTTCTAATCCTCTGCACTGTCCTCAAATTGACATCTAAAAATGTTCGTACTGGAGTTTCCGGTGTGAATGCCAAGTAGTAAAACATGTCTTTTCCAAATTTTTGGCAGAGTGTCACTTTTCCTCCGAGACGGTCCGCAATTGACCATACTATACTGTGCAGTCGACAAAATAAAAAATAAACAACGCGCATGCGCGAAATTAAAAATATAAAATGGCGAAAATTTACCCGTTAATATTTCGGTACTGTGGGAGATTACTTTTTGAAAGTGAAGGTGCTTATCCTAAACTGTCTTTTTTTTTTTTTCGTTGAGATTTCAAGTTAGCATCGATAGATTTAGTCTAATTATATAGTGACTTGTCAATACTGACGGCTACAATTGCTGGAAGGAAGCAAAATTCAGTGGACATTCCTAGAGAAGCAAGAATGACATCATTCACAATATCCTACACTGTGAACCTACGCAACGGAAGCGATGTTTTAGGATACAAGCACGTACCTCCATTGACCAATTGGCCATAACATATTAGCAACAACAAAAAACAACTGAAAACCAAAATATAAGACGTAATATATGGAGATATGGAGAAGAATTGTCATGGATGTCCAATCTCGGTTGATTTGATGATGATGATGATGACGATGATGATGATGATTGTTATTATTATGGTGATGATGGTGATGATGTTTATGATGGTGATGATGATGGTTATGTTGGTAATGTTTATGATGATGATGATGATGATGATGATGATCGGTAGCTTTGCTTGTTCTTTGCTTTGACATTAATTACACTACTCTGTTGGAATGTGCGCCGAAGTAAAAGATTGGTTTGAATGCATCTGCCGGTGTCAAAAACGTAATTAGAATAAATACTGATTGATTATGGCACGGAATCTAAGAATCCTATTTGGCAGGACATTGTTTCCTGATCTTGAAATTTCCGAGAAATTCTTGTTTGCAAAAATTATTATTTTTATTATTATTATTATTTTATTTTTTTTTTTTTACTTTTTTGAGAAAATTCGATCAGGTAATTTTCTTCTAATTGCCTTCTTACAGATAGCATGTAGTTTGCAAATAAGCCAATCAAAATACAAGTTTCAGGTTTGCGCCAAAAGAAATGATTTTTTTACTACTTAAAATAAAAATCTTATACTTGCTTAATCGAAACTAGTCCATCTGTTTTGTGTAGCAATCATCCATGACCTCTTGCTGTTTAGATGATTACATTACGCTACAGTATTTAATAACAAATTATCTCCCCGTCATGGAATTTATATCCCTTGACTAAAGAATTCTCTTAGTATAAACCACTATAAGTAATGTCTATTTTTTACTGAAATATTCTACGCTGATTAAAATTTCATAAGGTTAACAGATCTGCCGTGTCGTATTAAATACACATTCAAATAGTATAATATGAAGGTGCTGACAAAATGATATCATAAGACTTGAAGTTTTCATACTTAGGATTACATTTTATTTATTCAGATGTTTCGTCAGTCTCATTCAGCTAGCCTGTGGTACATCAGCATCCCCGTCAACCCATCGTGCTTGGAATGCCAAACGTAAACTCCCCATTCTCGTTTGTCGATGTTTGAGAAACTGTGCGAGACTCTACTTTTTTTTCTGGAGTATTTGTTTATATATCCATCTGTGCGACTCCTCCCCCCCCCAGTTTCTTTCCATAATATTATTTATTCATTCACAAACTATGAAAGACGTTTTATAATGCGTCGTCACCAAAGTTGAAATAACTTTCTCCGTTTTAGCTGCTGTTTCAGTCAGAAGCCGAGCCGTCTATTTTCGCATGAGGGAATTCATGACATCAATAAGCAATATTTGATTCAATTATCACATCTTGATCGACACTATGTCGACTTATTAGTTTCTTAACAAAACCGAAAAGTTCCAGAAAGGAAACGAGTTAACAAATAATGAAAAAAAAAGTGCCGACATTTTCACTTGAGAATTAAAAAAAAGAAATAAACATGTCTAATTTAGTCTCTAGGAATACTGACAAGTTAACTCGAGTTAGCAGTGTTGTAAGGAATCAGTCTATCTTTATGTTTTTATTGAAGGAAAACTACCGTATTTAATAGCATATAAAACACTTTCCCTCGCCCCAAAAGAAAACCAGCTAGAAAATCGCTATCAGGTAATATACGCAACGTTGTGGACTGTTGTAGACTAATTTTAAACCCAACGTTCACATGCGTAAGCTATACTTATGCAGCAGACTGTCAGTTTAACCGAGCAGATTTAATTTAATATTATTATCTTCCTTTACTCAAGCAAACATTATGCTGTAATTTAACGATCAAGAGCGGGTCATGACAAATGACCATAGGACCTCTCATTTATTCACCTCCCGACTCCGACAAAACCTTTCTAAGAATGTTTGCTGTCCCAACCAGTGTTGTTTTCTGATCCATCTCATTTTGAATCACAGCTCGGCTCAGTCATTTTAATTTTATCGAAAGCAGTCGAGCGTAGTTGATTGCATTTAAGACGTAATTCAGCTAAAAAAAATCACTCCATGTCATATGCTGAAGCATCCCGTAGGCTTTTACTCCAATTACTCCCTACCGCAGGTCATAATTGTACCTTAAATGGCCGTTTCTACCTAGCCAGACTCCATAATAATATTATTTTCTCCAACGACATGCGATGGGTTAGCAAGAATTATTCTGCTTATCTCAGTTTAGGATCGATGGTCTAGACACCAAGGCCAAAGTAATAATTGGAAGATGACTGGACTAAACGCTCCACATACTGGGAGATTCCAGCCGGGGGTCCGTACATTTCTTTCGCATGTCAATTACTTTGACATTGATATTAGCATCACCAGGAACGGCAACGTCGAGGAAGAGAATTTTTCTGTTTCTTTGTCAACAACGGTGGTGTCTGGTTTGTTGGCCTTAAGGTCGGATGTCTATTTGGATATTGGAATCATAAAAGACCTTGATTTGCGCAGTACCATTTCTCCGTTGTTATTATTATTATTATTATTATTATTATTATTATTATTATTATTATTTCCTTCGATTTCTGTTGTATACACATTTCCTTCCGGGTTCCAACCAGAAACCTAAAGCCAGAAATGGCTTTATGACACTTTCCACTGATCATTTTTGTAAAAAAAGCAAAACCTAAGATCACACACATTTTACATATATAAAGCGCTTAGTAACGCGTGAGATGTTCTTGTGAGTACAATATTTCATAATTCCTTAAGGCATGGGCTACTTGGTATCCCTTCAATGAGCCTATCGAAACCTTTTCCAGTCAATCTGACGGCTTCAACTACAGCTTGAATTATTGATGCCCTCATGTTTCACGTCTTTGAGATTTCCACTTTAAGATTATTATTATTATTATTATTATTATTATTATTATTATTATTATTATTATTATTATTTCCTTGGATTTCTATTGTATACACATTTCCTTCCGGACTCCAACCAGAGACCAAAGGTCAGAAATGGCTTCATAAGATTTTCCACTGATTATTTTTGTAAAAGAAAAAACAAAAAACAAAGCTACAGTCACACACATTTTACATTTATGTTTTTTTTAAATTATTTTAGCTGCATTTGCTGATTATTTCTTTTTATTTACTTTATAGTTATATTGAACACCTTCAGCAATTTTGTCCTTATAGGTTTAGTATAGGTTTTGGTTGCCAACTAGAGAAAAGCCAAAGGTGGCCTCGAAATATTTTAAACGAATAATTATTGTTTTGTATATCAGAGTTAGTTGAAACTTTTACGGTACATAAGGAGGAAAGAGAGCTTGTAAAAATCGATACTCACAGGAGAGTTTGAAGACAAGAGGGTAAGAGGAAAACAAAACATGACCTACCTAGCAAGCTTCAGTAAATGGATGGCGGAACATAGTTTAGGAGGGATAACAAAAAGACACAATTTATTATGAGCTACAAAGACAGGAAATTCTGGGACACGGCAAATAGAAAAAGGTCAGCTCAAGTTGGATTAATCCTTTCCCCCCATTGTTTCTTATAATATAAAGACGGCCATCTTCGGCCTTTGGCTTGTGGATTTTATAGCCACTCTTTACTTTCTCAATTTGGAATTCCTTTATTTCAGCTGCAGCGCAGTTAATAATATTCAAGCTATATGTAACAACTCTAGAATGACCAGTGCGTTTATAGTCATAATTCTATCAAGATCATTAAGTTCTGTGAAGAGAATTGCTCTTTTACTTCTGTAGATTTCATTTCTAACTTGTTTGTCACATGATAAATGTTATCTGTCTTTTGGATTGTACACCTCGTCCTCGTTATGCTCATATATTGTGATACCAATCATAACTTTACTGTATAACGTCGCTCATATTTCGAAGCCAAAACGTAACGCCTTTCAATATTGACTTTCTGGACTGTCTTCAAAAGACTCTTGAAATTATCGTCATGATTTTCTTTATACTCATCTAGGCAGTTTCGCGGCGTGCAGTCAATGAATTATTATTATTATTGTTGTTGTTTTTTTGGGTGGGGGTCCTTTGGTTTCTGGTGTATGCTCATTTCTTTCCGGATCACGACCGGAATCCTAAGGTCAGAAATGGCAACATGACATTTTCCACTGATCAGTTTTAAAAAAAATCGCTCATATTTTACATAGATAAAGACCTTCGTAAAGTGTGGCTGTATTTGTGAGTACAATTTTCTTTTGTATTTATTTAAGGTATGTGCTACCAGGGATTCATTCAATGTGTCTATTGGAATCTTTTCCAGTCAATCCGAGGGCTCCAACTACAACTGGAAGTGTTAATGTCTTCATGTGCCACATTTTTGAGATTTCGATTTCAAGGTCTTTGTATTTTTATAGTTTTTTGAAGATCTTCAAAGATACATTGCAGTTTCCAGGGGCTGTCATATCAATGTCATATAGGAGGCAACTTATGCGATTAATATAGTTTTTAATTGTAGTATTTTAATTTAGTATTTTTTATATAACACATTTGCTGCTACAAGCATTTAAGAACCTTCTTGCTATAACTGTAGTTAATTTTATTTATTTTTGGCCACAGTTTTCTTATATAAAAGGTTTCCAAAATTTTAAGTTTTTCTTTGTTATTATCTTGATGAAACACTGATGTATCTTTGATTAATATCTGTTCAAACGTGTTCAAATCGTGTAACAGCAAAATTGCCCAATTGTTAGATTAAGCTCTGAACTGCTGAAAGTGTCTTAGAAATGACTAAAGATATCTTACTGGAATCTACTTAGAGCAGTAAGAATGTATAATTACGCTCTAAGCTTTAGAGGAGTATCATGAGGAAATTGATCATAAAAGAAAATGTCATATTTATTAATCATTAATTAATCGTAACTAAGAATCGGAAGTTCATGAAGTATTGAATTAAAGTTCAAATATATATATATATATATATATATATATATATATATATATATATATATATATATATATTCCAGAAACATTTTCCAACTTATTCAAGATGATCTCCGCCATCTCAAAACATCTAACTTTCTGTCCTGTAGTAATAGGTTTCACGTACGATTTCATTTTCAAGTCTTTTGTCACTGCTCTTTGGACTGTCGTAGCTGACACTCCTTTCTCACGGGCCAAACGTCTGAGTTGGATTGAGTTGGATCTTTTCTAATTTATCTCTTTAAGTCTGAAATGATGATACCTCTTCTTGTTGTGACGTCCTGAACCAGTTTTCCTCTCTACTGTTCCCTCTTTTTCAAACTTATTCACTATACTATTGATGGTTCTTGAATGGGCTTTGAAGATGGAAGTCAGATTATGAATGTTGGTACCATTACTGAAAGCCTGAATGATCATTTTCTTCTCATTATTGCTAATTTGGAAAGACAGTAGGTCTGACACAAAACGATTTTAACCTGTTCGCTTTCTAGCTGAATAACTGGAAGGGTTTTTCAATGATTCTTAGAACAAATATTTTCAAGTTTGCTAAACGTCTTATCCGAAAACCTGAAAAAAGAAACTGAATTAGTTTAGTGTTTTTTTTTTTAAATATTAAAGATTTTGTAGGATGGACAATTATGCTCTTACACGATTTGCACAATTTTGCTGTTACACTCGGTATATATAAATTCAATATTTATAATAAATACAATTTATCTTCACCGGGACCACAACTCTATAATACATGTGCATACACTTAAGTAGCTTCAACTACAAAAATATAATTATCATTCAAAAACAAATACATAAACATATACATACATACATACATACATACATACACACACATGTATATATATAGTCAATTATGAATCTTTCCAGTGCCGTTAACAACCGTAAATTTTAAAAAGTAAGTTACTCCAAAATTCGCTTGATGAGGAAATGGAACTAATGCCTTTGGTTTAATAACAAAATTAAATTCAGGGGCTTTAGCTTCCATTTCTGAAACATGGTTATCACTGTGTAGCGGTAAAACCATATTTTAAATCTATTAATTTATAATATTAAAGCTCTGTAAATTTAAATTTACATTGAGCACTATTGTGTAAAAGTAAAAATATCTATAAGAACACCAGATTTTATATCTTACTGTTCTTTCCTTTATATATATATATATATATATATATATATTACAAATATTTTTATATCAGTTAATTTATAATATTCATGCTGTGTAAATTTACATTGAGCACTTTTTTGTAAAAATAAAAATATCAATAAGAACACTGGATTATATATCTTACTGTTCTTTCTTTTTTACTATAATACACACGTACACACACACACACACACACACACACACACACATATATATATATATATATATATATATATAATAAGTAATTTAAATTATAATAAAATGTATGCACAAATATCTATTAGTATCGTATCTATGTATAAAATACATATATACATCTATATTTAAATATAAATAGAAACATATCTAAACAAAAATGTATATACTTCTATTTCCATCATGTACGTTATAGCATTCAGAAAAATATAAATACATACACAAAAATAAAAATTCAAACACATGCATAAACATTTCTATTCATATATATATATATATATATATATATATATATATATATATATATATATATACATGCATATAATATATATATATATATATATATATATATATATATATATATATATATATAGGCAGCAAGTATTCATCCAAACAAATTTGATTAATAAGAAGCGACAAGGTGTGTATGTTTAATTTTTATTTTATTTTTACAATTTTCAAACGTCCAGCTTCCCAAAGAATATCAACATGCTGACAAAAGCATGCGAACCGCCACACTGACACCACATCGGTTCTTTATTATGCCTGCGAATATCGAAACTAATTGAACAAAATTAACTAAATACGAACTTCCGAGACTTTATTCACAACTTCGAGCACAACACTCAACACATCCAAAAATTGGAAAAATACATAAAAAAATTAAACAGAATTTGTTTCATTTATTGAAACCTTTTTGGATCAATACTTGTTGCCTATATATATATAAATATATATCCTTCGACAGAATTCAGTCATCGTGTGTTTATCTAATAAAACACACTTAAATTCACCCCTGCCGTGCGTTGACAGCTTAGTGGTAGAAGTTCCGACTGACGCCAATTCAGTCGGGTTTCGATCCTAGCTAGAGGCAACCAGACGTCTAGTCACACTGATGTCAAATGGATGACACACATATATATATATACAATATTTCACCGCTCATAAGTGTGGCTAGACGTCCGGTTGCTTCTAGCTAGGATCGAAACCCGACTGAATTTGTGTCAGTCGAAACTTCTACCAGTAAGCCGTCGGCGCACGGCAGGGAAGAAGGTGAATTTTAGCGTGTTTATTTTTAGATTTCGATAAACACACAGTGACTGACAGTGACTCGATTCTGCCGAAGAGTCGTGCAATATTAGCTTAAATAGTCACTGTTTACAAATTCACACCTCAAGCCAGAGAGCTCAACCGAAATTAATTTTTCAGGAGCCAATATATATATATATATATATATATATATATATATATGGGTAAAAATCCGTGGGTAATTCCAGTGAATCCTAATGATAGAAAATATTAAAACTGATCTACAAATAGAGCTCAATAAAATTCACACATACCCCGTCTCAATGGTCATTTCGCTCCGCAAGTGATTGTCAGCACAACAAAATTTAAAAATAAAATAAATATGACGTATTTTTAAAAAAAATTTAAGTAAGAGTCCGTAAAGAAAAAAGTGGAGGAAAAGCTTTTCCTTCCTTTTTTACTTGTGTGCAAATTTCATTTATTTGTGATATATATATATATATATATATATATATATATATATATATATATATATATATATGATAATATATAAATAACAATTTAAAAGAGACTGTTTGACAAACACAAGGTCTGACCAAAATTCATGATAAAAAAATAATAATAACAAATGAAAACTACAGACAAATGTTCATTTTCTCCATCAAGACATTCATTTCTGTAGTTCTGCAGAAATTTTTTTTTCGCCTGATGATGGCCATGATGGCCGAAACTAGTTGAGGAATCTAAATGAAATAATAATAAAAACGAAAGAATATTAATATACACCCCAGTCTGTCTGAAAATTTTAATTTTTTAATATTTTTTATTGTTCAATCTATCTATCTATCTATCTATCTATCTATCTATCTATCTATCTATCTATCTATCTATCTCACTCTCTCTCTCTATCTCTCTCTCTCTCTCTCTCTCTCTATATATATATATATATATATATATATATATATATATATATATATATATATATATTTCTTTGGGATTTTATTTTCGTTTCTGATTTCGTCTCTCAATTATGGCCTAATTTTTGTAACTGAAACGTAAGCTTGCTCTCATTAGTTCCTGGAACCAGTTTCAAGAAGAAAGTAATGCATACTTACAAATAAACATATACGTGTTTCTAGAATTATGAAGAAACCCTGCTTAAATCGACTGGCTGCAGGAAGATGTCTTTTATTCCTTATTCGACGGTTGGGTCATGGCGCCGCATCGCAGCAAGACGTTACCTTAATAGCAAGATCTTCCGACAATGAAAACAAAATTGACTGGCACAGACTAAGATCAGCTTAGAGAGACACGAATTCTGGCAGCTGTTTATGAAGCCCTCTTCTCCGTTCCGACGTTCTCGATAACTGTATATCCCCGGCTTCCACAAACCTTTTTTTTTCTTTCTTTCCAACCCTTGCTTTTTATCATCTCTTGCTGTGTCTAGAGATAACAAAACCCACTGTCAATTCCACTATCTTGACTGGCAGCTCCATCCGAATCTTTTTGTCCGATTCCGAGAACCGGCTTAGTCACTGACCAGAAAAGGAACTGGCAGTGCGCCATTTGAAGATGGACGCATACAAATCCGTACTTTATCGGATACACTCTTCTCGAGAAATATTCAACAGTTTAATTTGTATCTGTCGTATTAAATCGGATTGACTCGCCTTGCATACAGATGTTCATATTTCAATCAGGAACGACAGTGTTTGCCACGTGGCCTTGTATTTATTTAATCCTTTGCTATTTCTCACGTTGACTTACATATTTGACTGTTTATAAACTGGAAAATTTCACATAAATAAAATATATTTTTAAAGTATAAATAGCTCTATGTACACTCAGAGCCGATCAAGGACCATCATATGAAAGTCCTGTTGAACTTTGTTCCGAAACTGCAACCAAACATCTGCATCTTGGACATATAACAAAATATCCAGGCTAAGTCATTAATAATTTCCGTTGTTTTCAATCAAATTTATGCTTCAAAAGCAAAGTACAACTGCATTTTATTCAATTATATATTCAACATTATCGTAAATGACGTCGTACAAATCGAATTTTCGAGCATGAAACAATATTTGCAAAATTAGGGATCGACTTATATGGCGGGTATAAAATGAAAACCTTTACCTCCGATAACTGTCTATATTTCTGAGATGAGGTATGATGTACACTATTTACATTATTGGGACTATTGTCCTCATCTTTGTCGCCATATTTATTACAAAGTTTCGGCCGTTGTACGCTCCGGCCGTCTTCAGATGGTTGGAATGTCGAACTGAACCCTCAAGGATACATGGCACAGCGGATAAAGGCGTTGGTTAGATCCAGTGACAAGACCCAAAGACTGTGAGTTCAATACCCGGTTAAGGCAGTGGAGAACTTGGAGATGCCAATTAAGAGGAGCTAATTGATAACTGACATCCATTAAACATGGCACGTGGAACTAGAACAGTTTACCCCAGTGAGCGAAATAAAGGATTTAGTTCGACATTCCAACCACCTGAAGAATGGCGGAGCGTACAACGGTCGAAACGTTGTAATAAATATGGCGACAAAGATGAGGACAACAGTCCGAATAAATTAAATACTTCACCTTCGAGTTGTAAACAAGTCGGACATCACAACTAACAATTAGTGTACACCAATACCATATCTCCAGCAGGCTGTAACAAATAAATCCCAATAAAATTTCTTTTTGGTTAACATATTTGGCATATTAACACAGAAATTAATATAAAATTGTCACAGAAATTCAGGATTCTATTAATGCTACACACTCATCGCGTCCAACAGATAATGCAATAAATGTAAACACTGAGCGAAGCGTCGTTTAACCCAGGCGGACATTCAGACAACGAGTTATCGTATGCTTGTCATCTGCGTTATTTCATGATTCTAATTGACACATAATGGCGGTTTATTGAATAGACACAGGTTATCGTATATTGTAATCTAACTTAATTTACCGGTTGGCCTATTTTTTACGCTACTAGTAGCCTAGTGTAGCGATTTTCCAGGCGTAGCTTAGATGTGGCACAAGGCCGAAAGTATGGGGCACCCAGTGAGGAGCGAACTAACTTTTCAGCCGTAACTGATCGGAGAACGAATATTTTCTATGAAAATTTCTCGGACATTCCGGCTGGTAAATGTTATTAATAATATTTATTATAAAACAGAGCGTTTACTTAAATATTTGTATCTATAAAAAGAATGCATAAAAATGTCTTAAAATATATCTATAACAGTGTTTATATATATATATATATATATATATATATATATATATATATATATATATATATATATAACTGCTAGCATGTTTTCAAACTGACCAAGGAGATTGAGTAGAGGTTGGTTGTTTGTCATCTTGATAAGGTCAATACCTATAATGATATTTATAAACTTGGATGAGAACAAGACGCAAAAGGAACAAGCAGTTGTTGCCTCTTTTTGATTATTATGATTTTGTTTATTGTTCTTTACACCTCTTCTGATATCTGCCTAGGATTAGATAGACAAGATGAATTTACTGATTTTTGCTCTATGATAGTCGTTATAATTGTTACTTACTTAGCCTCTGATATAGTGTTCGTTTTTAATTTGCTATGTCCATTCTGGACGTAGGCGATTATGTCTCTCAGCTCAGTTTTTCGATGAATTACCACGCGTTCTTCAGAAAGATAGCGATTTCCCATTGCCTTTTCCACGATTCGCAATTCAGGTTTTCATTCTTTTCGTCTGGTTTCCACACATAGCTATATAGACAGTCTAGTCTGCTATCTAAATATTAACTGTGAGAGAAAAGACGTTGTCAGACCTTGCACAAGGGCATAACACGAACGTGAACGCAACTAACTAGACCTGAATTTGAACTCGGGTCGTTGATATCGTTTCCCAGGTTGATATCCGTTACACTATGTGATGCGGGTACCTAACCACAAAGAGGAACAGATAGAAAAATATTTTTGAAAAATTTAGTCAACCCTCAATACCATATTGCAAACCGTATTTTTCTAAGTTTGAATGCACTTAACCATCTACAGTTTTTTTTTTTGGCAAAAAAAATATTAAAGAAAATGTTTCAGAATTTGACGAAGTATTGAAAGATCAATACTTCGTCAAATTTTGAAACATCTTGTTTAATCAATAATTTTAAGGAGATCGATTAATCTTTTTTTTTTTAAATTCCAATAAAAATTTTCCCTGGAGATTTCATGGCAAACATTTTTACGCTGTTTGGATTTTGGGATGGCAAGCGAAAAAAACGTGAAGTGGATGTTGATTTTACGATGGTCTTAAAGCAATATGGTGGCGGAGAGCCTTTGGGGTTCTTTTATAACTGCTTTATACTAAAGTCATTGGAAAGAAATGAAGGAAGTTGTGTCAAAACGACAAATAAGCAAAGATTTTCTTTCGGTCATCAGTCGTCCTGGATTGGAACTGGTTTCAATCACAAAAAAAATTCTTGTCGAATCCCGAATCATTATTGATCCAATTTAAAGGGGGAAAATTCTGTTGATTCGATGCAGTGTCCATTATATTGAAACAATACAGGCTCAGACAGCTCAGTGGTTAGAGAAAAAAACAAAAGGTTTAATGTTTATCTCGAATGCTAGGAGCAAAATACATGATGTTTATAAAGAATACAATATCCATCCTCATTTCGTATATATATATATATATATATATATATATATATATATATATATATATATATATATGTATGTGTGTGTGTGTGTGTAGGTGTGTGTGTAAGTGTGTGTGTGCGCGCGCGAGTGTGTATACATATACATGGTGCGATTGGCAAATTATCGGCAATTTATATTTTTATTTCGGATATTCTCATTGTTTTTTATTTTGTCGACTGCACAGTATAGTAGGGCCAGTTAGGCACAATCTGTAAGAAAAAGAGAACCCTGACGCAATTCACTGTACCAGAAATTTGAAAACAACATGTTGTACTGTTTGGAATTGAAACCGGAAACTCCAATACGAACATTTCAGAGGATTCCGAAAGAGTTGGACGATTCTAATGGTGATTACGAAGGTGTTTGGAGTCATAACTGGTGATGGCGACATTATGCTTCCATTCCTCTTCACACATGACCTCATACTCAATACAGAGGTAGTGCTGCTCTGGGTCAAGAGGGTGGCTGCTGGAAGACAATATATCTGGCAACAGGACTCTTCACAATGCCACACCAGCAGGAGAATTCCGTTATGGCTGTCGGACAATTTCTGTGACCACATCACCAGGAGATTCCGAAAGGGTTTGGCTGAATCTAATGGAAATTTTATTGAATACATTTACTCTTTGCTATTTCAAGATAATTTTGTGCAATTTTTAAAAATATATCTGTTAAAATGAGATGTCTGTTTTACTTATATTTTTGCGTAATTTAGACGACAATGTATCCATCGCACCATGGACATATGCATATATATATATATACACACACAAGTGCGTGCGCGCGTTCTCGTCGTGGTTATAACCACGAGAACGCGAATCAACTGTCACATTCTAGCGATTTTCCAAGTGTAGCTTAGATGTAGCACAAGGCTAAAAGTATGGGGCGCCCATTGAGGATCGAACTCACTTTTCAGTAGTAACTGATCTAACAAGACAAGCTTGCTAAGCATTACACCACGCCGAGGTGTCCAAACTGTCACATTGTATTTGTACATGAAGATTGCAGCAACTGCATGAAACTCCGAGTCGTGCTATATATATATAGTCCATTATGGTTCTTTAAAACTTACTGTTTTTGTCGATGTGAATAATTTGTTAGGTACATTACTGTTCAGATGTAAGTGGTGATGTGGGCACACAGCCGTGACTGAGTTCTCCAGCAACCATTCTCCTGATACAGGGCAGGACTACCTCCTCTAACTCCGCTTAATGTAAATCTTCGTTTTGAGTCTGAATCTCTGTGGGAAGATGAATGGAAACATAACGTCGTCATCACTAGTGATTACGCCAAACACCTTCGTGATCACCATTAGACTCATCCAACTCTTTCCGAATCCTCTGCACTATCCACAGATTGACACCCAAACACTATGAAATATTCGTATTGGAGTTTCCAGTGCGAATATCAAGCAGTACAGCATGCCGTTTCCAAGTTTACGACGAAGTGAATTGCGTTATGGTACACTCTTTTTCTCACAAACAATCCCCAACTGACCCTACTATACTGTGCAGTCGACAAAATTCAAAGGAAAAAACGCGAATGCGTGAAATTAAAAATATAAAACGGCAACAATTTACCCAACGCACCTTGTATATACGAAGCCTTTTAAGGGTGTAAAAAAAATACTGGATTATCGCATCTTCTTTGCCCATATTAGTGTTAATTTCTCTGGACCTTCTTTCCTTTTTTCGTCCCCAAAATTACATCTACTTTTCTCTAATTTTAAATATGAGAGCCCTAGTAGTTCCCTTTTCTTTTACATACCAAGGCCCTTCAGGACTTAAGCAATGATGGCTCTCCACAACTTCTTGTTTTTTTTCTTGTTTGTCATTTTTAGCCTACACCATCGTTCTTCGGCTCTTTTCTCTCCTCCAGTTGCACAATCTCTTTAGGTAAATTATTAGCTGCTTCCCCCTGCCTCTCTTGCCGTCAAAATGACATATAAATATTAATTTCTCTTGGCCTTCTATCGTCATTATATCAACCACCCCATAAAAAAAATCAAGTCAGTTTTTGATTGTAAATATAAATGTCCTTATTAGCCGAAGCGTTTCGTCCAATGTGGACATTTTCAAGGTAAAAATGAAATGAATTTATTAAAACGAAGTAACTATTAATAACAAAACAAAATGTCCTCAGCAACTGGAAGAATTTAGAAGACGCTATTATATTCATATTGTCAACTAAAAATTACGTCAAGTACTGTCATGTGTGGAAATATTGTTTTTATTGTTATGCTGACGGATTCCATCATTTTCTTTTGATTTCTTGATACAGTCGTGTAAGTTCGTTTGGGAGAGTAGTAATTCTGTTAGGAAAGGTGAAATAGGAAAAAAAGCCTAGGTGTAGATATTATTTATCCAAATATTAATCTACACCCTGGCCTTTTCCATATTTCAAATGGAAACAAAAAAGAAAATTATATTTAACACCAGGAAGAGACAATCGACAGTTTTTAGGGCACCTGATGAGGAAAGAGGACTTGGAAAATTTTATACCCAGAGTACAGATTGAAGACAAGAGGGACAGAGGAAAACAACGCGTCACATACTTAGTGAACTTAAATAAACTGATAGCGGAACAGGGTTTAGGAGAACAGACAACATTTATTAAGATCTACAAATGACAAGAAATAGAGAGCCATGATCGCCTCCGTCCTGAGGGGTCACAGCACATAAAGAAGACGTATGTGCCTCCCATAATACGATGATTAACAAATTGGTTAAGGAAAGAATAGCTTATATAATCTATCTATCTACCTGTTGTAACAGCAAAATTATCCAAATCGTGTAACAGTAAAATTGTCTAAATGTTAGATTAAACTTTGAACCGTTATATCTTAGAAATGATTAAAGATATCTTACTGAAATTTTCCGAGGATTTGATAACACTACTGGACTCTACTTTGAGCAATAAGCATTTATAATTACTTTTTAAGTTTAATAGAAGAATGGTCATGAAATCGGTCATAAACGAAAATGACATGTTTATCACTAATTAATCATAGATAAAAATCAGCTCATGAAGGATTGATATCAAGTTCATATATATATATATATATATATATATATATATATATATATATGTGTGTGTGTGTGTGTGTGTGTGTATATATATATATGTGTGTGTGTGTGTGTATATATATATATATATATATGTGTGTGTGTGTGTGTGTGTGTGTGTGTGTGTGTGTGTGTGTGTGTGTATTATTCCAGGATAATTTTCCAAAAGTATTCAAGATCATCTTCGGGCTCTCTAACATTCTGACTTTCTGTCCTGGAGTAACAAAATGTCTCACAAGTTTTCCGTACGATTTTTTTCCACTGCTCTTTGGACTGTCATAGCTGAAACTCCTCTCTCACGTGCCAAACCCCTTGTCGATTGATGGATTTTTTCTAATTGATCTATGTAGTTCGAAGTTAAACTGATGATGCCTATTCTTGTTGTGAAATCCTGATAAAGTTTTCCTCTGTAATCTTTTTTAAACGTATTCACCTTTCCCTTGATGGTTCATGAAGGAAACTTGAAGATATAATCCAGAATATGAATGTTGATACTAATACTGAAGGCCTGAATGTTTTTTTCCCTCTCACCATTGCTCCCTTGGGTAGACGGTGTGGCTTTCACTAAACGATTTTAAACTGTTCTCTTTCTAGCCGGATAAATAAAAAGGGTTCTTCAATGTTTCTTATAAAAATGGCTAAACGTCTTATCTGAAAACCTAAAAACAAGAAACTCAATTAGTTTAGTGTGTTTTAGATATTAAAGATTTGGTGGGATACACAATTATGCTGTCACACGATTTACATCAAGTATATATATATATATATATATATATATATATATATATATATATATATGTATGTGTGTGTGTGTGTGTGTGTGTGTGTGTGTGTGTGTGTGTGTGTGTGTGTGTGTGTGTGCTCCTGAAAAATTTTTTCGGTTGAGCTCTCTGCGGAGGAAGTGTGGATTTGTAAACAGTGACTATTACGGCTAATAATGCAAGACTCTTCGGTAAATCCACTGGAGTTCTTTCAGTCAATGTGTGTTTATCTAAAAATAAATACGCTTAAATTCACCTTCATCCCTGCCGTGCGCCGCCGGCTTAGTGGTAGAATCCCGGCTGACACCAATTCAGTCGGGTTTCGATCCTAGCTAGACGTAACCGGATGTCTAGCCATACTGATGAGCTGTGATACAGCGAAACAGTCTGTCAATGTGTGACAATATATATATATATATATATATATATATATATATATTGTGTGTGTGTATTTAGGCATAATTTTTTCATTGATGCATGTTTCATTATTAATATAGACAAATTTTGTCTATTTATTTTATGTATTTGTGGATATTTTCATAGTTGTTTTATAAACAAGAACTAAAAATTCTTGAAGCTATATACATAAAACAGTTGAAACCTAACTTGAACAAAATAAACTATGAAATCTCCACAAATATTCTTAAATGCTAATTGATAACAGAAACCATTGGTTTATACCAACGGCTTCCCATACTTAATAATTCTCGTTTTCACTTTCGCGTGGTCATGTGTGATGACATGAGCTGCGATGCGATTTTCGATTCCAGCGTCTCGTATGCACGATTTTGTCGTTGCTTAGAAAACTTCCATGCAAACAAAAATAGACTATCA
The DNA here is from genome assembly GCA_964036315.1 of Acanthosepion esculentum. NCBI lineage: Eukaryota > Metazoa > Mollusca > Cephalopoda > Sepiida > Sepiidae > Acanthosepion > Acanthosepion esculentum. Next base: position 37,069,824 of record OZ038487.1, read on the forward strand.
TTATTGTCTTGTCCGTGTATTCGTTAATATATTGTAATGTAAATGTCATCTTTGATAATGGTTTATGTAAGTCGAAAGCTTAGATAGGATTAAAAAATATGTATCAATACGGTGATTTTCTTTCGCCTTTTAATGATAATGTTATATCAAACAATATGAAAATAATTTACATAAAAGAAATAGACAAAACTTGTCTATATTATTTAATGAAACATGCATCAATATATATATATATATATATATATATATATATATATATATATATATATATATATATATACCTACGTTTGGAGTGCGATTTAAGTTTCGTTGTTTCACCAACTCATCAGGCACGAAATGATTTAAAAAAAATAATATATTGGGTGTCATGGGAGGAACGCTAAATTACACGCAGATTCACAACTCAAAATTAAAATAAGTTAAATATAATACTGAGGGGGTAAATACTGAAAATAGGGTTTAGTAGAGGACTGTTATGATAAAGGCAAGTTTAAAAGAGGAATGCCAGGTGATAGTATGAGTTAAAATGGTGAAAGGAGGGGGATAAATCAACACATAACCTAAAATATGGGAAAATATTGGTATTGAAACTGAAATTAATATACTATATTTATCCAGAATTGAAATATTTAAGAGACATCTTTGTTAGCACTGTCTAACCACATTGAGCACTGTTTTTTACAGCTTAAAGTAAATTTAGTAAATATTTATTTGTTTACCTGTGTATGCACGCTAATGCGAACATCTACAATTCCTAATATCTAGTTATTTGATTGACCAACCTCTCTCTCTATATATATATATATATTGACCAACCTCTCTCTCTCTCTCTATATATATATATATATATAATGTTCACTTTTATATTTATATTTACCTACGCTCTATCTCTGATATTGAGCACTTTATCCCATAATATATAGCACACCTGAAATCTATATTTCTACATATATATATATATATATATATATATATATATATATATATATATATATATATATATATTAAATAAAAATAAAAACAGACCACTTTAAGGTTCCATGTAATAACTTATTTCACCACAGCCCTTTTAAAGGACCGCGGATCAATGTGGTGAAATAATTTATTACTTGGAACCTTAAAGTGGTCTGTTTTTATTTTTATTTAATATATATATATATATATATATATATATATATATATATATATATATATATATATATACACACACACACACACACACATACACACACACATACTTATATATATATATAATTTAGTATATTATTTCGTTTAAATCTAATTTTTTTATATATAAAACAGACAAGGAATGTTTGTGTCTGTTAAGCCTTTTGGTGTGATTCATCTGGAGTCAAATAAGTCATTTGGTATTCGAATAGCATTTGTAAAGGAACTTGCTTAAAATGTGTGTAATGTTTCGAATACCGTCAAGCAGGTAGAGGACTAATGTTGTACTTTTGTTGTTAAAGGAAAGAAGTTTGAAATGAACGTCTATATCTACACCTGTTCATATATGAAGATCCGTTTAAACGCTAATAAACGAAACATATAAATATACATCAACAGACAGCTGCGAACAGAATGACAGAGCTCGCTTTCTATCTCGACAGATAGATAGATAGATATTGAGAGAATAAAAGATCTATAAAACAACTGATATAAATAAATATGTAATTAAAATACTTAGATAAAAAGATTACAACTGATTCATAAATATATATTTTCAATAATTTCATACTAAGCAAGGCGATAATGCCACTAAGATGCAATGATTTACTACGAGTGAAAAGAGAATACGAAAACTTAATGAGAAGTGAGGAGAAAGGACAATAAATGAACAGAATTCAGGAAGACAAAAGATCTCGATTGATTTTGCATTTTTGAAGTTTGTAGGTGGTGTGGAAGCAAGAAATCGGAAAAGAGTTCTACAGGTGAGAAAAGAAACTACGTGAATAGGATCTACGGTTGCATCTAAATAGTTCAACAGTAAACCGGTGAGACCTAGTTGCCAATCTAATAGCTCGCTTAAATGGATGCAGTCGAGTCAGCAAGACCAGGCTCTACAGAACAACTGTCATGAAAATACTTGTACAAAAGGTAGAGAAAGGCTAATTTGAGAAAATAACTGGAGTCGAGATGCCAGGCCTTGCTCGATACTAGACCTTTCTTTGAATTTTGACAACACTCTATGTCGGAAGACCGCAAGACCAAATATGTGCTTTATGAGATCTTGTCTTCATCAAGCGCTTGTCGATCCGGGCAACATTCAGGTAATTTTAAATCTAACCCTTTATTTAATCTAAGCGAGTAGATTGTTCTTCTTCCATTATCCATGTCTATGTGCATAGATTGATGGATTTGGTTTTTTACGGATTATCAACCCTTTGTTTGTTATTTAAATCCGAAATATATTTTGCATTGCAGGATATACTCTTTATTTTATAAATGAATTCTGGATTAATATTTTTGTTGAATAACAATGATTTATCCAGATATAAGTCCTACTATTTAGCCCATAGTTGGGGAGAGGATGAATTCATGCCTCCCTAATGGCATTTGCGTGAAAAAGAATGTAGCGAATGCGACTGGAATTCGAACTCTGCTCTCCAAGTTCTCATTCCGAGTCGCTATACATTAAACAAGTCACGGTCTTATTTAGGGCAGCTCAACTGAGTGAAAGTATAGACGGCTCGATTTAATGATTGAACTAACAATTAATATGTTACCAATAATAACAACAAAGACATGGGTCATAGTCCGCATCGAAATAATATAAATCATCATCCCAGAAATTCAGACAGAAGTTATGGATATAGTGTTTGATTTTACTTTTTTACGGTTTATCAACCCGTTTGTGGTTTATTTATAGCCGAAAAATATTTTGAATTGTAAGAATTCTTTTTTTTTTCAGGTGCGTATTGGATTAACAAATCTTTTGAGACTAAAAATAAGTTTTTTTTTTCTAGATAAATGTCCTATTTACGCTATAGCTGTAAAACGGATTGATTGATTTGATTTTTACGGGTTATCAACCCTTTTGGATTGTAAGAATAACTATTAATAAGTGAATATTGTATAAGATTTTTTGGAGATGATAATCATTTTCAGATACAAGTTATACTATTTAACCAATAGGAGGAGATGAATTCATACATTTCGCAAAGGTACTTGCGCTTAAGTATGTAACGAACCTGACGGGAATTCAAATATTTTTTATTCTGAGCCCCTATGAATTGCAAAAACCGCACATCCATATTGTATTTGAGTTTCATATTCCATGCAATATTACTATGACAAAAGCCAAACTGGTTTCGTTTCCATCGCCAGATTTGACTAATTAAAATTATTTATTTAGCTGGGAGAATTTCTTTGAAAGGAATATGTTGTTTTCGCTGTTTTTGTTTTTCATTAATCATTTTTTTGTTGTTTCTTTCAGTAATCCGTTTGTCTCTTGTATCATTTTCATTTTCTTTTTAACTTGTTTACTCATTTATCTTCACGAATTTCTCTGAACGTCTCCATATCCATGTCTTCGTTGAGGTAAGGATGGCTTTCTCTGCGTTTTTAATAATCAGTGAAGCTTGAAGATTAGGCCTTATCTGGCATCCAACTCGTCTTGTTAACCGTCCAGCCTCGCTTTCGTCCGTTCAAGCGTCGTGGTAAATGGCAACAGTGCAACATTTATCTAAGGCCCGTAACTCTATCTGTCTGAGAACGTTCTTTCACTTGTACAGAAAATGAAAACAGTTTGTTTAAAAAAAAAAGTTTTATTTTTTCTAGGACGACAATAATTTTGGATAATCTTCAATCAATCAAAAAGGATGTAACTAAAAACGAGACGAAGTACTTGTTTTAAATGCGTTTTATTTATTTACAAATCTAGACCTCATTTTTAAAACGATGATCACGTTTTTACCAGAATTATAATTTAGCGCGGGTAGTGTAACTGTTACCGGCACAGGAAGTGGAATCGGTGAGTTGGGTTCAAAATCTGCGCTTAGTCAATTGCACTCATTCTCATACAAATTCATTTGGCAAAGGCATGAATCCACCATTCCTTTCCTTAAATAGCAGAATAGACTTATAGCAGAATAGCATTTAATAACTGTTGAAAGAACAACGGAAGGCCACTCAACAGTCTTTACCAAGAAGATGCCGCCATTCAGCGATGATAAAAAAACATGTATGGAAAGCCATGATCGTCTTCGTCCTGAGAGTATGTAGCATTAAAAAATAACAAGTATTTCTGCTATCGGACCAATGGTCGGTGTTCAAATACAAATTAAACACTAAATTTCTAATCCTGATTTTCAAAGTGTATCTGTCTATGTTTCTGAGATGAGATGTTATGTACACTATTTACATTATTCGAACTATTGTCCTCATCTTTGTTGCCATATTTATCACAACGTTTCAGCCGTTGTACGCTCCGGCCTTCTTCAGGTGGTTGGAATGTCGAACTGAACCCTTTATTTCGCTCGCTGGCGTAGACTGTTCTGGTTCCACCTGCCATATTTGATGGATGTCAGTTATCAGTTATCCCCTGTTAATTCTCCTCGCCATTCCTTCGACATTTCAACCACCTGAAGAAGCTGAAGAAAATTTCATATAAATAAAATATTTTTTTAAAGTATAAATAGCTCTATGTACACTCAGAGCCGATCAAGGACCATCATATGAAAGTCCTGTTGAACTTTGTTCCGAAACTGCAACCAAACATCTGCATCTTGGACATATAACAAAATATCCAGGCTAAGTCATTAATAATTTCCGTTGTTTTCAATCAAATTTAACCTTCAAAAGCAAAGTACAACTGCATTTTATTCAGTTATATAGTCAACATTATCGTAAATGACGTCGTACAAATCGAATTTTCGAGCATGAAACAATATTTGCAAAATTAGGGATCGACTTATATGGCGGGTATAAAATGAAAACCTTTACCTCCGATAACTGTCTATATTTCTGAGATGAGGTATGATGTACACTATGTACATTATTGGGACTATTGTTCTCATCTTTGTGGCCATATTTATTACAAAGTTTCGGCCGTTGTACGCTCCGGCCGTCTTCAGGGGGTTGGAATGTCGAACTGAACCCTCAAGGATACATGGCACAGCGGATAAAGGCGTTGGTTAGATCCAGTGACAAGACCCAAAGACTGTGAGTTCAATACCCGGTTAAGGCAGTGGAGAACTTGGAGATGCCAATTAAGAGGAGCTAACTGATAACTGGCATCCATTAAACATGGCACGTGGAACTAGAACAGTTTACCCCAGTGAGCGAAATAAAGGATTCAGTTCGACATTCCAACCACCTGAAGAATGGCGGAGCGTACAACGGCCGAAACGTTGTAATAAATATGGAAACAAAGATGAGGACAATAGTCCGAATAATGGAAATAGTGTACTCATTTCCAAAGTAAGCAATTCAACTCCGCTAGACATATTGAGCATCATCATTTTCATAACCCATATTTCACGTCAAATTAATAACCTCAGATTCATTATATATGTTATTGTCTATCTGAAACGTTAGTGTTGTTACGACGAAGTTAAATTATACTGTGTAACAAAATTTTGACTTAATTTTTGTTTTTGGTCAGTAGGTTGCTTCTAACTAGGAAAGCAAAGGAAATGGCTGTTATTCCCTTCAAACTTTACTTTTGATTTTGCTGGACATCGATGTTTTGTAATTAATTTATTTTCGATTACATTCAAGGCAGATTCAGCGTTGGTGAAAGAGTATTTTCTAGAACTTTCTAGAAGTTTCAACAACTTTCGAGAAGTTTCTAAACGTTTGAAGAATTTCGAGAACGTTCGAGCAACATACGTGCCAGTATAAATATAGGGAACGTAAGCTCAACGGTTCAGTTTATTTCTAGCTGTCTAAGTGCAGGCAAGACGTCGTTTACTTCTGAATTATTTGTGATCTCTCTTGTGTAATCCTTGAATAAATGCTACTTTCGAATCATATGTCGTTTTGTTCGTACTTTGAGTGAACGAGAATTTTCTTGCTTAATCCTTGAATAAATAAATGCTACTTTCGAATCATGTGTCGTTTTGTTCGTACTTTGAGTGAACGAGAATAGTCTTGCTTAATCCTTGAATAAATAAATGCTACTTTCGAATCATATGTCCTTTTGTTCGTACTTTGAGTGAACGAGAATAGTCTTGCTTAATCCTTGAATAAATAAATGCTACTTTCGAATCATATGTCGTTTTGTTCGTACTTTGAGTGAACGAGAATTTTCTTGCTTAATGCATGAATAAATAAATGCTACTTTCGAATCAAATGTCATTTTGTTTGTACTTTGAGTGAACGAGAATTGTCTTGCTTAATCCTTGGATAAATAAATGCTACTTTCGAATCATATGTCATTTTGTTTGTACTTTGAGTGAACGAGAATTTTCTTGCTTAATCCTTGAATAAATAAATGCTACTTTCGAATCATATGTCGTTTTGTTTGTACTTTGAGGGAACTAGAATTTTCAGGCTTAATCCTTGAATAAATAAACGCTACTTTCGAATCATATGTCATTTTGTTTGTACTTTGAGTGAACGAGAATTTTTTTGCTTAATCCTTGAATAAATAAATGCTACTTTCGAATCATATGTCGTTTTGTTTGTACTTTGAGGGAACTAGAATTTTCAGGCTTAATCCTTGAATAAATAAACGCTACTTTCGAATCATATGTCATTTTGTTTGTACTTTGAGTGAACGAGAATTTTCTTGCTTAATCCTTGAATAAATAAATGCTACTTTCGAATCATATGTCGTTTTGTTTGTACTTTGAGGGAACTAGAATTTTCAGGCTTAATCCTTGAATAAATAACTGCTACTTTGAATCATATGTCGTTTTGTTCGTACTTTGAGTGAACGAGAAGTTTCTTACTTAATTCTTGAATAAAGCAATGCTACTTTCAAATCATATGTCGTTTTCTTCTTACTTTGCGTGAACGAGAAGTTTCTTACTTAATTCTTGAATAAAGCAATGCTACTTTCAAATCATATGTCGTTTTCTTCTTACTTTGCGTGAACGAGAAGTTTCTTACTTAATTCTTGAATAAAGCAATGCTACTTTCAAATCATATGTCGTTTTCTTCTTACTTTGCGTGAACGAGAATGTTCACATTCGCCAGTTTTCTCAATGGGTATAAGTAAATGTTGAATGACATATTAGCCATGTGTCTTATTTCCTAGGTATAATCAAATAGGATATAACAGTTGCTACACAAAGATAAACATCGTGTTACACACTGTTATTCCTAGTAAAAACATTTTAACGTTTCCAGTATGACTTGATTATTTGATATATAATTAATGTAGAACGCAACAAATTGATATGAATAGTTACTTAAACTTAGCATGCATAACCAGTTTGGGGGTTGAACTATCTTTATTTGTTTCATTGTGTATTAGCCCTGAAGAGATGTAGCGTAATAAAAGTTTGATTATAAAACTAAAGCGTATCTCAAAGTTGGAAACTATCACGACTGACTTTTGCAATTATGGGGAACATATTTCTTTGATTAGCTTAATATATATATATATATATATATATATATATATATATATATATATATATATATATATATAAAGTATATATATATAAAGTATATATATATATATGTATATATAAAGTATATATATATACATGTATGTATATATAAAAAATATATATATGTATGTATATATAAAGTATATATTTACTTTATATATACATACATATATATTTGTATATATATATTTATGTGTCTGTATATATAAATTATATATATATGTATCTATATATAATGTATATTTATATATGTATGTATATATAAAGTATGTATATATATATATATATATATATATATATATATAACATGTATGCGATGCAGTTCAATTTACATTACATGTATCATTCATACAAATGCAGATAGTGAAGTTAATGATATAAATGTTAAGAATCACTCTCGCAAACAATTTTTAATAAAACACATTAACCTCGAACCCGTTGATGAATGTTATGATCCCTTTTCATAAATTCCAGTTGTATAAGTTGTTTTTTTTTTACTACAAGCTTTCGATTGTTCATACAATCATACTCAGGTATACAAATAGATATGTCTTTTTTACATCCAGGTAATAATAGGACAACGAGAGTTAGATCTACTCCGAAATATGTATTTTTGTAAATGTGATATTGTTAACTGTGAAAAATTTTTGGGAGCGTGTGGTCGCAACGCTGAGGTTGATTTTCTTTTAAATTTTGAATTGTGCGTTTTTGTATATATGACATTTCCAAAATGTAAATTTATAAATATATAGAAATAGATATGTCTTTATACATATTTATAAATTTATACTACAAGCTTTATACATTTAAATTTATATTTATATTTTTATAACAATATACGTAAATGTGATATTGTTAACTGTGAAAATTTTTTTGAGGCGTGTGGTCGCAACGATGGGGTCGAATTATTTTTTTAAAATTTGAATTGTGCGTTTTGTACTAATATAGTAATATGAGAATTCTTTTGTAGAGGTAGTTTTTTTTTCCAGTCAATATGGTATGAACTAAATTGTTCAATAAATAGAGGGATGTCACCGTTATTATCAGAAATTTGCACATCGGATCAGTTATTTTAATATCAAGTATGTGGTGCAGTTCAATTTACATTACATGAATCATTCATACTAAAAGCAGAACAACCGAAAGCTTGTAGTAAAAAATACCTTATACAACTGGAATTTATAAACAGGGATCATAACATTCATCAACGTGTACGAGGTTAATGTATTTTATTAAAAATTGTTTGCGAGAGTGATTGTTGCCATTTATATCATTAACTTCACTATCTGCTTTTTGTATGAATGATTCATGTAATATATATATATATATATATATATATATATATATATATATATATGTATATATATATATATATATATATGTGTGTGTGTGTGTATAAATATATATAAAAAGAAAAAGATGCCTGTGTTTTTTATTTTACATTTAAAATTCATGATTTGTTAATTTTTTTTACGTTTATTTTAAATAAAATAATTAGAAAAATTAAATCTCCGTATAAACTGTGGACTGCCTCATCATTGTGACAACCAGCTATATGTAACAAAATTTAAATTATGTAACCACTCTTAATTCAGCACCTGAAGATTGCGATGTACATGACAGACCGAGTCGTGCTACCGATGAGGAAATATATGTATATTTAATAATATATACTTTATAGCTGTGTTATACTTCATCGAGTACTATTTTATTAACACCAGCTCAATATGCAATATGATAGATAGATAGATAGATAGATAGATAGATAGATAGATAGATAGATAGATAGATAGATAGAAATACTGAGATGGGGGGTGAGAGTTTAATCGTAAGAAAACCAATATGTAAACAATATATACACGATTGCAAGTTTTACAGTAGAGCGATCCTCGGGTTGGATACAAACACGAAACTTGTCTAACAAGAAGATAGAACGCCAATAGCAGGACACTTTCTACATTTTTATGGCCGTTGAAAGACAAAGGTATGAATACGCAATGAGTGGGAAGGAAAATGTTCAGTAAACAATTCTCTTGTAAGGCTAGAATCAATGAGGTGTCGATTTTGCCTCGAAGAAACGTTATGCATTTCCCAAATCCCCCAATAGGACAATGTTCTGAATAAAAAATCGAATTAATTTTCAGGTATAAATCTGCGTACAGGTAACATCTGGCCTACCTTTTCAAGAATAAAATCTCATTGATACTTTCATATTTGAATGTCTAACAATCATACATAAGTACACGAAAGAAAATTATAAATATAAGTGAATATATATATATATATATATATATATATATATATATATATATATATATATATATATATACAGTGTAACCCGGATATAAGAGAGATTTTCTCTGGCCCCAAATTGAGCCTGTGTTAATGTATATATAATAGACCAAACCCTGATATAAGATAAACCCGGATATAAGAGACTTCGACTCCGGTCCCGATAACTCTCTTATATCCGGGTTACACTGTATATATATATATATATTAATAAATATACATATACAGTGTAACCCGGATATAAGAGTGTTGTCGGGAACTGAGAAGTATCTTATATCCGGGTTTCTCTTATATCTGGGTTTGGTTTACATTAACACAGGCTCTAATTTGGGACCAGAGAAAATCTATCTTATATCCGGGATTCGTCTTATATCCGGGTCTCTTATATCCGGGTTACACTGTACCTACGTTTTGGTGTGCGACTTAAGTTTCGCTGGTTTTCCAGCTCATCGGGCACAAAGTTTATTTTATGTTTCAAATATACAGATATCACATGGAAGGAACGCTGCTTCATAGTCCAAAAATAAAATCGTACAAATGATGCAGGAAATGAGATGCTGGTAGGGTTTATTTTTTAAAAAAAAAAAAAAGAAAAATTAAAAAATTAAATAAATAAATAAAGGAAAAATAGGTGCACGTTTAAAAGCTAGAAATTTCAAATTATGACTGGAGACGCGGCGCTGGAACTGATAGAGTAAGGTTTGGCAGGTTAAAGGAAGGTAAGCGGTATGAAACCTAAAACTTAATAAAAAAGCAAAAAATAATAAAAAAGAATTTAATCGGGCTTCCAGTAATTTAAGAGAAACGATTTCTGTGCCCACAGGCGATCTTAAGTCGTTCCGTTTATTAACGAGGCTTACATTGTTAATCCTTTTGACGATGAATTTTTTTCTAATAAACACAGGTTGCATCGGCCCCCCTTCATGCCGGAAAATGGTTTAGGCTACGAATTCTCAATGTACATGAGGTGTTTAGGCAACTGCTTTGATACTCCTGTTAAACTTAGAGAGCGCTGTGGTGTTTGCACATTTTTTTTTTGTTGTTAAGTGTCATTTTGTGATGATAACATTTTTTCAATTATTAGCGGTAGATCCGAAATAAAATTAATCACGTCATTGTGCTTGGCGCTAGACTTATAGATAAATTCCTTTATACATGCATTTACCGTTCATGAGAATGAGGGTACCTTTACGACAATTACATTTTTGACAATGAGGGCTGCCATTGCTACTAGTGCTGCTTAAGTATTTGTTAAGGGTTACAAAATATCGTTCAAGGTTTTTAGTGCAGCTGTAAATAACGTTTATGTTGTTTTGCTGAAGATTTTTGTTTGAGTAAATGATTATGACTAGAATGTTTGTGTACTAATTTAAGAAAAATTCTATCGAAGTTGGTCCTGACGTTATTGTGGAAGGGTGGCTTGAGCCAAATTATGTTGCGTTTTCTATTCTTAGATTTACTATTGGTATTCGAAATAGTGTTAGGGGTGTACTTTAGTTCAATATTATGCTTCCTTTTATTTAATGCATCAGGATATTTTGCTTTGTTTTTCTCAAAGATTTACTTACTGCTGGAGTTAGTGAAGAGTCTATGTCGTACAGATTTGTGTAGGTTATTAAGGATACACGGTGGGTGGTTATAATTTTTTCTAATATATATATGATTATATGGTTCCTTATTATAAAGCATGTACACTCCGCTGCATAGATCTAACTTTCTTTCTTTCTTTCTTTCTTTCTTTCTTTCTTTCTTTTCACTTCATTTTATTGTTTCCATCCCGTGTCTCCTTTTATGTGTTTTATCTGCTTTTCATTCTTTTTAAAATCATTTCAGCATTTCTTTCTTTCTTGATTCCGAACTTATTACTATTATTAGTAAATTATTCTTATTTTTTCTACATCCAACGTTCAGTTTTACTTCTGGTTAATTTTTAATTTTGTTTTTAAGAAAGAAAGAAAGCTGTTTCCAAATAGACAAATACTTTACCTTTTAAAAACAGCTTTCTTTCTTTCTTTCTTTCTTTCTTTCTTTCTTTCACATCCTCCCGTTCAGTGTACATTCAATTTGTGAAATTTCCGGGATTCCCTCATATTTTTTTTTTTTTTGCTTTTTCATTCGCACACATTTTTCTTCCAGACATCTTTCTCTATAAAATATTCCGCTGCTTTCCATCAATCGTCGTTCTTTCTTTTCAATGTATTTATTTGTCTCTTCCCTTATTCACAGATATGGTTTCTTTCCCATCTAGTTTCTCTCATTTATATATTTCATCTCCCCATGTCTTTTTTTTTCATTATTTTATCGTTTTTTTTATTCTCATTTTACTAACTTACTTCTTTCTTCCACATCTTCGCCTTTATTTTTCATTTTTTTCTTTTATAAATTTTTCCCTTTTTTGTTTCATATTTTTCCTTCTTTCTTTAATTTTTCCTAGATTTTTTTACAAATTTATTCCCTGATTCCTTATTAATTTTTTTCCTTTATTAAGAGCTTCTTTCTTTCTTTTTTTTCTTTATTTCTTTCATTATTTTGACAGTTTTCCTTGTCCTGGAAATTGATCACCTTGCCGTTGGTGACAGTGGTGATGTTAAGTCTGTGATCCTTAAAGAATGTGATTAGTTGTTTCCTAAGCCGGACAGTTTTCACTGGCTTTGAGTTGCGTAGAACGATCAATCCGTCATCCCTGTACAGGCCGGTGTTCTCACTATAGAAATATATCTGAGCCTCCATAGTAGTAGTATGCCAACTAGTTCACTAGTTTCCGCGGAGTCGAACGCTCACCATCGCTATTGAGAAGTTGGGATTGTTTTTTGATCCACAAACAACCATCGTGGTATAGGATAGGCTTTTCGGATTATGTTGATTTCCTCGTCCGTGATGGTGCAATAATTATTGGCCAGGTTTATAGCAGCCATTACTAGGTCTTCAGTGATCGACGGGTAAAAGTTGGATATGTTAAATTGCATAAAACTACACGCGCTTTTATTTTTTATATTAGCGAACTAATTTATAACATCTTTGGTATTTCTCCACTGGTTGACCCCTGTGACATTCCTGGTGTAATTACAGGCTCGTTCAAGTGTGGCTTTGCTGATCTTGCCTATATTATTTTTAGAGGAGTTAAGCGATCGGAACTGTGGGCTGTTGGAAAAAAATGTTCTTATGGCCTTAACGGTAATAAAATCCTGTTGTCTGTGATGTTTATGAACCCTGTCGTCGATCTTATGCTGTCAAAATATACGCAATTTATATATATATATATATATATATATATATATATATATATATATATATATATATATATATATATATAAATATATATATATATACATCTATATATATATATATATATAATCATTTATTTAAATATTATAACATAAATATGTTATAAAATCACTACAAAAATAGCCATTTCGTTTCGACACTTCCACTGTCTTATCAAGTGATGATGTTGAATGTAGAACATTCAACATCATCACTTGATAAGACAGTGGAAGTGTCGAAACGAAATGGCTATTTTTGTAGTGATTTTATAACATATTTATGTTATAATATTTAAATAAATGATTATATCTGCTCTACTCTGTATTGAGCACTCTTTAAAGAATAATAATTGTTGGTTATTGGAATTTACTCCGTATATACCAATCCCACACTTGAGTATATATATATATATATATATATATATATATATATATATATATATATATATATATGTATTGCGTATATTTTGACAGCATGTTATCAATAAGACATACTTCATTAAATAATTTAGACAAGTTTTGTCTATTTATTTTTTAATAGGATCCCCTCGTAATTACGGACATGTTTCATACTCTTCTTTTTACCATGTTGATACATATCATTTTATTCCGAGTACTTTCGACATTAGCACAACATCATCATCACGGTGCTATTTTTCTAAGACAAAAAATTGCTCTATGACAAAATTGTTGTGTTTATCTGAAAATTAATTTTACACGTGTAAAATGAAAAACGCTAAGGTTATATAATGTACTATTTTTAAATTTGCAAAATTCAAGGGAGGTAACTAATTTATTGAAGTGTATAAATATTTTTTAAAAAGAGGAAAAAGTATTTAAGTCTATAAGTTAAAACCTAGACATTTTTAAACTATCTACTGTAAATATTTTAAAACAATTGTGCAGTATTCCTAATTAATTTTTATTAAGGGTTGCTTTCAATTTTTAATATAGATAACTTCAAGAATATTTAGTTTATGTTTATTATATTCATGAAAATGTATAGATGTATTTTCAACAGGAATTTCCCTAAATTGCGAATGTTTAGACATTTCACTAACTTAGTTATCTCCCTTGACGTTTGCGAGTCTGTTTAAAATGTTTTAAAATATGTACAATAGATAGTTTGAAATGCCAAGGTTTGCACTAATAGTTTCGTTCTTTTTACTACTTAATTCGTAAAAAAACTCTCCACAACCATACTTAGTTACCTCCCCTTAAACGGTGTCAGCGATCACGCAATGACTCAGCGTTATTCACTCCAAAAATAAGAAACTTAACTTCCACATGAACGCTACAATAATGAATACCACAATAACTCTCTTGAAATAAACAATAACCTGATGATGATATTGTGCTACGTCGAAAGTACTCGGAAAAGAAGAAATATGTATCAACACAACGGTTTTCTCTCGTCTTTCAATAACGACAGCAAAAAGCTTATCCGTGAATATGAAAGTTCTTTCAGTTTGGTTGACTTATTTTGTTCAGCGGCATATCAACATATCTATGGGTTATATAATGCCAAAATCGAAATATTTTTAACGTAATTGCATGCATTCAACGATAGATAAAATTTATTGTTTGTCATTTTTCTATAAAAGGTGTTGTCGATCATTTTGCTATAAAAATATATTTTTATGATTTCGTAGTGTTCTGTTATCTATTTTTCCCATTTTGACCGAATAGGTGTGTGTGTGTGTGTGTGTGTGTGTGTGTGTGTGTGTGTGTGTGTGTGTGTGTGTGTGTGTGTGTGTGTGAGACCAATCTACAGGTCATTACCATAAATTTATAATTTGTATACACCATTCCTGTGAAAGACGCTTACCTTGTTTGAAGTCCAAGGCCTCTCGGAGTCTTTGGTCTTAAAAATCCTTTTGTGAGGCGGGCTCAAATGTAATTTTTTAATGCCCTCGTCATCGCCCTAATTTTAATATTTTCATGCCAATATTACCTGATTCCTTATAATTCCTTATACATTCGACATTCATTGACTGAGCAGCCAGTGCTATTGTCAGTTGAAATTTATAAAATCTTTCCATCAAACTTTTTTTTCAGAAAAAAAACACGTTTCTTAAGTCCGGAAGCTGTGGAGTACTGATAGGTAAATTTTCTTCATAAATATTTACTTGAAGTAGCCTGTAAGTCGATATCTTGTTTAAACTATTATTTAGTTACATGTGCTGTTCATTTTACTTGTTAAACCTCCCGATGAGATATTGTTTCTCTTATTTGGTATAGTCCTTTGTGATTCTGTAGCGCCTGTCCAAGAGGTCTGAAAATAGATGTTCCCTCTAATATCTACTGACTTCATTTTAATCGTTGGTGTGAGAAAGAGGTTATACACAACTGACAGTTTAGATATTTCTAAACGAATGCATGATATCCACATGAAAGTATCGATTTGACGACGCTATCTACGGACCGGAATCATGTTCTTAGGTAAATATTTCGATTCTGTAGCAGTCGATTCGATGTTCGATTATCTTCGATACTCAATTTCCTTATCTCGTACACTAAATTTATTATAACTGTTCCATACACAGAGTTATTATTCACTAATTCTATATCCCGAATTTTTGTAATGCATTTAGGTTTCATGCCATTCACCCCCCCACCACCACCACCACCCTCATTCCAATTCCTGATAATAAAAATAAGAAACTTGATTCATGTGTCGTGCGAGAATTTTTATCTCCACAATCTTATAATTCTATCTTTTGCCCTAGCATAGAATATTACTGCCTGGGCTCCTTCATAAAATCCAAAGACAGAATCAGCACTATGTTTAGAATATTGCTGCCACATATGGTATTTAGCTTGAGTTCCGTGACAAAATCCAAAGAATCAGCAATATTATTGGTCCTGATCCGGGTGCTCGGCTTCAATCATTTTCCCACGCACGTAAAGTTGCCTCTCTGTGTCTTTCATGATAATTGTTCGCATGAATTCTTAGCTATGGCACTTAGACTTTTTGAATTTAAGCGCAGTACTACACGGGCTTGGAGATCACATCAATTTACAGAGGAGCTGACAAGATTTAACCGTAACTTCTATACTAACAGTTTATTTTCTCGCACTGATCGCTTGTGGAACTCCCTTCTGGCTCCATGCTTTCCAGCCAATTTTAACCTGCAAAAATTTTAAATGCAATGTCAATCGCAATCTACTGTCCTCCTCATTACTCTTTCCTCATCCTTCTCATTATTAATGTTTCTCTTCCTAATTCTTCCACACCCTGTAACCCATTGTGTCTGAGTGGCTTTAGTCCCTTCCATGCGGTGACACCGATTTTTTAAAAAATAGTTTGGAAATGTTTATCTTGAGTTATATTACTTGAAACACTTGGTAGATGATGTTGCTTTCTTTTGAATATCTTCGTCATCAACCCAATTCTACTTCATTATCAGTTCACTGGCCTCGGGAGGAAAAACAGGAACACTGTTTTTTTCAGTTTTATTTTTATTTAAATATGTATTAAACAAGTATTAAATTAGAAATTCTATAAATTCCTATTATATTCGTTATATGTTCATTCATGATAATATATTATAGAAACTTTGAAGTCGGCTTGTCTTAATTTCTGTAGGAGCCATTTGCTGTGTTGTTTTATTGAACTATTCATTATTTCGAATTAATAGGTGCTGGTATTAGGTTGGTGCAAAAATAATGTCGTTTTCTCACATGAAGTTGAACGTCAAAAAACGACATTATTTTTGCACCAACTTAATAAAATAATCGATTCCTTGAAGCGCTCGAGAAAGTATCTAACTCCGCCTAACACGCTCTATATTTTCCAGGGCCAGATCGGATCAAAAATGGAGTCCTGCTGCAAAATCTCGGGGTGGATCTACCCAGTCCTCATTTGATAGAGTTCCAAAGCGTCTACGCGACCTTGTGAGTGATGAATCATTTTCCACACTGCAGCCCCTTTCCCACAGATGAAACGTCGCAGGCCGCTGGCTATTCCATCGTTATTTCCATGGCAAATGTTATGGCGAGCGACATTCATTAGTTACATCAGTCCCGACCGTCACAATCAAGATACGGCATGCCACGTGCACGGGAACAAATCATCCCCATTCACTTCATATTTCCTTAATATAAAACGAGTTCCACTCGAGCAGTGTCTTCCTAGGAACAGCTTCCTCGTGGAAACAGACTCCCAAATTCACTCTACATCGAACGCTGAAATCATAACCTATTTAGGTTTAGGTCAACAAGTTATCGTTCCTACATATCCTCATTGTCTGGAATAGTTAATTCTCTTTTTACGTTCAATCAAGTAGCGCTCTACCTTGAGAGGCTCTTGGGTCTTGAATTGTATGATGAATTATTTTTAAAAGAATCAATATTTTGACGTATTCCTCCAATAAATGCTACCTATGACTTCACGGTTTACATAAATATCTATCGTGTATATAAAAGTGTATGATAACTAAAAGCAGTGGCCTAGTTTCTCGGCTAACTTCATTTACAACTCAAAACTTCGGCTCAAACTTCTCTTTCTTGTATCCTTATTACGCTTAAGAAAGCGTCGTTGTATTGTTGATCGTAGCAGGAGTAGGGCAAGAATAAGCACAGCGTGTATTAGTCGAATATTTTCCACTTCACGAACTGACCACTACGCCTTGCGATATCATTTTCAAATCTGTGGAGGAAGTAATCGACAATGACCGTAAACAATTGATAATAATCTTGCTGAACGACAGACGCTTTGCTATTATCAGCTTTGCCATTAATCCCGCGAAACTGAGTTTGCGACATGACTGTAAGTCCAAATTACCTAATTAGTAAAAGAAAGACGGAATAGCGGGGAATGGAAAAATTCGTCCGTTGAAAAATAATGTTCGGTAGCGTGGTGAGTTTACTCGATCGGTTGGTTTCGTTAAGGATCCTGGTTCAAACTCTGTTCAAGTAACGAGTTCATTTAATGACACAGCCCGCCATATTTTATCGAGTGTTTTATCTTTAACTAGCAGCATTGCCCGGCGTTGCCCGTGTTTGATTCAAAAATCGTACGACTCATACAGCAATCGCTATCACTTGGCTTAAAATATTTTTGCCCTTCCTTGCCTTTAAAGGAGTGCCATTTGCCGTGCTGATGTTGCTACATGCCTTACTTCTTGCCTATCTCACACTGCGAATTTTTTCTAAGCTCCATACTAAACATTAAATTTGTTACGAAAAAAGAACTAAACAAAATGAACACAAAACGATCAGCCTTAAAAAAGGACCCGTAACTGGAAAAACCGAATGAAAAAAGAATGTTAACAACAAATACTTTTTCACACCCAACGTAGTTCTGCGGAATCAGAATCAACGTTGAGTTTAAGCAAGCGAATGAGTCAATTGGAGTAAAGTGCCATGCAGATTTAAATTTTTCCCACTTGTGACGAATGCAGCTATCGATTTTTTTTGCATGCTAGCATGCTAGTTAACATTCGTGTCAGTCAGCTGTTGGCTCTCACTCTGGCCAATAGAATCGTCCTGCCTATTCGTGGCAGCCAGCTATAGGCTCTCACTCTGGCCAGTAGAAAATGTCCACAAACTACATGAAAACTGCCGTAGAAGCATGAAAAAATCGATTATTTCCACTATCGATTATAGTTGGGAAATGCAAAGTCGGTCTTGGCCTTTCCTGCTAACTTGGAGTATGTGCATGTAAATTTTGGTGCAAATCGGTCGTGCATTCATTACACACACACACACACACACACACACACACACACACACACACACACACACACACACACTCATTCTGCTTTTTATATATAGAGATTACCAAACGTTTCCTTTTTGTATGTATAGCAAATCATTTAATGACAGCTTTGTGTTATGAAACTAATTGTAGAACTTAGACAACGATAGAAATATTGCAAAGCTCTTGAATGTTTATAAAACCTTGTTGGGTTTGTAGAGTTATTTTGAAATTTACGATCCTTTCGCCAGCTGCGTCGTATATGTTTCTCCAGGGATATATACAGTTCGTTTGGATGGATTATCAAAGTGAAGTGGTTCAACTCCTGCAATGATATCAGATCAATTTGAGGGATTAAGTAACCGAATATCTTCGTTCAATACCTTTTAAGCTATTAGATTCATTTGATTGAATGCGTGAACGAAGATTGTGCCACAATACGTCTTAGGTTATTAAGTTCAATTCAGGGAATAAATAGTCGGAAAAAATGGTTCAAATCCTTTTAAGCGTTCAAGTCAAGTCATTTTAAGGTGTCAGATCCACTTGAAGAAATGAGTGATCGAATTGAAGAACGTGGTTCTACTCCTTTTACGCCATCACGACCATTTGATTTACCAAACGTTTCCTTTTGATATCTGTCTATATTTCTGAGATGAGGTATTATGTATATTATTTACATTATTCGGACTATTGTCCTCATCTTTGTCGCCATATTTATTACAACGTTTCGGCCGTTGTACGCTTCGGCCTTCTTCAGGTGGTTGGAATGTCGAACTGAACCCTTTATTTCTCTCACTGTTCTAGTTCCACGTGTCATGTTTAATGGATGTCAGTTATCAGTTATTTCCTGTTAATTTTTCCCCCTTTAGTTCTCCACTACCTTAACCGGGTATTGAACTCAAGGACACATAGCACAGTGGATAAAGGCGTTGGTTGGATCCAGTGACAGGACCCAAAGAGAGTGAGTACGCAGGGTGTTACGGGGAGTGGAAATGAGAGAAAAGACTGAGTATATGATTCAGGAAAGGACCAAATATAAACGGGATTCAAGAAGATAGATGGTGATTGCCATTGCATTAACATTTTCGAAGATTGTAATTATCAATGGAGTAAATAAACGGAAGGGAGTTCCTCAATTGAGAAGTGCGAGAAAAGAAACTGTCGGAGTAGGAGTGGCGGTTCCATTTAGCTCTTTCAACAGTAAAAGGGTGGAGTCAAGATGCCAATCTAGTAGCACGCTTAAATTCATATGGTCGGGGCACGGGGGAAAAAAAGCTCGTCAGTGCAGTTGCCATGAAAATATTTGTAGAAAAGACAAAGGGAAGCCACGGCACGTCGGTGGGAAAGTGACTGAAGTCGAGATCCCTGATCAGGATCGATTAATTTCCAGATCCTTCTTTTGGATTTTGTCAAGAACCTCGAGATGAATAGCAGGAACACCAGACCAGATATGGCAGTAGTATTCAATACACGGACGAATGGTAGATTTATAAATGTGGAAGATGGACCCTGACGAGAAAGAATTTCTGGCTCGACACAGTGACCCCACTTTGCTTATCGTAGATGCAGCTATTGGTTCGAAGTAGTCGCTCCACTTCAAGTCTGTTGAAAAAGTGAGGCCCGGAAGGCGCAGTGCGTTTCTCTCCAAGAGTCTAGCGTCAGCTATGCTGATGGCAGACAGAAGAGTTTCTCGGTGAGGGTTAAATGAGATAAGTTTTGTTTTGGCGGGCTTAAAATTTATAAGCCATTTCCAGCCCCAATTAAGTACTGATTAGAGGTCCTACACAAGAGCAGCCGCCTGGTTTATTTTGTCAGCTCTGACGAATTTTTTACTGAGACAGAAGTAAATGGTAGTGTCATCTGCATAAATACCTACTTGTGAACTGATGACATCAGGGAGATGATTAAAAGCCTTTCAAGGAGCGATGGATCATACTTGTTAATTATGGGCTAGTACAGTAACTCGGATCCTCACTAGGTGTCCCAATATTGAGGATTTGCCGTAGGCTGATGTTTGCCAGGCTTCAGGTGTATGAAAAGTCGATCCGCATTTCATGCGCCAATGACGGATTAAGATAATGCACAATGGCGACAGACTAAGGTAAAAGAAACTCGTAGAGAAAAGAAAGAATATCACTGAAAATCGAGACTGGACAAACGTGACGAAGGAGAACCATAGTAACCAGGAATCTACAAGATAAACGAAGAGTCGCTTCGGCAGTGAGTCGGAAGAGATATTGATTTCCTGTAAATTCCTGTATCAAATTAAATACGTTGATCACTAAGGCAACTTTAAGACAACAGCAGTTTCGGGCAACGATTAGTTTAAAGCCTGAAAGCTAGATGAAAGTATTCTTTCTATTTCTTTGTCTCTGCCTCTGTCGCTCTCTCTCTCTCTCTCTCTCTCTCTCTATATATATATATATATATATATATATATATATATATATATATATATATGTAAGCAAATATATGGATGTAGATCCGACGGTATGATGAAAATGTGGAAAAGACAAAGCAAAATCGGAATATGTGAGTTTACTGTTTTTTATTTTGTTTTTGTTTTTGTTATTCTGTCGACGTCAGACGTTTCGGTCAAATAGACCTTCCTCAGGACATGGTTAATGGAGACATATTTATATTAGATTTAAGTTAAATGAAGAGACGATATATACAGGACTAGTCAGAAACATAAAAACTGAAATTCTAAAGTCAGAGTATTCTTTCTTGGAGTCGGACTCTAGAATTTCAGTTTTTCTGGGGGCACTCGAATTAGACGCTTAGTGCAGTGGCAGTTTGTGCGGATGGGATGATGACGGTTAACCCGAGACTTCAACAGGTTAAGTTTTTAGCGATCGGGAAAACCTACTCTTGGGAGTTGGTTCCACAGAGCATTGGATTACAGGAAGAATCTATCTAAGGGGAACTTTCTTCTCACCGATGGAATACGGAGGAAGTGTGGGTGGTTACTTACAATGAACAATGGCGGGTCCTTGCATTGAAGCTTAGATCTGGCGCAACCAACGAATGTAATTCTTCCAAGTAGAAGTAGCCATAGAGCAGTTGTCACGTACCGCCTGTGGGAGAATGGTTGTAAGGTGGAAAATAATTCGTCATCTCCAAGGAGTCGTAGATTTTCTGGACTCTATCGAGGCTGGCAATTGCGTTCTCAGTAGCTCCCGCCGAAATATGGCAACAATACTCCATCTTTGCCTGATCTGGATCTTGTAAAGTTAGAAGATTGCACGTGGAGTCAGGTACCTACTGAAAGAATACAGGGTACCGACCATTTAACGTGCAACTTTAGCGATGGATCGTATGTGCGAGTTCCACTTGAGGTCAGATGTGAGTGTAAGGCCCATTAGACTCTCAAGGCACGGTGCCTCTTTGAGGGGATATTCGTTCATCGTGACTGGCGATAGTTCGAATTCGTTCCGCAATTATTGAATGTGCCTTGTTTGATTTTCGAGGCACTGAATGTAACCAACTAGTTTTTACCCCACTGGATAGTTCGTGCTGGATCGGGAGAGAGATCAGCTGCCAATTTCTGATCATCAAGAATTTTAGAGGTGCACCCGTATATAGTCGTATCATCAACATAGATATTTACAAATGATCTGAGTATATTCTTTGGCAGATCATTTATGTAAATCAAAACGAGGGTTTTGTCAGAGGACTGGCCGCTGGAGGACGTCTGGGTTGACCGCCAAACTCCCGGACCACTGGCCATTAATTATCGCCTTGGTCACGGAATTATTGCCGTTGACCCATCGGGGTAGGCCTCTGCCCTGGCCGATGACATAAGTCTCCACTTAGTGATCCTGTGTGATCACTTCAATGGCTGGATATATGGCTATAGATCTACTCGTTCATATTAGATTGCCGTTGACCCCAACAAGAAGCTTTCATCTTAATTTGACAGTACTTGATTTTAATCCTGATGGTTATCCTACCACACTCCTCACCAGAAAAGCCTGGTTTAGTCATCGATACCCAACTAGGCGGCAGGTTCCAATAGCACCTAATATAAAGTCCGACTGTATATAATGTAAATATCACAGAAATTCAGAGAGAATTTAGTAATCTAGCCTAGAAAAAATATTGCTAGAGAAAATGAGTTCTATCCTAAATTTCTAACGCTCTGTCATTTGGGGCTTCAGAATATGCCGATTGCAACACTGAAGAGGAGTAGCCCCAACCAATGAGGCTTCCGGGGTATGACGATAAAATACGTCCAGCAGCAAGGCCTTTGATCAGGAGGTTTTGAGGAGCGTGGACCACCTCTTAAATTGCTGTTATTTCTCTGACCCACCCTGATCTGGGGTGGTAGTACCTTTTTAGGTCCCTGCTATGTTACACCACTCATACTGAATCCCGAACACTATTGTTGTGGATACCGGGGATGGAATCCTGCACAAATAAATAAATAACGCCAGTAATTGAAATAGGAAAATAAGTGTATTGAACGTAAGAATACAAGCTTGAAATGTAGATTAGTAGTCCAGGAATACGGGTTAGTAGAAAGTATATGTACTAGTCTCAGTAAGTGAAGCCGTAAATATCTCTCTCTTTCTCTCTCTCTCTCTGTGGACTCCACGTATCTCAACCTTATCTCAACATATCTCTTTCGTATCTCCAACTCTGTCAGTATAAGTATACTTTAGACGAGTCCATCTTGTGTAAAAGGGGGAGACCCCCACAACAACTATGAAAGTATAAATATAGATTTTTCTAGTAAAATTACCAGAATACATTTTTGAAAAAAAAATACCAGCAATACATATGACTCTCTAGAAATAACCCTGTATAAAAATACGTCAATTAAACTTGATCTACAAACTGATTTCTTACAAAGAATACATATTGTATTCATACGTATTTTTTATTTTTTATACTAAAAATCTTGTCGACATTAAATGACCCAATGAGGTTAATATACCATAAAACAAAATAAACTAAATCAAACCTAGAAATCTTGTCGACATTAAATAACCCATTGGCGTGTTGATATGCCGTAAATCAAAATAAACCTAAACCGAAATTTATCGCTTCGTGTTCTTCTCAACTGAGCTTAGAAATTCTTCGAAAGAATTATTTTGTTTAAACAAAAATGTTTTTCATTTAAATAATTGATTTTCAAATTCTTTATGAAGCTCATATTGTTTAAATTTCTCAGTGCCTTCATTTTTCAAAATCTATTATTGTCAGTACATATCTCTCAAAATATTAATTTGGCTTAACTAATTAAATAAAGGCCAATTCATACCTTCTGATACAATTTTCTTTTTCAATATTTTCAATTTTCAAAATCTATCATTGTCAATACATTTTTCACAAGATATTCATTTTACTTAGCTAATTAGATAAAGTGAAATTTCTATCTTATATAAATATACGTATCATCAACCACCATTTATTCCTGTATCTTTCAGACTAGCATATGAAGCCATTATTTTTGTGAGTTTCGTTTGCGACCGTATCTGCATATTTCTTTAATCATTTCCCATCAAGCAACGCGAAAATGCCACTAGTACGCAGGTGGTTACAGGAAGGGAAACTGAAAGAAAAGCTGAGTATCGGAAGGATTGGGGAAAGGACAAAAGTTGAACGGCATTCAAGAAGATAGAAGATGTCTATTGACGTTGCTTTTAGATTTTTGAAGAGTTTAATTATCAGGGAAGCAAATAAACGGAAGGGAATTCCACAGGCGGGAAGTACAAGAAAAGAAACTGCTGGGGTAAAAGTGGGGGTTACATTTAGCTATTTAAGAAATAAATGGGCGGGATCGAAATGCGAGTCTATTAGCACGCTTAAATTTATGTCGTCAGGGCACCAAGTTAAAAACAAACCTTGTCAGAGTGCAATTATTATTTCATGTAAAATTTTCCAGCATTCTTCGACAAAAGCTTATATTCTTATAAACTCATGTCATCGTGACAAATATCTCGAAACGATATTCCGTAAATCTCTACGGCGACAGACTACCTATTGCTAATAATATGGTAAACATTCCAATTTCGATTCAAAGAGTTAATTTTTCAAGGAATTTTTCTTGGAAACACAAGTCAGGTAATATTCGGTACACAGAGTGAAAGAATTTATAGGTGATATCTCTGGAGAAGACGTCGCACTTTTTTTTGTGACTGTTTGCTGCGTCGGTTTTGCAACATCAGGATCGCCTTTGTTATGAAGCAAGATAACAGGTTGAATTCAAAATTGCATAACGCTGTTCGAAGGTGTTATGCAGTTTAATGGATGGGGCGAAAATTGTTTAAACGCTGGCTGGTATTTGTCTTCGTATTTTTTGAGAAAAGGATTTCTTGTTTCTAAATTTTTTGTCAGATTGTAAAAAACATACAATAATTGTCTGAATCACTCCTTTTTCTTATCCTTTTGTTTCTTTTTACTGTCTTTTCTCTCTTTTCTTTCTTTCATGCTTTATTTCGTTCTTTCTTTCTTTCGTCTTAATTCTCTTTATTTCTTTCTTTCTTCCTTTGACCTTCATTTTTTCTTTCTTTCTCCTTCGTTCCTCTCTTTTCTTTCATTCTTTATTTTGTCTTAATCCCTTTTCTTTCTTTCTTTCTTTCTTTCTTCTTAATCCCCTTTACTTCTTTTTTCTTTCTTTCTTTTGATCTTAATTTTTTCTTTCTCCTTCTTTTCTCTCTTTTCTTATCTGTTTTCACACACCAATATGTTGCTTGTACAACGTCTTTCTTTTTTAAAGTTTCTTCAGTTCATTAGTTTTTGTTTGAGGGGGTCTTCCGTCCTGAATACAAAATCAGATTTCCGTAAACATAGTTATGGGACAGTTGTTCCGACCTACTGTTCACTACACATTCTTTCGTCTGACAACTATCGTGGCATACCGGTGACAAGATCTTTCTTTCCATAGGAAAGTGAGCAAAGCTATTAATGTTAAAAAGAACACAATTGGTTTCAATCAAATTTTCAACTTGGTTTGCAGAGTCTGTGTGGCGAACAGCTTTGCTACCTCGCACCTGCAATGATACGTGAGTGAATACTGACCGTCGCCGATTTCACACGAAATGCAGCAAGACAAACCGGATGGTGACATTCCCTCGTTCACATCAAACGGTTTATACAATTTATGTTAATAGAGACAATTTGATTTGACTCATTCGACTTAGAGATTATAGTTAAGTACCCAACCCATTTAAACGAGATATATCTGATCCTGAAGTCTCTTGACCAGTGAAATGTTTGGAAAAGATGTTAGAATAATGCAGAACATATACCAGGAGCAAACTGCCTGCATGCAGATACAAAATAAATCAAGTAGCTATACAAAAATAAAAATGGGCGTGAGGCGAGTACGTGTCCCTGCACAGATTTATTCAACCTCTAGAGTGATGCTATCCGAAGGGAACTGGAGACCCTACAAGGATTTATTTATCGGTTGGCGTAATCTTAAATATAAAAGATACGCAGATGACACTGTACTGATGGTCGAATCAAAAAGAAAACTACCGGATTTTCTAGAGGTTGTGGTAGAAGAAGATGAGATAAAAGGACTATTAACTGCAAAAAGACAGAAATTATGGTCATCTGCAAGAGAAAAAGCCCAAAATGCGAGTTACAAATTGGAGATGTTAGCATCAAGCAGGTTCAGAAGCTTATGTATCTGGGTAATGTTTGAACAGAAGATGGAAAATTCGACACCGTGATCCGAACACGCATGTGATCAGCGAAAGAACTATTCCAGAAGCTAAACAAGATGCAAGGAAGAAACAAATATTGAGTGATGGATTGCTATGTGTTACCCATCCTCTTATATGGCAATGATTGCTGAACAATCTCCACATGGATAGGAAAATACCTGAAGTAGCATAATTTCCAAATTTAGCAATTCTACAGAAGCATACCAAAAAGGTCCGTGGACGGAGAGAGTAAGCAGTAAGGAAGTCTTAAAGAAAATAACAGAAAGAACACATATTCAGAATCAGGAAAGAAACAGCTGAAAGGAGAGCTTGGAAAACTTAATCCTCATGGGGCCTATTGAGGGTAAGAGAAATGTGGAGGACAGCGTGGGACTTAGCTGACGTGCTTGTGTGGATGGTTGGTGGGACGGCAGAATCAGTGGCCTAAGCAAAGGAAAAAACTGCTAAGATAGGAAGTTGAGGAGAGCCATGATTGCTTATGTTTCTGAAGGGTCGCGGCACATAGGAGAAGAAAAATACTGTCTGAATTTATTTAAAAAAAATAGAATTAAGGAATTAATACATTTTTAAAAGTTTCACCCATGGCAAATCAAATATCAAGTGTTAAAATAGAATTTGTTTTTATTCGTCCAGGGCACGGGAAATTCTGACCGAAGAATTTGGGAGGGAAGAAAAACAATTTTTTTATCTGGAATTCGTGCCTTCTCGCTAACTGCTGATTTTTCAATTCGTATGCCAATGAAATGTCTGCAGGATGCGTATAAAGGCGGCCATGTTTTTTTTTCCGGAATATTCACTGCCAGCCTTTGATATCGAAGACTGGTATTGGCGATATAGTCAGATTCAGTAGAGTGTCTGACTCGTGAATGTTAATCTTTAACGTTGTTTCATTGAACAGATTACGTACTGCACTGGATTCTATATTCATAGACTACGGTGAACATGGTCAACACATTGTTCGACGTTTTTTTTTTTCTCATTTCTTTTGACCGCCCGGATACAACGAGATTTTTAAAAATAAAGAACAGCGAATTATGTTCTATTCGTATATTCTTGACAACTAGACTTGGATCATTCGAAGACCATTGCTATTGATTGCTTTTATTTTTCTGAAGTGAATTCAGATTATTGTCCTAAAGTTTTCCTATGAAATTTTGTCGGAACAATAGTTGTCACTAAATTATTATTATATCCTCTCACCCTCTTAAAATATTCTGACAATCTAAAAATACAGCGTGGTCCAAAAGTAGGTGGACAGTAAATAATTACATTTATTTTGAGATTCCATAGACATACAATTATATTTACTAACGCAATTATTACATTGACAATTAAATTTTATTGGGAACAATAATACAAAAGCCCTTAAATTTTATTGTGAACAATAATACAAAAGCCCTTAAATATTATTGTGAACAATAATACAAAAGCCCTTAAATTTTATTGTGAATAATAATACAAAAGCCCTTAAATTTTATTGTGAACAATAATACAAAAGCCCTTAAATATTATTGTGAACAATAATACAAAAGCCCTTAAATATTATTGTGAACAATAATACAAAAGCCCTTAAATATTATTGTGAAAAATAATACAAAAGCCCTTAAATTTTATTGTGAACAATAATACAAAAGCCCTTAAATATTATTGTGAACAATAATACAAAAGCCCTTAAATTTTATTGTGAACAACAATACAAAAGCCCTTAAATATTATTGTGAACAATAATACAAAAACCCTTAAATTTTATTGTGAACAATAATACAAAAGCCCTTAAATATTATTGTGAACAATAACACAAAAGCCCTTAAATTTTATTGTGAACAATAATACAAAAGCCCTTAAATTTTTATTGTGAACAATAATACAAAAGCCCTTAAATTTTATTGTGAACAATAATACAAAAGCCCTTAAATTTTATTGTGAACAATAATACAAAAGCCCTTAAATTTTTATTGTGAACAATAATACAAAAGCCCTTAAATCTTATTAACGCAGGTGCTCAAACTGTTTTCCATCACAATTTACAAAGCTTTGACGTCTACCTCTAACGCTTCGACAAACCTTTTTGCATAAGACTTTTTGGGTATTAATTTCTTGTAATGCATCTCTTATGTAATTTTTTCAAATCACCGACACTTCTTGGTTTTCGACTATAAACTTTGACCTTGAGTACTCCCCAAAAGAAGAAATCCATTGGGGTCAAGTCTGTTGAACGTGCCGGCCAATCAATTGGACCTTTTCGGCCAATCTATTTCTCAGGAAATGTTTCATCAAGATACTCAGTTGTAATAATATAACCGATACATAAACCTATTCCACATACAGTCCACCTACTTTTGGAGAATCCTGTATTTGTTGGCCATAAACAACTTGAATAGTCTTTATAAGCCGTAGAAAAAGAATCAATCAAAACTTTATTGGAAAGGTAACATAGAAATGCCGCAGTTCGCTGACTTAGCAGACTGAATAACATCTTTCCCCCCGTCCTCATTTAAAATGCATTAAATTTTTCTCTGGGGGCATCATATTTATTAATTCGTTCGTTTTCAAAGATTTATCAACCATTTACAGTTTATTTAAAATCAGGAAATATTTTTAGATTGTAATTTTTTTTTTAAATTAATAATGGTTTAGTAGTACAAGTCTTACTAATTAACCCATAGCTGGGAGGAGAAAATTTGACTTCATACCTTTCCCAAGGGTATTTGCGCGTAAATGAATATAACAACCCCAACAAGAATTGGAACTCGGCACTCCAGTCATTATTCATTACATCACCAACGCATCCAAAGTTACAGCACCTGGTATCTCCAAGCGGTTACCCAGCTAGGTACTCGCCAGTCACAACCTTGTTAACTTCGGTGATAATACAGGCGGGAAAATCTGGCTTAAGTGAACATTTATAAAAAAAATATCTACTTCATATATCAACATCTGATTCTGTTATATTATCGCAGTACCTGTTATGTTTTTGTCTTTTTAAAAAGAAAATAATTTACTTTCTCCGCAGAATCTCGACGTACTGTCCTCTCACATATATCAAAAGATAAATGACCAATGCCGGCGTGGATATTAAATAGAATAATTCTTAAAATACATTTTAAAATATATATTTACGCTATTAACATAGTTCAGACTGTAGTTTTAATCTTTATTGTCATATGCAAGACGTTTCGGGCGTTGTACACTCCAACCTTCTTCAGGTGATATACGTTGGAATTTCGAAACGAACTCTTTATTTAGGCAACATGGCCCAGTGGATAAAAACGTTGGTTGAGTAATTCAAATGTGACTTGGTTCAAAGGTTTCTTAGTTCAATACCTGGCCACAGCAGAAGTAACAAACATTTGGAACGTCGAGTTACTAAAGGGAATTAACTGATACTGAGATATCAAAATAAATTGATAGCGCGTCGATTTAATACAATCTATCCCCACGGACGAAATAAAATAAGGGTTCGATTTGAAATTCCAATGTATATCATCTGAAGAATGTCGGAGAATAGAACGTCCGAAACGTCGTGAATATGGCAACAAAGATGAAGACAATATTCCAAAGGGTGTAAATTGTTACCATATCTCATCTCAGATATATAGACAGGTATTCAAAATATATACTTTGAAATTACATGCTGTAAAAGACGCTCAACTTGCAAATTATAAGGCACGTTGTAAAAATTCAGAAGCAAGAAAAAAAAGCAAAGATTGCTTTTGAAATGACACACCACGGCAAAGTTATTAGGTTGATGCAAATGATCTATCTTTCACAAAATCTGAAAAATTCAGAAACAACTTTGAAGTTTTATCCGCTATTAATTGCTTACGCAATAATTCAACTAATTTCCTTTGTTTAAAAGACTTCAAGAAAGACCTAAAGCTAGGAAAATGGGCCTTACATGAACTTATGAAAACTGGTGAGCTTTTTGTTGTTTTTGTTTGGCATGTGCGATCTTGCGTTATGAAGGAGAGAAACATTGTTTTCTAATAATGAGCGCAGGGCACTTTTCACCCAATCGTACTTGCATACGTTGCAGCCGCTGAACGTACAAATAGGCATCTAATAGTTTATCGCATTCTAAGAAGTCTAATTGAATAATACCTCGACGATCCTTCGATCTTATACTTTTTTCCGATGGAGCTTTTGGTGTTGGATGTGGAGATCTGTCCTTGTCAATCCACTGCCTTTTGCGTTGATCATTTTCCTACGCCAAATTTATTCTTAACTGACGCATGTGACTAGTATGTAAGAACACACATTCGTCATGACAACTGGTTCCCCAAAACAGAAATTGCTTATAACTCAACATGAGTATACCCTAAGAGACGTGTGAAAATTTGAAAACTGGAATCGAATTTTGAATAGAGAAAACGCTTTTTTGGAAACTGAGAATATTACGAGGGTAATTTAATAAATAAGGTGAATTTTTCGGTATAAGGACTTCTAATACAGATGGGAGCTTACTCTATTTTATTATTTTTTTTTGTTTTACTTCTTTTTCACATGGATTTAATTTCTTTTGCAGATTAAAAAAAACTTTGAGAGTTTTGGCGATTAACAAAGATGGCCGACCAAGAAGCATGCTCCAGGATTGAACAGCGGTCAGTTATCAAGTGTTTGGTTGTTGAAGGGTGCAAACCAGTTGAAATTCATAGGAGAATGTCAACTGTGTATGGTGCCACATGTTTACGCCAAAAAATGTCTACAAGTGGGCTAAATTGTTTAAAGAAGGACGGAGCAGTGTTGAGGATGAAGACAGACCTGGGAGATCTACAGAAGTGAGGTCTCCTGAGGTGACGAATCAGTCAATGACCTCATTCAGTCTGAAAGAAGGGTGACAGTGGATGACATTGCAAGGACTTTGTTGGGACAAACGCAGGGGTCATCAGTCAGAAGGAGTAATCTTGCATCATGACAACGCAAGGCCTCACACAGCAGCCCAAACGGTGCAGACCATCAACGAGCTGGGCTCGGAACTGTTCCTTCACCCCCCTTACAGCCCAGACCTTGCCCCTTCAGACTTTCACCTGTTTGGTCCCTTGAAAGCATTCACGAGAGGCACGAAGTTTAAAAGTGACGATGAAGTCAAAAGTGTTGTGAGCGACTGGCTGAGACATCAGTCCAAAGATTTTTACGGAAGCTTGTGCACAGATGGGAAAAGTGTGTGACAGTGCTGGGAGACTACGTTGAAAAGAAAGTAAGGTTCTATCTATATTAGAAGTCCTTAGACCGAAAAATTCACCTTATTTATTGAATGACACTCGTATTAATGGATCGGAAAATAGCCTGAGAAACAAGGAAAATACTGCTTGACTTCTATATAATTAATAGCCCATCTTTTATATGGTAAGGAATGAACTACTTTATTGATGTTGACGTTTCGAATTCATAGTTCGCATTTTAGGATTTTTCCCTTGCAGAAAATTGATGGTTAGTCCTTTCTTCTTGCTTTCTTTTACTAATTTGTCTAGGAGGCCTTGAATATTTTCCCTTTGTGTCTTACCATCTAAACAGTGCCATATACATATCTTATATTAATAAGATTTCACCCATCGAAAATAAATCTTGATAAAATCTCTGGTTCTTTTAATCAAACCCTGTAGGTGTTGAACACTATCTTAAGCGATTACGATGTAAAAATTGTAACCGACATTTGTTGTATTCCTACTCCCGCCCGTGTATATAAGGCTGACTCCATCGATAAAAATCATTATTAGTCTGAAGAAATACTTCCTGGGGTCGAATCGCGTTAAGTATGATGTTTTTTTTCTTTTTCGTTTCGTTATTCAAATGCCACACATATATGAGTAAGGTTGGGCACCTCGGCGTGGTGTAATGTTTATTAAGCTTGTCTCGGTAGATCAGTTACGACTGAAAATTGAGTTCGATCCTCACTAGGTGCTCCATACTTTCGGCCTTGTGCCATATCTAAGCTACGCTTAGAAAATAACCATATATGAGTATGGCGTTTTTTTATACGTAATATATCACTTTCTTACTATAGATAAGGACAATTCAAGTTGATAATACAAGGATCCTTTTCAAGTCACGTAGTCGTACACAACTCGTCATTAGGGAGGCTCTGCTTATTAAACTTTATTCTCTCACTAGCAATCTTACACTATTTAGCAGAGGAGACGGCGTGTTAAATGTGTTCTAAAAGTAGAATTCTTGCCCCGGTTAATTGGCCATGCACAGCACGTGACCACAAAGAAGCATAGAAACCGCTCGAACTCCACAATATGAAATTACTATAGAGCAGCCACGCACAAAATGTCACCATCCAGAAACACATTCTTGATAAAGGCAAGAAAAGGTCGGCGAAAAAGTTCGGAACAATTATAACGATGGCGAATTCCTATATTCTTTAAACCCCCGAAAAACGGGGAAACGTTAGACTGCTGGAAAAACTCAATAAAAGACTAATTAAGTTTTTCTTGTCGGGCGTTTTCAATATATATATATATATATATATATATATATATATATATATATATATATATATATATATATATATATATATATATATATATGAAATATGACTAAGTAGACAGGATATTAGTGACGCGTTTCATCCGTCAGGATTTCATCGGACTGGGCTTTGATGGCGTTGCCACGTCTACACATGCGCACGAAATGAGTGACGTAAGTAGTTCCAAAATTTTTAAAATCTAGCCGAAATCATCTGTATTCCTTTTTTTTTTACCTTTTTCTGTATCTCTCCACCACCTTTGTTCCTGATTATCCCACACTCTGACGATATAAACTCTACCAAGAATGGTGATATATTTTAAGAGCCTGGACACACATTTATTGTGGCTGAACTAGCGATCAAGGCACTTTCCAGAGATTTTCGTGTCAGTAGATTATTTCCTCTTTTAATCAAGGTAACATTCCTGCCGTCCGTTTTGTTACGGTGAACAACCAATGCTTTTTTGCGTGTTGTTATTTAAAATGTCCTTTTTGTGCTCATATAATCTCTTATTTAAACTTCTTGAGGTTTCACCAAAGTATTCAATCTGGCACTTCCTCGATTTGATAGAGTAAATCCCCCCTTCAATCATTGGCTGGTTCTTTTATTTTGTATTGATTAAGTCTTTGATTGTTTTAGATGTAGTTGTGACAAATTTTATATTGAGTTTAGATAATTTTTTTCGGTTGTAGTTATGATAGAGTTATTGGGTAGAATAATATATTTTTTGATTCGTCTGGAAGAAGGGATTTGAAGACAAACACTTAAGGGTTCAAACCAGCGTGGTATAGACTATACTCGTGTTGAGGTAATTTTGTTTTTTGCCGTAAATATATATATATATATATATATATATATATATATATATATATATATATATATATATATATATATATATATATGCTTTGTTATAATAAATACAATGAGCTCTCTGTGGATCAGTTTTAATACTTTTAATTACTAGGATACAACTGGATTATATACCAACGGATCTACTACCTATACAGTATATATATATATATATATATATATATATATATATATATATATATATGTGTGTGTGTGTGTGTGTATATATATATACATATATATATATATATATATATATAGATAGATAGATAGATAGATAGATATAGATATGTATATATATATGTATGTATGTATATAGGAAAATTCCTCAGAGTTCACCTGTAGAAATAGACAATATTTATATATATGAATGACAATAGGAAAACTGTAATAGTTGCCGACGCGTTTCGTCCAATGTGGACTTTCTCAAGGCATTAAACGAAATTAATTTAGTTAAACAAAGTAACTAATAATAACGAAAACAAAATGTCCTTAGCAACTGGAAGAATTTAGAGAACGCTATTTTCATACTGTTAACTTAAAATTACGTCAATTACTGTCACGTGTGGAGAAATTGTTATTATTGCTGTGTTGACTGATTCAACTATTTTCTTTTGATTTCACGATACTGTTATGTACGTTTGTTTGGGGCAGTATGAAAATAGCTTTCTCTAAATTCTTCCAGAATTCTTCTAGGGGGATGAAAATGTCAGTCCAAGGAGCGTCACGAAGAAAATCCCGAAATGAGTCCCAATCAGTATGCTGGTAAAGGAAAGAGGTCTTATCGATATGGTGTTCGTGTTTAATGGATGCTTGGAAGGAGATATCAATAGCCACCGCAGAGTGGCCCTGTTATCTAGAGGGCAGTGTTGCGAAACTCGGCAAGAGCAAGAAGAGGAGGTAAGAAATAGATCTAATATCTCGGTTTGGCTATGGAAACGAAATAGTGAAGTTCATGATTTGAGTGAGGGATTGGGCAATGGAAAAATGTAATATCTGTATACCGGCAACATTGAAGTCACCGAAGACAAATATATTCGCAGATAGACGTAGAGAAAGTATCATTTCTATACTGTCAGCTATTGCGTCTAATATACTAAAGTTTTGGAAAGAGGGGGAACGATATAGGAAAAAGAGATAGCTAACAAGGATTAGTAAAGACGGAATCATATGACAGAGTATTTAGCGACCTAGAGGGACAATTCTCTAGCCATGGGCTGTTATCCTGGATGTAAACACCAAGTCCATGTATGTGAATACTGGGTTATTTTTGGCAAAGAGGAAGATATTCTGAAACCAAGAATTCATTGGTCCCAATAGAAGAATTGAAGTTGATATTACAAAGGGCAAAGATATCTGGCGACCGTTCCAGGAGGTAAGATTCTATGCTGCAGAAGTTGGAACGGATACCGCTCATATTAGAGAAAGAATGACTGAGGCGGGTAGGTGATTTTTGTTAGAAGATTTAGTTTTATTTCTTTTTGTTATGATTTCCATGAGATATGTTTTGAGGAGAGAGGAAAAAGACCACCATAATTGTCCCTGTATGTCGTGAATCCCATTACAAACCAGCCAGTGCGTGGCTGAGATCAGAGCATAATGTGGCCTCAGGGTTGCCCACCGGAAATAAATGCAGAGACATCTATCCACGCGCGACATAGCACAAAACATACCCTGATATTATTCGACTGCTGATCAGAGCTGAAGAGTTCGGACACCTAACGATGGGTCGGAAGCAGCAGTCAGCAAACTATCAACCCGCTACCCTCATAACTCTGTTTAGTCCAATCACCAAAAGGTTAAGACAGTTAAATCATTGTGGCCGTGATAAGAAGAAAGAAATAGAACCGGTAAACCCTATGCTGAACAGGGAAAAGGGATGAACAACTACACCTGTCCAACAGACATGGTAATGAGTGCGGCCAGGGCGATAGACGAGCCTATCTACTGGAATTAATTTTTCAGAATTGATAAATAACAGCGGGAAATCATATTCCTTGTGGGTGGAGGCTGAATTAAAAGTTAAATAATTAAATAGCAATGGAGAAGAAAAAATAACGACAGAGAAGGAATGATAAGTGATGACAAAATCGACAAAAGAAAAACAAAAGAAGAGAAGAAAAACTACAATGCACGGTAGAGTAATGGATAGCGGCTCGGACTGAGGAATTGGAGAGACGCGTTCGAATTCCAGTCGAACCCATTACATTCACTTACATGCTAATACCCTTCTTCTCTCCCCAGCTATGGATAAATAGTAGAACAGACCGTGTTCTATAGACTTGGATGGCAACTAGTCTACCGTAGAAAGAAATGGCAACCTACTGCGGGAAAAAATCTGCCTCGCCAGTCATGTATCGATGCTTGTATCACGCATTGCACACAACTGGCTGAAGAAAGAGTTAAACATTTACAAAGAACATCACAGCTTTCTAATTTACTTACAAGTCGATTTTCATTTGATTCTTGGCCGTCTTAGATACCAATGGTAAATTAGTGAAAATTACGACCGACTCTAAAATACATCTTGAATTCAGCGTCTCAATGTGGTGGGTTGCGTTGGGGTAGGAGTGGAGTTGGAAGTGAAGGTTCCAAACAAAGCTGAATGGACTAGCTTGGGATGGGTTGTGTAGCTGGGGGTGGTCGGGTTTGAATGGAGGTACCAGGATGGTACCTACATTCAACCCCGACTACCACTCAAATGACGATCTAAATTCGCTATTTATTTTTTACATATTCATTTTTTTTTCTCGGAGTGGTTCTTTTCTTTTTTTAATGTTTTGCTATGATATTGGAAACAACCGATCTTTCCAAACCAAAGGTCTGGGTATTCTGTTTGGCGACCTTTTGAACCTTGATAACATTCAAACTGGCCGACGTTGCCCAGAGATGTGATCAGCAAACCTGACTGGTTAGTCGCGTAAGAACTGTCTGCAGATAAACTTTCAGTTATAAGACATCATCAACTTGTCTATTCTGACATTTTCTGTTTGGACAGCTTTGAAAAAGGTGAGCTAGATCTCGTTCAAAATGACAGCAACAGCCGAACTTTCTCCGTGGTATCCAAATATGTGTTGTCACTGATATAGAAATGACGCAGTATATCTTCAAGACGGTTCACTGACGTAGCAGACAGAATAGCATCTTTCTCTACATCCTCATTTAAAGACCAATATATTTATCTCCGAGGCATAAGACTGTATACGGATTGGAATAGGAATAGCAATGAAGAACGTAATATCGTCAGGTGTGGTTGAAAATGCAGTGTTGGCCTTTGACCGTGCAATTATATTTTAAACTCGACAAAACATGCAAGGATTTCCTTTTCTAAGAAACGCTCAAGCAAATTGACGCAAGAACATATTGGGTTTAAACGAAACGTTCGGATAGTCTTTCATTTGGTGGCGTTAGAAAACGAGATTTCGATTCACACGTGACTAAATTTATGGCATATATAGATATTATGAAAGTGGGCATTTTAGTACGACTTTCTACCCGATTCATGGGTGTGTCAGGAATTGTAAATGTTTCTTTTAAGTTAAAAGGGAAAATTAAGGATAATAAAAGTGCATTTATATAATGTGGTACTCTTTTATTTCCGGAAAGTAAATAAAAGAAAAAAGTGCCGAACTAACTGAAAAAAAAGAAGTGCCATTTATGGATTTGGTGCCATGGCCGAGATTACTGATTGTAAGTGGTTTGCAATGTTCAAGAGAGCAAATTTTGTTCATGAAAACCTAGAACGTTCGAGTAGGCCTGAAGTAATCCAGGTTACACGGTAGATGACATCGCTGATATACTCCACATCTCTCTATATAAAGTTATAGCCTCTGTTTGTTTCTTATCGAACTCCTTCTAGGGTTTGTAGATAGACCACCCCCATAACCATATTGTTGTGGTGTCCTCTCTCTAAAGAGTCTATGTTGGACTCTTCCGCCTACTATATAATTAGTAGGAGAGACGGCCCTAGCGGAACAGTCGAATAGATTTAACGCTGGTTCAAACTACACACACTCACTAGTCGTGTAATATTCTTCTGTTGTAGTTACTGTTTAATATATGATATATCTGCAACACTTGTTTTGTTATTTCCTTAACCCTTTACTCGGTCGCAACATCTTGGCGACGAAGGATTCGAAGAAACGGACTTCACATTAAATCATAAAAAAAATTTGTCAGTGTCTACAACAGTGTTGAAGAAAGGAATTCTAATCAAACTCTACGACAAAAGGGTATCCAGTGTTAATTACAACACTGACAGTGAAAAAAAAACTCCTCAAAACATTTGGATTTCTATAAGTTCAATTAAGTGTTTGGGAAGAAGTTTGGTGAACCTTGTTATTTTCTCCATTCCAACAAGTCAGTAAAAGAACTGTACAAGTCAAACAGACCTATTGTTGGTTAAGAGGGTAAAGAGAGAAAAATTCCCCCTCTCATTTTTTAATTTTACGTACTACCGCAGTAAAATAGACGAATTTAAAAGTGCAATGCTAGAGTTGATGAAACACCAACAGGAACAACAACTACTGTTTGAACAGAAATATCAAGAGACAAGAGAAATTCCAACGAGAACAATAGAACAACAGAATACCAGAAGAAATTTGGGGAATTGCACATAGCAATTCAGGTTAGACAACAGAAACTGGAAGAAATGCTCCTTCAAACACAGAATGAGCAAAGGCACCTGTATAATATATCCATCAAAAGCCAAAATGAGGACAGCGAAAATGCTATATGGAGTGCTATTGAAAATCTCACGTTTGCACTTGAAGAAGAAATTCCATTCGCTTGGTACTTTAAACGTTACGAGGACTTATACAATACAGATTGAGCAAGTTGGGCCGACCATAAAAAGGTTCGCCTACTCCGCAGGAAATTATATTAGAATATACTAAGTTCGTTAACTATATTTTGCCTAAGAAAATCAACGACTTGAAATTTAAAGAGGTGGTTCATTCATTAACAGAAGTCTTCAGTTCAAAGACATCACTGCTCCACAAGCGTTGGGAATACATGGACCTCATTCGCGAAAGTAGTATAATCTTCGTCTTCTTTGCAGATATGCCTATTAACTCATTATGTCAATAAGTCGAAAATTTGACTGACGATGCAGAAAAGTTGAAAGGTGAAGTTAAAATAAAATTCCGGACGTTTTCAGTGGAGGACTAGGAAAATGCACAAAAATGTTTGCTAAGTTTGAGTTAAAACCAGACGCAAACCCAGGTTTAAGAAAAAATGTAACGTTCCATTTGCCTCGTTAAATCAAATTGACGAGGAGTTGAGTCAACTTAATGAAATGGGAGTTCTGGCAAAGTTTGCATATAGTGAATGGACATCTCCCAGAGTTTATATTTTTTAAAAAGAGCAAAGTGCTGACTTCTCTACGGGACTGAACAACGCCCTAAATGATCACCATTATCCCCTTCCAAGTCCAGAAGAGATATTCGCTAAGCTCTGTGGAGGAAAATATGTTTTTAAGAATGATTTAAGCGACTCATATCTACAAATACCCGTGGACAAGGAATGCACGAAGCTTCTTTGCATAAACACCCAAAAATGTTTATACACATTTTTAAGACTTCCGTTCGGGGCTAAGATCGCCCCTTCCAGTTTTCAGTAAGTCACGGACACGATGTTAAATGGTTTAGATTTTACGGTGGCCTATCTCGACAACGTCCTAATAAAAAGCATGAGCATCGAGGAGCACAAATCGCACGTCTGGCAGGTGTTCATGAGAATCCAGGGTTATGGATTCAAATTAAAAGACGGGAAGTGTGATTTGTTCTTAGAGAGGATTAAGTACTTTGGGCATATAATTGATAAAAACGAAGACGTCCCGACCCAGATAGGGCAACGGCAATAAGGAATATGCCAGCACCAGAAAATGTGTCGGCTCTTCAAAGTTATTTATGTCTTGCCAATTATTACAAGGTTTTTGTCCAGACCAAACATCGCACGTTACAGCAGGCCACCATCATTCCCCACGTATCCATTTGGTGAGATGTAAGTTCCACTCGAGTAGCTTCCTCTCACGAACCTAGGCCTTTCCAAATCTATGGTCAACCGTTATGTCCCTCAAATATTCCCATAACCTCTGTCTCTTACACTGAAACCCTCTACCTCGAATGTTATTTTAAAAAGGAAATATCTAGATCACATTCTCCAAATTCTGTTCCTAGTCTTATACAGAAAAAGTATGTCGTAAAGAAATGACATCCTTACCATTTGGGGAAAAATGGTAACTGCCACTGCTAGTGTGAAGGGAGAGTGCTAAAAAACAATACACTTGATATCCCTTGATTAGCATAAAGCACTTCACATACAATGAATGAAATGGGTTGTAAAAAGAAACGTGAGCTTTAATAGGTTAAGATCATTTTTACGTTCTAAAACTGTTAAACAAAGCAGCATTAATCAGAAGTAAAGGAAATAGATTTGAACACATGTTCAGTATCCCATCTCACGGACAATACCCTAGTTGATTAAAGCATTGCTTTGTGAATTTGGCAATCTCGTAAATTGTTCAATCGCTGGAAAGAGTAGAGCAGATTTAGACTCAACTCAGTAGAAACAGTATT
Source organism: Acanthosepion esculentum (assembly GCA_964036315.1). Lineage (NCBI taxonomy): Eukaryota > Metazoa > Mollusca > Cephalopoda > Sepiida > Sepiidae > Acanthosepion > Acanthosepion esculentum. The sequence goes on from OZ038487.1 coordinate 37,110,220, forward strand.
AGCTGAGCTCAACTAAATAAAATTAAGACGAGATACCTGTGGGCTAATATTTTTCAACCGGTGTTCTTAGGGACCCTAGGTTTTTGTAAGAAGTCGCTAGGGGCTCCCCGATAAACAATGATAAATACCATGCATTTTAGTTTTGGGCCTGAGGCTCAATATGCAATTTTTGAATCATTTTCATTTCATTTTATATTCGTAATGTTACTATAAACTCACGACATAATGTTGGAAAGTCCATGGTTACTATAAAAAATCCTTCAACCTCTTATATAGGATGTTCCAATAAATTGGACCGATTTTAAATGTGAATTAAGTTTAATCGTCTTATGATTTTTTTCTTTATCTTTCAGATTTAACAACTTATGTCTTTAGCAATCTCAACCATAGAAAGACTAACAATCAAACAACGTGTTAAAGTTTCAAGAGTGCAACTGGAAAAATTGTTCGTAAACTGGGTCGGTGGCAGATGTGAAAATACCATTGCGAGCCCGTTTATGCCGTTCAGTTGAAAACATTGCTGCAGTGCACGAGAATGCGACCGAAAATCCACCTCTATTCGTCATCGTGCGCACGAAGTGAACCTATCCACAACAACGTTACATCGAATTTTGACAAAAGATTTGTCTCTACACGCTTACAAAATTCAATTGACACAAGAACTGAAACCTGCTGACAATTTGAAGCGCCGTACATTCGTCAAATGTGTGCACGAGCAAAGACAAGCAAAAAATCCTCTTTAGTTATGAAGGCCATTTTAATCTTGGTGGGTTCGTTAATAAACAGAATTGTCGCATTTGGTCTGATGAAAGTCCAAGGAAGATTGTGGAAATCCATTACATCCACAAAATGTCACAGTGTGGTGTGCCTTTTTTGCTAGCGGAATTTGAACGTCCATTTTAGTAATAGGCTTAACACGTTGTTTGACTGTTAATCTTTCCATGGTTGAAATTGTCAAAGACTTGTTAAATCTGAAAGAAAAAGAAAAATCTTTAGACGTTTAAACTTTTCGCATTTAAAATCGGTCCAGGTTATTGGAACACCCTATATTATTTAAAATTATAATAATCATACGGAATGTATTTATCGATGTCTATGTGACAGTGTAAAATCACTCGAGTACAGAACGCAAGCTCGGTGTCTATGTATTATGTTTACCACATAGACGACGATAAAAAAAATTATAAGAGATAAATATTAAAAATGTTATATAATAATTTTTATTCAGGTGTTCCGGATGACATGAAAACTATTTCAAATGTTCCACAAGGGTAAAAAGGTTGATGAGAAACGCTGCTGTAGGCATTGGCAGCGGAACGAGAAAACGCTTTCCCTGTAGAATAAATAAAGTGTTCAGTTCCAAATTCTCTGAAGGTTGTTTGCATCGAGAAGCACCTGAAGACGGATGCAGGGCAAGATGGCCGAAACGTCGTGAAAATAACAACAAATATGAGGACAATAGTCCGAATATAAATAATGTAATCAATGTTCCGTGCCGTTCGCTTTCAAAAGAAGGTAAACAAAGAATCGGCTTATGTGATGATATCGCTCCAACGGTACGACAAATTAAAAAAAATGGCAATATGCCGTTGAAAAATTTTCAGACAGCTTAGGGCTATCATATCTCTTGATATTATTAGGAATAAAAAAATATCATAATGTATGTTATGGGAACTTACCCATAATAAGAATGGACTATTCCGTACCTCATAAATACTGCGCCTCAAGAGGAAGTCAGTCAGAGAGTCCCTTTTGAACGATGGCTAGACGGTCGAACTCTCTGCCTCTGGGCAGAGAGGAACTCGGACGAGGCTCCGCCGAAGGGCAGAGCCTCGTTCGGGGAGGTTGACCAACCCGATCCCGTTTATACAGGTTCTACGGGCAATTTTTGCCCGAGCCTACGGGCTCGGAAAGCCCACATTAAACCGGCCTTGTGCCACATTTGACACACGTGGGCGTGTTAATGAACATCGCCAGTCAGTCATTGACAGAGTCGCGTCAGACGATTACTGTAAGACATTGGAATAGTGATACTTCGGGACAACATAGTACTCTCTAACCTAACCTGATTGTTATTACTAACACTTCTACTCTTTGTACATATATTCTATCTATAATTTATATCTGTTTTATCCCATACCTGTGTTCGAGTTATTCTTCATAGGTTCTACCTTGGACCATCACCGTAGTACAAGGGACTTGAACCATAACAATGTACATAAAATAATTAAGAATATATCCGTATGATTAAGTGGACTCAAACTCTCTTCAAATCATTTACTTACTGGTCATAAAATGTAAAAACAAATTAGCCGTTGGAATAAAAGCAACAATAATAAGATAAAAAGAAAATATATTAATAATAATCTTTCGTCTAAGAACATCGCTAAAGCTTAAAATATATATTTTCTCTTAGTTCGGGATATTTGTAGACATAATATGGAATTTGATATAACTCGAACCTAAGCAAACAGGAGGTTTAGATGTTCAGATTATAGCGCAATGTATTAATGTTTTTTAAATTGAAAGAATAGGAGTCAAAGCGACATTTGTTGAGCGTTCTTTAGTCCGTATGCGCAGTGACTTAGACATGGTGTCGGAAAGCGATTGCCTAATCATTTTTGAAAAGCTTCTCAAGAAAGAGCGTACGCTATGCGGTAGGCTGCGCATGCGTATTTTGGCGTGATACCAGGTGAAAGTGGAGAAGACAAAAAACAAGAAAACTCAAAAGGGAATATTTTGTGGATAACTTTGTTCAAACCGGTTGAAAACATCGGACAATTTTTTTTGCGTTTGTTCCTTTCTTCTTTACTAGCAAAACAAACTATTTAGATTTTGAGATAGGAGGCCAAGAACTAAGTGTAGCTACCTGAGAACATTACGAAAGAATTTGGAGATCAGAACTGCATGGGAATTAGCTGAAGGCAAACAAAATGAGCCAAATATATAAGAGAAAAAGGAGGTGTGGTTAAATGTTATGACGATGGCGTTTATGATGGGGATACCAGTGAGTAGAGAAAAGAAAGAAAGAAAGCAATAAGCAAAGAAAGAAAGAAAGAAAGAAAGAAAGAAAACAAATGAAGAAAGAAAGACTTCAAAGCGAATGGAAGGAACAGACACTAAGAATAAAGAATATAAAAATAATAGGATTACGCTTGAGATTTAAAAAAAAAGGAGGATGAAGAAAGAGAAAAAGATAGAATAAGGAAAAGACGAATTTTAAAAGACGAAAAAAAAAAGCAGAAACAGAAAAAAGTAGAAAGAGAAAAAGAAATAAACAAGGAGATGAAAGAGAAAAGGACGAAGTTTGTAGAAGAAAGAGAGTATGATAAAACGAAGAAAGAGAAAAAGAAAATAAGATGAAATGAAGAACAGCGAATAAAAAAGAAAGAAAAAAAGAGAGAATAAGCAAAAAAAAAAAGCGAAACGAAAGAAAGATGAAGTCAGAAAGAAAAAGAAAATCAATACAAGGAAAAGAAAGAGCTAATAAGGAAAAAGACGAAAAAGAACGAGAGAATAATAAAACAAAGAGAGAAACGGAAAGAGAGAATAAACAAAAGAAGAAGAAACTGAATCATAAAAAGAATGAGACATTAAAGAGAAATATTAAAAAAGAAGAAAGAAAGAAAAAGAAAATAATATATGAAACACAATGTCAAAGAGAAAGAGAACAATGATTAAGATAAAGAAGAATTACATAAAGAAAGCGAGATAAAAAAGGAGAATGTGAAAATAAAAGCGAATAAACATCTTTATAGTCATGGATTTGAAGAAGAAGAAGAAGAAGAAGAAGAAGAAGAAGAAGAAGAAGAAGAAGAAGAAGAAGAAGGAGTTGAGGAGAAGGGGGAGGTTGAGGAGAAGGAGTAGGTTGAGGAGAAGAGTCAGTTTAAAAATAGAAGTCTAAGAGGAAAGTATGAGAAAGATATGGTAATAAAACAGAAGATAGGCTTACGGCCAGATGACATGAAAACATCATTTCTCGTACAATCACCAAAGGTAAGCAACATCGAGCTTGGTCAGTACAGCGATATAATAGCACGAAATTTTTAATCAGAGACCCGAGTTCCAATTCCATTTGGGTTCTTTATATTCACTGTATATCAATCTGGGTAACCTGCAGAGTATTCTTATTTTAATAAGAACTAGATGATATGAGAACTTAAACGAGAACAGTCTTCCCCCGTAAATTAAATAAAAGTTTCAGAATACCCTGTAGGTTACCCAACAACAAAGATGAGGACAATAGTCCGAATATAAAAAGTGTATAAAAATGTAAATAAAGTAACGAACGTTCGAGAAAGTAAAGTGACAATAAAACGCATGTGAAGCGTAATAATAGAGAGGAAAGTGCAACCCGGAAATCAAACGGTACATTGGGTTAGCGAAAGATGCCTTGCAAAAGTTGAGCAAAGTATTAAGAAACGGAAAATTATCGTTAGAAACAAAAAAAAGTATCGAACGTTTAGCCATTATCAGCCCTCCCATATGGCAGTGAATTTGGGACAATCTGCTCACGTAGGAAGACACTTGAAATAGCACAAATGTGGATCTACAGGAACATGCTGAGAACACGATGAACCGCATAAGTGAACAACAACGAAGTTCTGGAGACAATAACAACAAAAAGGACACTTATACTTAAGATCAGGAAGAAGCAGTTGAACTTTCTGAGGCGCATAATGAGGAAAGATGGCTTGAAAAATTTGATACTCACAGGACATATTGACGGTCAGAGAGACAGAGGAAAGAAACACATAGCCAACCTAACGAGCTTAATTGAATAGATGATGGAGTAGGGTATGGCAGTGATAAAGGACAAAAGAGCTACAAATTATGGGAAATTGGGGAGAGCCATGATCGTAACGCCCTGGAGGGACACGGCACATATAAGAAGAAATGGAAATAACGTAGCAACGAAGAATATAAACGGATTTTGGCGTACAAAGAACGGCTCACCGAAGAAAACTTCTCTTTCTCTCTCTTTCTCCCGCTCTCTAAAACAAATAGCAAAAATGCAAATGTCTGCCATCTATATAATAAATGCGGATGTCAATGGGTCACAATTTTCAACTTTACTCCTAGAAGCCGTGGCCCAACATATCATACCATTTTGGAATCAGGTCCACTCCGTGAACGAATTAAAAAACATTCCGGGCTTGATACGGACCCAAAATCCTGAAATTTTGAATTCCCAATTTTTGATTACAGCGATTGTTTTTGAAATTCGCTATCTTGGCAACTAGTAATAAAAACAATTAAAGGGACACAACTCTAACTTACAATAGCTCATGTTCAAATGAAAAAATTAATGTTCTCAAATTACGGTGTTTCGAAATAAAATTGTCCGTGCTTTCAGTTTTACTCCTAGTGGCGGTAGCCCAACATATCATATTTTGGAAAACAGGACGACTCAGTGGGCAAATTAAAAACATCCCGGGCCGGATCCAGACTCGCAACTCAGAAATAATAGATTTCCAATATTTCAATACTGCGATTGTTTTCGGCGAATTTTTTATGTGATTTTTTTTTTTGCGATAAGTTTTTGCTATTTGGAAAGAAATTTGGGAATAATCGAAATTAATTGCGAAATCCAGTGAAAGTCACCCGTGAAATAAAAATAATTGTTTTTACGGAACCTAAGGACCTGCGTAGATCAAATTTTCTTTAAATTAAGTGGCGGCAGAAAAATTATCGTTGAACTTTCAAATATTAATGCAATCTTTAAATGCAGCGATCAATTTTGAGTACTGCTGTAGCTTATTGTTGCCTGTCACATCTACTCCTATTCCCTACCTATTCTGATGATGGCCTAATCATGAGCCCTCTGCAGGACCTACCTTAAATGACGCCCGAAAAGGCGGTGTTTAAGTTGTTATACATATAATCGTTAGGAAGAATGAAAGTGCTGACCTGTTTTTGGATAACACCAACCCGTTATATCTACGTAGTAACGAGAATAAGATACCAATAATAATAATAATAATAATAATAATGATAATAATAATAATAATAATAATAATAATAATAATAATGATAATAAACTGTCAAAATACAAGGACCTTGAAATAGAAATCTCAAAAATGTGGCACATGGGAACATCAACAATTCCTGTTGTAGTTGGAGCCCTTGGACTGGTTGGAAAAGATTCCAGTAGGCTAATTGAAGGGATCCCTGGAAGTCCATGCCTCAAAGAGATACAAAAAATTGTTCTGACAAGTACATCCCACACTTTACGAAGGGCTTTATCTATGTAATTATTTTTTATTTTTTTTGCAGTGGAAAGTGTCATGATGCCATTTCTAACCTTAGGTCCCTGGGCGGGACCCGGAAAGAAATGTGTAAACGCCAGATATCAAAGGAAATAAAAATAATGATAATAATAATAATAATGATAATAATGATAATAATAATGATAGATGATGACGAATGCAATAACAGTGATGGTGTTTATAACGCGAAAAGGATTAGAAAGAGAAAAAGATATTGAAATAGTGGAAAATACCATACGCGGGAACGCACACATACATTGATATATACATACATACGTAAGAGCAGTAACTGTGCACAACGTTGCAAAGTAGATTATCAACAAACTTTGGCGAACAAAGAAAGGCTCAGCGAATAAAACTTCTTTTTTCTCTCTGTAAAACAAAACAAAAAAAAAGTCAGGAAGACATTTTATGATTTATCATTTCTATGTTGTCGTTCAGAAAATTTGAACAGAAGATATCCAGTCGTTCTTTTCGGGCGCCATTTTATTCAGAAACGCAAAGAAAATTGCAAATGGCATCGTGTTGTGTTGAGTGGCGCGAATTAAAAAAAGGAACATTTCAAAAGACTGCACATGAAAATAACTTTGGTTTCTCTCTAAATGTTTCTATTGGAATGAATGTACTGAAAAGTCCTCGGTTCGATCAAGAAGAGGTTCCAAAGTATATTCTGACGTTTACTAGGTCATTTCAAAAGATTTTGGGCAGTCGATCGGTTATATATATATATATATATATATATATATATATATATATATATATATATATATATATATATATGTGTGTGTGTGGGTGTGTGTGTGTGTGTGTGTATTGATATAATCGGAAAGAACTGTTAGATTGATGATCCGAAGTTCTTACGGATGACCAGTTTCAAAACACAGTATTTCTGTGTCACGATAGAATCATATTTTTAAAAAAATAATTATAATATATATATATATATATATATATATATATATATATATATATATATGCAGGAC
>OZ038487.1:37119971-37137471 GCA_964036315.1 Acanthosepion esculentum
CCAGCAAAATATTGCGCCTTTCATCTGCCTACATATATTGTCTTTTCCCTTTCACTCGAGAGGGAGATTCTACCCTTTTAAATTTCAATGTAAAGAAATAGGCGTTGTTAAAATTGCATTCGCTATTATAACGAGATTCTGTAACCGCAAAGATCGTATCAAAAGGCTGTAAAATACCTATTGATAGCTAGCTATTCGTGAGCATGTGACCGAGAGGTTACGGTTTTTTCCGACCGTAAAAACCGGGTTCGAATCAGACCATTGTCGTGTTTCAGGAAGGTGATATCCCGATGTTATTGGCTCTGCGTCATACCACTGTGACTCAAACAATGTGAGCGAAATGGGATAAACGATCGATGTGCAAGAACAAATAAAAAGGTCTCGTGATGGAGCGCAATGGCCCAGTTTAGACTGTTGTCTAGATAATAAACTCCCTCCCAGAAACTGTAACTAAGGTCCTCTCAGCAAAGCTGCTGTATAAACCCCACGTGACCTCTGTGGGTATTGAACAAGCACAAATAGGCCTGGGTAGGCGTCTGCAACAAGGATTGGCTAAATGTTCTACTAGGCGATCGGACAGGCATTATGATTTCAGTTTTATTTTCTGTGTAGATAAGCCTGTCTCTTACGACTTCTGCTTTTTCTTATTAAACTTGCTTACATGGCATATTCCTAACATTACAATTCTTGCAGTTCTCTATGTTTCTGTTCTTGTTTAGGCTGTGACCTTACTTGTCTCTGTAGAAACGGAAATTCCTGCATATGAAATAAAATTAAAAACATCATTAAGCCCCATTGATATGATAGATTCGCAGAAATTTGACCTTCTCAAAAAGGAGCATTAGAATCATTCACCACCATCAATCGATCTGTCTGCCTATCTATCCATCTATATATATATATATATATATATATATATATATATATATATATATATATATATATATATATCGAGAAATGTTTTTATGTTTATACATTCTTTTTTATACATGCAAATATTTAAGTAAATGCTCTGTTTACAATAACCATTATTAACGACATTTACCGGGCTGAATGTCCGAGAAGTTTTCATACAAAATATGCATCCTCCGACAGGAATGGAACCTGAAATCCTATACGGAATCGTCATATAGCCTGACTTGCTTTACCGATTTAGCCACAGAGAAGCGTTTCGGTTAGCACGGTCGATATTACTGTTTTTAAACTACAATTATCCATGATTTTCTCTCGGACATTCATATCTGCTCGATGCGTATCCAAATGTGAACAAATGACGTCACATATCATGAAATGGACAAAGTCCGACAATTATTTTAAATTTTTTTTATGTTTATATGTTATCTATCTATCTATCTATCTATTTTATATATATATATATATATATATATATATATATATATATATATATATATATATATATATATGCGTATGTATGTATGCTCGAACACATGGATATATATATCTGCGCCTAATCTCGCATTATTTATGTGTGTTTGTGCGAAGTATAATGCGTACACATGTATGTATAGATGCTTGTGCGCGTATAAGTGTCATCCCAAAACGGACAGAGGAGATTATTCACCAGCACCAAACATAATCAATATATATATATATATATATAGTGGATTAAAAACACTGCTGACAATTTTGACATCAGCATGGGATCTCTGGACTCTGCAGAATCTTCGGAACTTGTCGGTCTGTTTATGCTGTACAACTTAACAGCGCACAGAGAATTAGACATCGAAGACATCGGGCTATACCGAGACGACGGGCTCATGGTAGTGAGGAGCTCCACAAATTTCAAAACAGATAAGATTAGAAAGATAATTTATAGTGAATTCGGAAAAATAGATCTAAAAACTATAGTAAACACCAAATTAAAAAGGGTAAACTTCCTCGACGTAACTTAGTAAACAAAAATTACACACCCTACAGAAAACCTAATATCAACCCCTTGTATGTACAGTCAAACCACCCGCCATCTATAATTAAGCATATACCCACATCAGTAGAGAAAAGAATAAGCATGAACTCTGCAAATAAGGAAATATTCCAAGCACATAGTAAGTTTTATAACACGGCCTTGAAAAATAGCGGATACAGAAACGCTGACATAAGCTATACAAACAATAGCACTAATAGTAAGAAGAATAGGAAAAGAAAGGTCATATGGTATACACCTACGTTCAACCAAATGGTCAGCACTAAACTCGGCCATAAGTTCCTAGCTTTAATAGGTAAACACTTCCCCAAAAATAGCAAACTGAGCCAAATCTTTAATAAAAATACCCTAAAGTTAAGTTACAGCTGCACTGAAAACCTAGAAAGAATAATAAAAAAGCATAATAGTAAAATCTTAGGAAAACACCCATGCCAAAATAGTGCCAATAAAACTCCTAAACTGCAATTAGACAGAAAAAATGAAAAATCATGTGATTGTAGAAACCCTAATGACTGCCCGTTAGAAAACAGATGCCTTACTAAATCCGTGGTATACCAATGTACCATCTCATCTATGGAGAATCCTAACACTGAAAAGTTATACATAGGGTCAACTAAGAATAATTTAAAAATTAGATGGAGACAACACAAAAGCTCCTTCAACAACATCCAAAATAGAAGTCAGACATCTCTATCTCAATACTACTGGCATTTAAAGGAAACGAACAAAACACCGAAAGTAAAATGGAAAATAATAAATAGAACTAGAACATGTAAAACCTGGGATGACCCATGCCCGCTGTGCCTACACGAAAAACTGCACATCATTAGATTTCTAAATAGTGAAAAGTTACTAAACCATAGACATGAGTTAACGGTGTTCTGTCGTCATCAAATGATTTTCGCATTAAATAATTAATAAATAGATTTAAACAAATTAAGTCCATAATTTAAAAGCCTTAAAAAACTCAGCCCAATAATTATTGAGAAAAACCCTTTGATAAAAAAAGCCATGTAAATAAACAAATAAATAAACAGATCAAATAGATAATAATGAAACATAACCTTCTAGTCACTCAACGACTCAAGACAAGCCCATAAATAAAAAAGACACCGTCTGACTAGCATAAGCTAACACCACTCTGGACATAGAATCCCCATTGTAACTTGATACGCATTTTTGGAAAGGGACTGGCCTGTAGATAAAAATTAATTCTTAATTCTTAGCCCCTTAAACCACCTAACTTCAACGGCCGAAACTAGCCGTTTCCATAGCAACTAATGTTCCAATGATACCGTACTTATAAACACTAGCTAACCAAAATATAGCTTATTTCCAAATTCTCGCTTGACAAGGAAGCGGGTCCAGACACCTTAACTCTACATAACTTAAAAAATTATGTTAGGGGTCTCGGCTCTCGCTTTTGAAACATGAGAACTCTTATGTAGCGGAGGAATCATATTTTTAAAAACTAAAAATATTATTATAATATATATATATATATATATATATATATATATATATATATATATATATATATATATATATTTATAAATATATATATCAACAAATATATATATATACATATATATATATACATATATATATATATATATATATATATATGTATATATATATATATATAGACAGAGAGAGAGAGAGATGAATGTATGTATTTATGTATGTATGTATGTATGTGTGTGTGTGTGTGTGTTTATTTTATTTCCGTATTATTATTTGAACATTTGTTTAAAGTAGCCATATTTAAAACATATGTACATCTCTGTATAATCCTTTCAACATATTGTCCTCTGTCCATGTACACTGTTTACAAAATGTAACCATCTTGTAACTTCCTTTTCGGAACTCACTGCACATTGGAATGTCTTCTTGTAACAAACGCCATATTGCAAACGAAGTATTCGCTACATTTCTTTCCACATTTAAACAAATGCTCGTAGATTTTATGTTAAAGCCTCCGGCTGTTTTTGTTATATTTCTCGATGGCTTTTTTTGTTTGTATTTCCAAATTAATTCCACTCATTTATATGTATTTATTATTCTTTTCTAGTTTTAAAATTTTGTTATTAATAATTACGACAATTATATAATATATTTGTTTGTTTATACGTTATTTTAATAGATTAATAACGTGCAAAATTCCAAGTTACTGTTTATAAACCACAAATCTTTGAGAATCTTTCCCGAACGCTCATATCTGTACTTAACGAAAACACTGACTGCATATTATGAAATGGATTAAGACCGAAAATTATTTAATTTAATTTTTTTTTTGTTTAGACGTTATTTTAATAGATACCATTTATTTAAGTAAATTCTGTTATTCTTTTTTTAAAAATAAACAGTAATAATTACATTCATTTAATTAATTCATACCGGTAAATGTAATTAATACTGTTTATTTAAAAAACAGATTGGACTTTGGTAACCAAACGTTTTTCTATAGCTGCGTGATATTGCACGTCAGATCAATTAACGTTTCCGTATAGGACACAGGTTCGATTCCTGATGTAGAACGCATTTTTTCTACGATGTTCCTTGAATATTCAGGCCGGTAAATGTGATTTATACTGTTTATTTAAAACACAGAGTATTTACTTAAATAAATTGTATGTATTAAAATAACGTGCAAACAATATATATATATATATATATATATATATATATATATATATATATATATATATATATATATTTATGAAGAAGAATTATAGTTTTAAGGTGTGCTATATTTATGGGATAAAGTGCTCAATATTAGAGATAGAGCGTATGTAAAAAATATGTAAGAAAAATGGTGGGGTGATATGATGAGGTTTCTTATTTAATAGTTTTTTTGACCCCCGCCAAATAACAGAATAGGCTACGGCAAAGAATCTAAACATTGGACGAATAAATAGCTTCAATTATCTCCCCAGACCAAAAGAAACTATTAAATAACCGACCTAAGCATATCAACCAATTTTTTTTACTACGTTAATAAAACATCAAAAACCTAAAAAATAAATAATACAAAATGAAAATGAAAAACAAGTAAAATAAATTAACCCAAACAAATAAATAAATACATAAACAAACAAACCACACCTGCAAAAATAATCGCCAGAATAGATTACCCACAATGCACTATTGACCCCCCAATATATATAAATAGTCGAGGAAAAATCCAACATTCGCGGACTGACGATTGCGTCTAGCAGGAAACAGCCTGTCGTCTCTGAGTGTTGACTTCAATGTTCACTTATATATATATATATTTTCAACTGCTGGAATTATTATTTTAACATTCCCCAACACTTAATAAGATCTTCAACAAAAAAAGAATAAAAGTTACCTACAGTTCTGCTAAAAACATCGACCAGTATTTAGAAATTATTTATATGTTCCTATATAAGGCTCTTATTTCATTTTAATTTGTTTTCTTATTTTATTTCAAAGTATTTTCTTTTCATTGATATGTATTATTATTTTTTATTATTATTACATTATTTTATTTTATCACAGCATATTTTTTATCGATAGTATTAGTTTTAATTTATTATATTAATATTAGTAATATTATTAATTACTCTTTTGACTTTCGCAAAAATAGAGTTACTACACCCTTGATCTTCCAACGTCCCTTCTTGTTTAGTTACGTTTTCAAAATCAGCCCCAAATCTCTAGTTTAGAATTTATATTTCTCATTTATAACCTTAGTTTCAAACTTAAATATTAATCGGGACTTAAATTCAAATACAAAATTAAACTACAATTCATTTAAATATTTTAACAACAATAATATTCCACCCCAACAACAAAGTGTCTCACGAGAACCAGAAATTAAAAAAAACAAAAACGGTGTCAGCGCAAAATAAAAATAATATTTCCAGCACTTGAAAATTGCTTCGGCATGAAACTTGGAGTTGTGTAATTAATGCAAGATCACATGTATATTTTTTAATATATAAATTAAATAGTTTTGTTATTTTACATTGAGCACTGTTTTTTCTTACAGTATAGTGTATTTATATGTATTTGTATAAGATCGCTAGCTAGTATACATATCTATATTTACCCATTCGCTTATATGTACATATATATATATATATATATATATATATATATATATATATATATATGTATATATATATATATATATATATATATATATATATATGTGTGTGTGTGTGTGTGTGTGTGTGTGTGTGTGTGTGTGTAAGTATTTACTCTGTCCCTCCACTAGGACGAGATGTGACACAAGTTCTATTTTTAGGTGGGGACCCGAGCACATACACCCGGGAGAGGAACAAAAATTCCCCTCACTCACCGCAACCGTCTGTTGCGATGGCCGTGGTGCGAGTACCGATCTCTCCCTCTGGTACAATGGGAGGGCGATACCTCGGGCAGCTGTTCCCCAGGGCTGGGCACCTCTCAGTATGATTTTCCCAGTTGCCCCTCTGTCCTTTGAAAGAGAAGCCACTGAGCCCACTCTGTCCAAGGACAGAGACGCAACTGAGATATGATAAGTAAACGTGACCTTACTCAAAATGTGTAAGGTACGCGCTGTATGTATGTATGTACCTATCTTGCTTGTCTAATTTTTAATTTTATATATACAATCAACGCTCATTACTAACGTTTTGAATGACTATCGTGCATGTGGATATACATTCATATATATATATATATATATATATATATATATATATATATATATATATATATATATATATATATATATATTGCGCAGAATAGGTTGATAGTGAGTCTTTGTTGCTATGATTTTCGTCGACTATGTTTTGAGGATTGTGTAAGACGCGTTGATGGTTAATATCTGAAGAAATCTAAGAAATTTATGAATGTTGCATCAGATATAAAGAAACCGAAAATATTAATAAGAAAAATTGTTGAAAATTTCCACGAGCATGAGAAAAGCAATTTCAAATGAACTGAAATGACAATGGCGGAGGGAGACACGAAGAGAAAATACAGAATCTCTATTTATTTCCAGCCCAAATCGAGAATGCAAAAAAAAAATCCTCGATTCAAAAAATTAATCATTCGTTGCCTTTGTGGGAGGCATAAACGAAATTGTCGCTTATTTAAAAACTTTCAATAAGCAATGTATAAAAATCAATGTCAGAAAATATTTAAAAATATACTTCTTATTAGAACTCATTAATAAAGGTCCGTCATTACATTTTAAAAATTCGTGTCAAGTTAAATTTTGTGAGCCACTGTCCCACCTTAAATAATTTGAACAAAATATCCTCCCATTACTCTTGCATATAATTAGTTTTCTATCAATATGTTATATATATATATATATATATATATATATATATATATATATATATATATATATATATATTGCTAAGAAAAGTGTTAAACAACGTCAGCGACGACATTTAATTTGCTTAAAAAATTTTTTTTATAAATATTTCATCTATTTTATTAATTTTTAATAGTAATTTTACATATACTTTTACGATATAAACAATATTTCTATTAATAATTTAAAAAATTAATCGTGTTCTTATAGAAATAATTTTTTAAAACATTTACTCGTAAGTTAGGAAACTTACAGCGTTCATACTAATAGAAATTATGGTCGTCTGATATTTCAAATAATTAGAAATTAGTTGAACGATGGTAACTGTTTTTTAGAATTATGTAAATAATTAAAAAAAATGTGTTTATTACCTTTTCTTAATAATGTACTGACTTATTTAAATCAGTGAAAAATACTAAGTTTGCTGAATGAGTTTATTATTATTATTATTATTATTATTGTTGTTGTTGTTGTTTTTGTTGTTGTTGCTATCAATAATGGGGATCGATGCTTGCAGATATAATGAAAGCGATTCCGCAGGTAACAATAAAGAACGCCAGTCTTTCACCAGAAACGAATGCGGTCAGTCAGGCAAGAGTATTTAATGAGCAAAATTATCAGACCTTGCGTTTCATCTTTGGAAATGTCCGAATGGTAGGCGTAGGGCGATTCGAAACGAGAATAACCGGGTGCTGGTTGGAGCAGGTAGCGCGTAAACTGCATCACCGTGCCAAAATCGTGGCCAGCTGTCTTTTCTGCATGCTACGTTACGCCTCCAGCGTTTTGCCGGTGTGAACATGCGAATTATAAGATATTAAAGGGAGACATTACATAAAGTTGAACCGTTATCGAATATATCCCCAGTCTGAGCATGCAGGTTGGCTTTAATCATTCGATATTTACTAAGCTTACTACGCACGGTCAAATTTTCAATACTTTTACACTAAGAAATAACGCGTGAATGGTGACTGAGAATAAAGGAAACTGAGAAAACACTTATCATCGTCATCATCATCCTTCGACCTCACTATGCTTGGTCGGAAATCCATTGACAATCCGTTTCCACATTGTTGGGTCCTGCAATGCTGTCTCCAAATCCTCGATGTCCAACTCTGTGTGTCCCGAGCTATTGTGCCTTGGAAAGTAAATTTTCCTGAGCAAGCAGCAAACATCTAATCTCTACTGCAACGTGAGTAAGACAGAATATATCCCAACCTCCCCTGAACCATCCGAATTGAAGTCACTGTTGTGGTGTCCTCACTCTAAGAGTCTACGTTAGACGCTTCCGCCTACTATAAATTTAGTAGGAGAGAAGGTTCGGGGAACAGTGTACATTGAACAGTGAATAGATTGAGCGCTATTTCTTTCGATACACTCACACTAGTCGTGTAATACTCTTCTGGTGTACTTACTGTTTAATATAAGATATATCAGCAAACCGGGTTTTTGTTATTACTTAACCATTTACTTGGTCACAACACATTTGCTACATCGGCAAAATTAATTGTGATCGTTTGACATCCTATTATAATTGTGCCTGTCCCGATGTTGGTTATTTTTGCACCGATACGTCCTGACAATACCTCATACCATTCACTGACAATTGTTTGTATAAACGATCGATTTAAGCAATATTTGTATCCTAATTTAAACTTGCTTATTTCTGCTTCATGCTTGTTTGAATTACGTCTCAGATATTGTTGTAGTGTCCTCCCTCTAAAGAGTCTATGCTAGACTCTTCCGCCTACTATAATATTAGTAGGACAGAAGGCTTCGGCGAACAGGGAACTGTGAATAGATAAAGCGCTAGTTCATTCGATACACTCTCACTAGTCGTGTAATACTCTTCTGGTGTACTTACTGTTTAATATACGATATATCTGTGTTATGGGAACTTACCCATAATAAGAATGGACTATTCCGTACCTCATAAATACTGCACCTCAAGAGGAAGCAACAGTCGGAGTGAATCAGGCAGTCGACCAGTCAGTCACAGAGTTGCGTCAGACGATTACTGTAAAACATTGGAATAGTGATACTGGTCGAGACAACATAGTTCTCTCTAACCTAACCTGATTGTTATTACTAACACTTCTACTTCGTTTGTACATATTCTGTTTGTAATATATTTGTGTTATTCCATACCTGTGTTCGAGTTATTCTTCATTTGGTTCTACCTTGGACCATCACCGTGGTACAAGAAACCTAGACCATAACAGTGGCGACGAGGAAACCCAAGATATCACATTTCACTGGCAACAATGGAAACTTTATTGCGTACACAGGTTACAGAATATCAGGTTACACAAAATTTACGTCAACATGTGGAGCTTATCAAAATCCAATTTGAACAGCAGCGAAAGTAAGAACAGAAACATCTGGAATTGCAAGAATTATTGCTACGTATAATGTTAAATAAAGAGAAAAAACCCGAGAACAAAACAGTTCTCTCACAAGACGCTATTTGGAGAACTATCGAAGATTTCAAGCACGCACCCGACGAAGATAAAAATTTTCCAAACTACTTCCGAAGGTACGAAGATCTATATGAATTTGACTGCAAAGATTGGTCAGACGCACGTAAAGTACGTATATTACTAAGAAATTTAAGCACATGCGAATATACCAAATTCATACATTATATCCTTCCCAGAAAAACAAGTGAGCTAACGTTCAAAGAAGCCATTAAATTGCTAACGGAAGTTTTCAACCATAATACATCACTATTCCACAAAAGATGGAAATGCATGAACCTGACAAAAAAGGACAACGAAGATTACATAACTTTCGCGTCCATTGTCAACAAATATTGTGACGGCTTCAATTTATCAGAACTCAGCGGGGACAATTTCAAATGCTTAATTTACGTCCAAGGTCTGGTCTCAACCAAAGACGCGGAAATGAGACGCAGGATCCTTACTAAATTGGAGAGTGAAACTGATTTGACACTTCAAAAACTGGCCGAAGACTGCCAGAGATGCATCAGTGTGAGGAAAGACTCAAAAGACATAGAAGAAGCTGGCATAGCGCACATACATAAAGTACGAAGACAAATCAACTTACCCTCCTCACAAACAAACCAAACCGGTTTTCCACCCTCAAGGACAGGTAAAACAAAATTTTCAAACTCTAAAAATCAATATAAAAAAAAATACCACCCAGTCCGTGCTATCGCTGTGGAACTTGGCATTTGTTTAAAGACTGTAATTATCGTTTTAAAGATTGTCTATCATGCAAAAAATAAGCCACAAAAGTTCTCACTGTTGGAATAGAAGAGAAAATAAAAGCAGAATAAGAATCACGAGGACTGACCAAACATAAGAAAATACGTACAAGTTGAAATGCAAAATAGAAAAGTCAGGCTACAGCTGGATTCTGGCTCAGACCTAACTATTATAAACCTACAAACATGGAGAAAACTGAGCAAAACTGCCATGTTAAAAACGGATTAATGGCTAGATCAGTTACGGGGGGAAAGATCAAATTTGAGGATGAAGTAATTACAAATGTAACATTTAATGGAATGACGAAAAAACTAAAAATGTACGTCTTAAGAAATACCGAATACCTTTTCGGAACGGACTGGATGCAAAAATTAAAACTGTGGGATCTACCTATAAGTACGTACTGCCAAAAGCTTACCAACCGAGGCAGACAAATTAAAAGAGAAGCTAAAAACGAGTTTCCCAGAAGTATTTTCAGCAGGCCTAGGAAGATGTAAGAAAATGGCAGCTAATATCGAAATTAAAGAAAACGTTCAACCTATCTTCAAGAAAAAAAAGGAGCGTACCGTTTGCGTCAAATGAAAAAAATGATCAAGAATTACCTAGACTCGAAAACACTAGCATATTGACAAAAGTAGAGTACAGTAAATGGGCCGCTCCGACGGTCTACGTCAAAAAGAAATCAGGTGAAATTCGAGTTTTTTTTAAATTCGATTTTTCTACAGGTTTGAACGCAGCAATAAAGGGCTACCATTATCCTCTACCCAGTCCAGAAGAAGTATTCACTAAGTTAAATGGCGGAAAATATTTTTCAAAAATTGATTTAAGTGAGGCGTACCTGCAAATTCCAGTCGATGAGGAAAGTTCAAAGCTACTATGCATAAACACACACAAAGGACTGTACAGATACCAAAGATTACCTTTTGGAATTAAGGTCGCGCCGGCTATATTACAACAGGCAATGGATACGATGCTTGCCGGACTAGAGTACACGATTGCATACCTGGATGACGTATTGATTAATAGTGAAAGCGTTGAACAGCACAGAGAACATGTACAGGAAGTATTTAAAAGAATACAAATCTATGGATTCAAAGTAAAAGAAAATAAGTGCAATTTTTGCATGAAGGAAATCAAATACCTTGCCCATATAATAGATCAAGAAGGTAGACGACCAGACCCTGAAAGGTCAACAGCAATAAAAAAAATGCATGTTCCTAAAAACATAACAGAACTACAAAGTTTTCTAGGATTAGTAAGTTACTACCAGGAGTTCATACCTCAAATACATAAACGTCGCGCACCACTGAACGAGCTGCTAAAAAAAGAAAAACTTTGGCAGTGGACAGATCAATGCCAAAAAGCATTTGACGATAAACAAAATGTTAACTTCAGATTTATTTTTGGCACACTACGATCCCAAAATAGAAATTATTGTAGCAAGTGACGCTAGCGCCTACGGAGTCGGGGCGTGTATATTAATAATATGCCAGATGGAACAATAAAACCCATCGCACACGCTTCTCGAACCCTACTACCAGCGGAGAAAAATTATTCACAAATAGAGAAAGAACCTTTAGGAATTATCTTCGCAGTCACGAGGTTTCATAGGTATATCTATGGTTACATTTTACTCTTCAGACGGATCACAAACCGTTACTAACAATTGTCTGAAAAGCAAAAATTGAATACTATCGGAAAAATGAACGAAACGCAGAAATTAACCTTAAGAGGAGAATGATTGACAAACATAAATCTATCCCTGAGTGGAGAATGGCCGAACAACATAAATTGAACACTAAGGTGAAAGTGGCTGAAAAGCAAAAATTGAACATTACCGGAAAAATGAACGAAAAGCAGAAATTGAACCCTAAGTGAAAAGAGTCTGAAAAAACGAAATTGATATCTAAGGAGGTAAAGATTGAAAAACAGTATTTGAATCATAAGGGGAAAATGGCTGAAAAACGTACATTGGACAATATCATAAAAATGTCTGCAAAACAAAAAATTAACTCTAAGTAAAAAATGACCGAAAAAATGAAATTGAAACGTAAGAGGAAAATTCCTGAAAAAACAGAAATTGAACCATAATAAAAAAACAAATGTCTGAAAAGCAGAAATTGAAGCCGACGGGGAAAATTGCTGACAAACCTATATTGAAACCTATCGGAAAAAAAATGGCTAAAAACAAAAATTTAAGCATCAGTAATAAAAAAAAAATTAGCTGAAAACCATAAATTGGGATCTAAGGAGAAAATGTCTGAAAACAGAAATTGAACCATAAGGAGAGAATGTCTGAAAACAGAAATTGAACCGGAAAGGAAAAGTGGCTGAAAAACAGAAATTGAAACCGCTGATGGAAAGTGTCTTCTTCAGAGCGCTTCTCACGTTTCGAGTTGGATAACGTTGTGAACAATACAGTTTCATAAAATCTGTACAAAAAATAATAATATATTTTAATGAATGATAATTGTGTTTGCTTATGGTTATATTTTAATCGGATTGAGAATAATTTATCAGATTAAGAAAAAATAGAAATACGTGCTTAATTTTCGGCTCAGATGAACATGAACATTTGAGGAATTTATAGTTTTTCGATTTACTTTCAAACAGTGATTAGTTTTTCCTTCAGTCATTTTATAAACGACTAAATTAAGAATCGAAGCGCAGAACTCGTGGCTGACCCAAATTAGTTGGATGTAAGTAGATTTTGATTACTAACGCCGATAATGATTAAAGCGAAACAGGGGAATAGGGGAGTAGTTTTAACGTCAGTGGGTATTAAACCAAAGATATTTTTGAGTTTAAAAGTTTCTATTTTTAACATCCATTTTAAAATCTTCATCAGTTCAGTCACTTATGTGCCATGCTTGATAGACGCTTAGGCGATCATGCATCTTTAGATACATGACTGACGAGGCAGATTTTTTCCCACAGTAAGTTGCCATTTCTTTCTGCGGTAGACCAGTCGCCATCCAAAGTTAAAGAACCCGGTCTGTCCTACTATTTATCTATAGCTGGGGCGGGTTAGAAGAAGAGGATTCATACCTTTCCCAAGTGTATTACCAGGTAAGTGAATATAGTATATTCGATTGGAATTCGAACTCGGCTCTCCGATTCCTCAATCCGAGCCGCTGTCCATTACTACACTATATAGATATCAAATTCCACCTACGTCATCACAAATGTCAGCACATTCTGTTTATGGTGGCATGTTTATAAAAGTAGCTTCGATTGAGTCGGCTTGCTAATCTCGAAGATCATCTTAGCAAGGCATCGAAGTTATACTTTTAATAGCACTATTCTGTCAGAAACCTACGAAAATTATTACATATATATGAGTGTGAGTGTGTGTGTGTGTGTGTGTATATATGTTTAAATAATTTTAGATATTTAAAATTTATATACATTGCACTAAATAAAATCGTTTGCACTTTTCAATTGGCTGTATTAAATTAATATATCAAATAAGTAAATACATGTTTAATTCTATATTAAATTCCATATTAAATTTTTATGTTAAATCGATCATCGAAAGTCGAAGAATTTCGAGTTTTCCGATTGGATTTCAATTTCGTTTGTATTGTTACCAATTCGGTTAGATGAGTCAGTTTATGAACGACAAAATGATTTCAAATCTTGGATTACAAGAGAATCGAAGAACTTTACTGACATATCCACCAATGAAGAAGGGTAGATTCAAAACATACCACATCATGGAATCTGCTGGATGAGAAAGTTACGAGGATTCTTAGAATAATCATCAAAGTAAGGAATTGTCTGCCGAGAATATCAGCATTCAAATTTACATACAATGTACAGAAAAAACATGAGCCAAGAAGGTTACTTTTATTGCCCGTTTTACACACCTGTACTTATATAGAGTAACTATACGCACGCACACTCACATACACACACGCACACACACATGATCATGCACACAAATATATATATATATATATATATATATATAATTGTGTATTTAAGCAGCAACCTTTCTTTCATACATGTTTCATTGAAAACGGACGATAAGGAAAATGTATCTGTCTATATTTCTGAGATGAGGTTTTATGTACACTATTTACATTATTCGGACTATTGTCCTCATCTTTGTCGCCAGATTTATTACAACGTTTCGGCCGTTGTACGCTCCGGCCTTCTTCAGGTGGTTGGAATATCGAACTGAACTCTTTATTTCACTCACTGGGGGTAGACTGTTCTAGTTCCACGTGCCATGTTTAATGGATGTCATTTATCAGTTATCCCCTGTTGATTCCCCTCTGCAAGTTCTCAAATGCCTTAACCGGGTATTGAACTCCACGTGCCATGCACGTGGAACTAGAACAATCTAGCCCCCAGTGAGCGAAATAAAGGGTTCAGTTCGACATTCCAACCACCTGAAGAAGGCCGGAGCGTACAACGGCCGAAACGTTGTAATAAATATGGCGACAAAGATGAGGACAATAGTCCGAATAATGTAAATAAGGAAAATGTAATATATCTTTTATCGAGTTTTTCAAGAAATCTAAATTTTTTCGTTTTTCAGGGGTTAAAGAGTATATGAATTGACCATAGTTATAATTGTACCGAGCGCTTTCGGCTACTTCTCTACACATTATCAAGGATTCTGTTTTTGGATGGGGAATTTATGTGTTTGCTTTCGGCAAAATAGTTTTACTGTGTGGAGTATCTATGGCGGGTGTTCTTGTTAAATATGAGTTAAAAATATTTACTTGCTCCGAAAGGTGGCATGTAAGACGTATACTTAAGGAGGTAGTGGTATGTCCGATATAGTTTTTGACAAGTAACATAGTCTTGTACTGCGCATTGGAATTGGTACACTATATTGTTCACCGCTAGTTTAGATTTGATTGAGGTTTGTGGTCTTCCATTTTCTAAAATATATTATGAACTTTATACGTTTTCCGGGGGTTAAAACAGAAATATGGTGTTTAATGATTTTCCTCATAGCAAATTCATCCTGCTTTAATTATTATTCTGGTTCTGTTTGCAATAAAAGATGTCGATGTTTTGTGGTGTTGTATGTTTCTTACTGGCGTCGTGTATTTTTTGTAAGAATAATTTTATTGGCTTATCAGTTATGTAGTTGGGAAATTATTGTTGCTTAGTGTTTGTTTTATGTGTTTTAGTTCGCTTAGAAATATTATTTGGGAAGAGGAATTTTGGTATGCTCTGTTTGCGAAGTTTGTTATCACTGCTATGTTATATGTTTTCAGGTATACATATATACATACATATATTACGATAAACGGTGTTTTTAATTATGTTCATAGTAATAGTTAATATGTCGGATTAAAAAGGTACATGTATTGGTGAATACATACATATATACATACATACATACATACATACATAAATACATATATATATATATATATATATATATATATATATATATATATATATATATATATATATGTACGCGTGTTATATAGAATTCGAAAAAGTGAAGAAATGAGACGAAGTGAAAATGCTTTTTAATGACAACTCGTATCGTCTTCGTGTGTTATGTAGGCGTCTTCAAGTCGCAATGAAAGACAAAAATATATGTTTTTTATATTAAAACCGTCAATATGTGTTTGCTAGGTTGGCGTCTTCCGGTCGGGATGAAAGAACAAAACTACGTTTTTTTATTTATTTATAAAATCCGTTAATTTCTGTTTGATTTGAAAATAATCCATAATATCTCTCTCTCTCTTTCTCTCTCTCTCTCTCTCTCTCTCTCTCTCTCTCTATATATATATATATATATATATATATATATATATATATATATATTTGTGTGTGTGTATGTGATGGGTTGTTGAAATGTTTCGCCTGTCTCACTTCCCACTTCTGAAAATCAGTCTAGTGTTTCTTGGTAATTAAAATTATGTTAAATAACTTTTTCACCACACCCTAGTATATATATATATATATATATATATATATATATATATATATATATATATATATATATATATATGATGCAAAATCCGTGGCTGAGCAGATGATCTCTGTACTTCCCGCTTCAGGGTCAGGTAGGGGACGTTGCTCATCTCTCCAACACTCATTTGACAGGTTGTACTGTGTTACTTGGTACCAACAGTAAATTTGCAGTAAAAGAAAAATTATTTCATTCAGAAATTAACCCCGAATCACTGATTCTATTTCACATCCAACTCTGAAAAGACAAATAAATATAGGCGCGCATGTGCACACGCATACACACGCGCACACATATATGCACACATATATGCACAGTCATTTTAAATAAATAGGCTGTTTAGAATGAAAGTTGGAGATGTATTTAAAATAAAATGTTTTTATAATTTTCAGCAATGTTAAGGAAATTGTTATTTTTAATAATTTCACGCCAAACAAGGCGATAATGCTACGATGAAGCAGGGGGTTCCAGGGAGTGAAAGAGAATGAGAAAACTTCTGTGAGGAGTAGGCAGAACAGGACAATAAAGGAACAATGTTCGGGAAAGACAAATAATTACGATTGACGTTTGAAATAAGAATTTTCCGGGGTGCGTTTCCTTCAGAAACGTATCATTGTTTCCGACCCGTCTCTTTGACCACTCAACACCGAACATGGCTTCATGCACACACTCAGACTACACTGGTCTTATCGCAAAAAAGAATGAATGTGGTAGAGACATATTAGGAAAATAAAAAATAAGGTCAAGGGATATTTGTCAGAATCTTTAATTTTCAGTAACGTTTATTCATTTTGTTGCTGTTGCTCTTGTGTCTGTGTGTGTGTGTGTGTGAGAGAGAGAAAGAGATACAGAGAGATACAGAGAGTTTATATGTAATACAGGTAAGTAAAGAGGAAATAAAAAGAAGTATTTTGCACTATTTCTTATGACGGTACACCTGCCTCCAAATAAAAGATGTATGGCCTCCAATGCTTAACTACCGTCTTTTAGACGTCTCAGAGACTTATTTTAAACCTCCATCATCAAGGCTGATGCCAGCCTGCAGGAGGGCA
>OZ038487.1:37142471-37152471 GCA_964036315.1 Acanthosepion esculentum
ACTGTTGCATTGTGGAACGAACTCATGAGAAGGTGCTTTCTCGATCCCGACAATCTTACCCTCTTTAAATCTACGATCAACCGTTATCTATCCTATATATCTTCATAATACACAGCTCATGCTCCCTGTCTGTACGAACTAAAATAACCTCATTTCGTAACCTTGGCTCTTGGGCTTTGCTTGAACAAAGGTTTGCTTCCTTTTATATAGGACAAAACTATTTAGACCTGTCTTAATATTAAATCTGATTGGTCCGATAAGCTCAAATTGCCAGCTGATCTAAATGATGACTTACAATATGTTGTTAAATGGGGCAAGGAGTGACTTGTTAATTTTAACGCCTCCAAAACGTTACTGCTTTCTTTTAATCGTCTCAGAGAACACGTTTTGTTATCCCCTAGCATGGCTGATGCTAACTTGCAGCAGAATGACCCACTGCGCTTTCTCGGACGAACGTTTACCGGTAACATGAAGTGGAACGATTATATTGAATCAAATTCTAGGTCTGCTCCTAAGAAATTTGGTTCGTGCTAGACTATTTTCTTGTTATAAGTCTACATTTCGTCCTTGCTTTGAATATTGCTGCATGATCTAGTCTGTTGTTCCTTCTATATATTTATAGATTGTTGATAAAATTCAAAGAATAATATGCAATGATGTTGGTCCTGACATGGCATCTTGACTTAAGTCTCTTTCACACCACTGTAACGTAGCTTCTCTACGCCTTTTCTATAAATACTTTCATGGTAATTGTTCTGATGAACTATATTCTATAGTACCTAGACTATATGAATTTAAGTGCAATACTTGATTGGCAGAAAGTTCTCATCATTTTACAGTTGAAATGACTACATGTAACCTTAAGCTCTATGCTAATTTTTTTTCTCTTCCAATTCTCGCTTGTGCAACTCTTTATTGAAGACAACGAAGACACGTTGCCACTTTTGTGATGTCAACAAATATTCGTTGTCACTTTCGTAATGCTCGTTGTAGTAGAGACTTTGTAATCGTACATACAACTATAGTACGCCGTTGAACATTGCTGGTGTAGACGCCTTCTATTATCACTCGATTTAATAGTACTTGCTCAATAATACACTCTCAGAAAGATCTCAATAGAGAAATAGTATAGGGAATAGAGTAGAGAAGAAATGGTGATCCGAATAGTAATAGAGGATAGACTAGAAATAACGATCAATTTGACGTCACGCTGCTTCCTATTTATGCGTTTCCTCTAAGGTTATGTGGTCTACTTAGTTCAATAATGGGATAGCCTTGCGGGCGAATTGAAGAATCAGAGTTCTGAGTCGGAATCCAAGCGAGAAAAGTTACCATTGGGAATAATTTGAAACAACCGATCAAGGCGTAGGAAAGAGACTCTGAACTTAAAGCCAGCCTGAACGGGGTTGGGCTCCATCAAGCTATCCTGTCCAGGAAACACTGCTGTGGCATGGAATATTGCCGTCATGTATGGTCTAGAGCACCCGCTGTTCGTCTTAGGGTCCTCGACAAAATCCAGAGACGGATATGTTATGTGGCTGGCCTTGATCTGGCATCTCGTTTACAGTCGCTTTCTCACAGACGTGTCGTCGCCTCCCTCTGTCTTTTCTGCAAATACTTTCACAGTAACTGCTCCTACGAGCTATTCTCGCTAGTTCCCAAACTGCATGAATTTAAACGTGCCACTAGGTTGGTATCTCAGTCCCACCCTTTCACTGTCGAAAGGGTTAAATGTAGCCGTCTCTTCTTCTACTCCAGTAGCTTCATGTGTCGTACTTCCCGTCAGTGGAACTCCGTTCCTCTTACATCCTTCCCTGATAGCTATAATCTCACACTATTCAAATGCAATGTCAATCGACATCTCCAGATGCCTTCATCTATTCCCCGTCCTTCTCTTCATCCTTTCCTCTTTCACGCATTCTTTACTCTTGCTCCCACTTTCTATAACCCCTTGCGATCTGTAACCCCTTGCGACCTCCCGGCTTTCTTGGGGTGAAACGTTTTTAAAAATTACATGTTTTGCCCTCTACAACACTAGAGAGTTCTTTCTTTCTTTTTATGTGCCATGCCCTTTCAGGACGTAGGCGATTATGGCTCTCCACCTCCATCTATCCCTTGCTGCTCGCAACAAGTTCTTTCCCTCTGCTTCCTCTCCCAGACCACGTTCTGTCATCCACTTCCACCCCAGGTATGTCACGCGTTGTTTTTCCCTTGTCTTTCTCTCGTTATATTCGACCCGTGAGTATCAGATTCTCCAAGCAATCCTTCATCATTATGTGTCCCAGAATCTTCAGCTACTTTTTCCTGACATTAAGTATAAGCCTCCTCCTTGTTTGCAACATCTCTAAGATATCATCATTGCTCACACGCTCGTTCCATGATATCATTAGCATCCTTCTGTAGAACCACATCTCTGTCGCTTCGAGTCTCTTCTTTATCTTTGAGGAAATCGTCTAACATTTACTGCCGTAAAGAAGGGCAGATGTCACGTAACAGTTCAGTATTTTTTTCTTTGTTACCAAAGATATCCTCCTGTCTCGCAATACTCTGCCCAGCTTTTGAATGTGTCCTTGGCCATCCCGATACGCCAACAGATTTCAGTGTCGCACTTACCGTCCTCTGTCAAGACGCTTCCCAGGTATTTAAACTTCCGCGTCTGCTTGATTCTAGTGTTTCAGACCTTTAAATCCTCTTACTGACAAGCATACATTCTGTTTTCTTGTAGTTTATGCTTAGTCCCTTCTTCTTACTCTCCGACGCTACCTTCTGTAGGAGATTTTGTAATTTCATTTCGTGTCTGCTATCAGTACTGTGTCATCTGCGTATCTTATATTGTTAAGATTGTGACCGCCAATACTAAATCCCGGTAGGGTTACCATTTCTCTGAGGATTGTCTCGCTGTATAGGTTGAACAGCTCGGGGGAGATGACGAACCCTTGTCTTACGCCCCTTTCTATTTTTCACAGGTTTAAAAAAATTGAATGCTGTTTTCTTGTATGGAAACTCTTAAATTTACTATTACTATTATTGTGATTGCAACTTCCACTGAACGTATTGTGGTAGAACTAGTTTTTGCATTTCAGAACGGAACTAGGGATCTATGTTCATGCCTGATTAAAAACCATGATTTCTCTTACCAAAGCCACTCTATTTAAAAGCGTAACGATCTCCTTACCCTAAATTTGTACTTGCGATGCACTCCGATTACAGTAAATCCAGAGGCATGTGCTTACTATAAAATGCTTTTTCTTTGGGGGAGGGCTTCGATATAGAGATGTTACTAATCAAATAAACATGCAGATGAGATGATTTGCTTTTAAATTTGCAAAGAAATTCATGAAATTATTCGCTTTTAAAGTTGATGAAGCAATTTAAAAAGATAATTACAGAGAAAAGGAAAGAAAGGTGAAGGGGGAAAAAGCGACACGAACAAAGATTAAAAGAAAAGAAAAGAAAAGCAAATTCAAATAGAAAAAAAATAACGAATGAAAATTGGTGAAAATCCTCGGGAGAATGAAATAGAAAATAAAAAAGGAAGGAAATATAACGAAAGAAGAAGAATTCTGGTAACGCCCTGCCAATAACTCATAAATAATGGACTATTTCTTCTTGAATGCGAGTAATGGCGGAAAAGAGAAATCAGATCCGTTGCAGTGAGAAAAAGAAAGAAAGAAAAAAAAAGAAAGAGGAAAGAGAGGAGGCGATAACACTCTCATGTATTTAACTTCTGTTTCATTGAAATGGAATTTTGTCAATTATTTTTTTTCATTTGTAATCTCATGCGTCTTTAAATTATGACCTGCATTTATTCTTATGATTGTTACTGTAATACTCAGTTAAAGTTGTTAAGTTCCTATAATTAACTATGTAATAAAGGGATTTTCACAGATATTTTATAGTCAGGGAACTCACAAAGTGCTTTTTTTGTTGTTTTTTTTTACAGTGATGTTCACACTGTACAATTGCCGAGGGCCACTCTAGGTATATCGCAGCTTGTGCGGATAAGCGAGACTTTAACAGGTTAAGTTTGTAGTGATCAGCGGAATTATGATTTATCAGAAAATTAAATTAGAAAAGCCGTGAAATCCACACGGGTTTTTCTAATAATAATAATAATAATAATAATAATAATGAAAATAATTGGCACCTACTGAGTATAAAACCCTGCATGATAGAGTGGGCCAATATCTGCACTGGAAAATGTGCAACTTCTACGGGAAGAAAACTGAATAAAAACTGGTATGGACACCACCCAGACCCGGTTACGGTGATAGGACCTGTTACAATTCTATGGGACTACACAATACACACTGACAGAACAATCAAAGCTAACCGCCCAGACATTGTTATTAAAGACAACAAACAAAAAAGTGCCTCCTTGTTGATATGCCAGTCCCTGCAGACTGCAATGTATCTTTGAAGATCTTCAAAAAACTATCAAAATACAAGGACCTTCAAATCGAAATCTCAAAAATGTAGCACATGGGAACATCAACAATCCCTGTTGTAGTTGGAACCATTGAATTGGTTGGAAAATATTCCGGTAGACTAATTGAAGGGATTCCTGGAAGCCCATGCCTCAGAGAAATACAAAAATTGTTCTCAAAAGTACAGCCCACACTTTACGAAGAGCTTTATCTATGTAAAATATGTGGGTTGTTCTTTGTTAGTGGAAAGTGTCATGATGCTATTTCTAAACCCGGAAAGAAATATGTACACGCCAGAAATCAAAGGAAATAAAAAATAATATTAATAACAACAACAATAATAATAATACGAATAACAAGAAAGAATGAAGGATAAGCATGAGAAAGAAAGGAACAAAATAACCAAGAATAATGTTAAGGAAGCTCTGGCAAAATCTCCAATAATGACAAGGTGCCCAACATTTGGCTCTACCATCTGTCTTCAATCCATAAAACTCTTTTACAAAATTTATCACTGCTAATAACCCCCATACAATTCCAGAATGGATCACTGAAGCTATTACACAACTCCTACCAATATCGGGTGAAACATGTTCCAAAAAATTATAGGTCATTATCATGTCTGTCCACCACATACAAAACTGATCACATCGGTCCTGATGATCTGTACTTACTCTTTTCTTGATCAAAACACATTATTCGCCTAGAACAGAAATGATGTCTAAGAGGTTCATATCGTTGCAAATATAAACTATTATAAATAAAATGATCCTGGAAGATTGCAGGAAAAAAGTTGCAATCTCAGCACAAGCTGGATAGATTAACTTTAAGCTATTGATAATGAGTTACACTCTTGGATTCTTAAGGTTTGTGTAATATACAAAAGCTCCTCGCTTATAGTAAACTTCCTTAAATATAGTATGGGATTGTGAAAAACCTGATTATGCCTAAATCACACCAAAGGTACTGCTACTGCCAATTGTTTGAATATCCAATGAGGAATCTTTCAAGGAGACTCCCTAATGCTCTTTCTGTTCTGTCTGACCGTAATCCTCATTTCGTATAAAGTAAACAGTAATAGCTATGTGTGCAAAGTAAAAAAAGGACGTGTTTAATCAGCTATACTACATAGATGATATCAAACTCTTTGTCAAAGACGTCAATGAGTTAACGGGTATCCTCGATGCTGTAAAATATTTCAATGATGACATCGGTATAGATTTCGGATTAGATAAATGTACAAAGGCAGCATCCAAGAACGGGAGAATTACAGAAACACACTCAATAGATCTATATTTTGTCACAAAGATTAGGGAACCGGTAATTTTCATTCTGAGTGTGGCTCGTCCTCTTTCCACTGAGTCTCAATAAACACTGCACGGCTCCGGGATTGTGCACAAAATTACTATATCGCCAAATTCATTAACAGACACTTTCATCCCAACACTTTCATCCACGAGGCTATAATCACGTGTCTCTGATTGACATACATCTGATGAAGACTCGAGGGCTGAACGTCCGAAACGTTCTGAATAAACAACAAAGACGAGAAGAATTGTTCGCATCTAAATGTAAATAACTCTTGTAGCATAACTACGGCCGATAATGGGTATGTCTCCATTCACATAAATACAGTAGTAAATACTGTATGTTGGTCTGCAATTGGAGGTTCATTGTGAAATTCACTTGAAACACTTCTAGCAGTTGACATCTTCTTCCACGCACCGCTGGCCAATCTTATATGTGTTCTTCTTATCCGAAGTATTATCGTTCATTATTAATGTTCGTTTGATTATTCTATTGAGTAAACTTCCCTAGGTTACAACAATAACAATAGCAAGGTTTTAGGTGATTTATATTGAATATTTTGTGCAGTTTGTTTCATTTTAGGAAGTGTTTGTCGATCAATTTGATGAAGAAACCTATAAATACCTAGGAGTCATCTAAGGGGATGGAATACAGCATACCCAAATGAAATAAAAATTGAGAAACGAATACTACAGACGCGTGTCTCTGTTATTAAATACCGAATTGGACTGACAAAACAAAATATCTGCCATAAAAAATTTGGCTGTCCCTGTGGTGAAAGCAGTTTCAACATCCTTAATTGGACCATAATTGATATTAAAGGAATGGCTGTCAAAACGAGAAAGCTTCTACCTTGCCCCCGTATGCATCATCCTAAACCTAATGTTGATCGTCTGTATGTGCGCAGATCTGAAAGAGGCAGAGGATTACTTTAACGAGAACATTCTGGCAAAGCTACAACAATCTGTGTTCAAAGACATCTGGAAACTACAAAAGACTGTGTTGTGGATTCCGAGAATGGAATCCTGCACAAATAAATAAACACCGCCAGTAATTGAGATAAAAAATACGTGTATTAAACGTAAGAATACAGACTTGAAGTGAAGACTAGTAGTCCAGGAATGCTGGTTAGTAGAAAGTATATGTACAAGTCTCTGTAAGTGAAGACGTAATTATCTCTCTCGCTGGACTCTCGTATAACTCTCTGTGAACACCCTGTGTACTGTCTCCGTATCTCTCACCCTGACTCAACGTATCTCAACCTGCAGGTATTCTCTCTGTCAGTATAAGTATACTTTGGACGAGTCCAACTTGTGTAAAAGGGTCTGCTCCACAACGGAGTGAATGATGATCTGTGTCAAAAATCATGAAAGAAATAAGAAATTTTATTCAGTAATAAACGAAGACAACAAATTCAAAAGGGGATTTTAAGTGGGTGAAGAAGCGCAAATAAATCATAATACACATACTGCAGCGGTGAAGAAGCTAAAAGAGAAAGCAAACGCAAATGCAATGTATAAATATAGAAACGATAGCAAGATAAGCCTCTTCATGTTCAATACTCTGTCCGCACCAAACAGCTTGATATAGACAAAGCCCGCACCCATCAGTGGTTACGCATTGCAGGGTTAAAAGCTACAACTTACGGGGAATAAAACTGCAAGAAACTGGTATGGCATCACCCAAACCCGGTTGCAGAAATAGGACCTATAACAATTTTATGAGACTTTACAATACACATAGAAAGAACAATCAAAGCGAATCACCTAGACATCGTGTTCAAAGACCACAAAAACAGAATATGTTTTCTTATTAACATAGCAATCCTTGCAGATTGTAGTGTATCATTGAAGATCTTCAAAAAAATATCGAAATACAAGGATCTTGAAGTGGAAATCTCAAAAATGGATATATTTACTAGATCACCAACCGGACTTGTGTACACAAACGACATAAAAGCATATAGACAAGTCTATTTTCGAAAAAAACAAATCTTTCTTCAGTGTTTTAAACAAATGACGAATATTTTATTACGTGAATTGAAATTAATAGATTTATCAAATTTTAAATGTTTTATTCTTTAACTCACTGAATTTATCAGATCTTTTCTCATTCGATATCTAATAAGGCAGAGTAGTCTTCAGAATTTTTTTTAAAAACTTTATATTGTCTACCCCTAATTATACATTCAAAGATAATTAATATAAGTTGACTAACTTTAGTATGAGAGTAGACAAGCATCCGCCTACCCAAACAAATCCTCTTCAAATAACTCTCATTTGGCAAGAGACCCGATGTCTTCGATTCAAGGATCAGCTCAAAATCAGCTTGCCGAGGGCAACAATCTGTCCGGTAATTTGGGGGACGGAAGCTGCAGAGTCCTTGGATAGTTTGGAAAGGTCCCGATAGAGGCATTGAAGGGATTCCTGGATGCCCATGTCTTAAAGAAATACAAAAAAAAAACTGTACTAACAAGGACAGATCACTCATTGTGAAGAGATTTATCTATGTAAATTATGTGATTTTATGTTGTTGTTTTTTTATGGAAAAATGTCATGAAACCATTTCCGACTTTAGATCTCTGGTTGGGATCCAGAAGGAAATGTGTATACAATAGAAATCAAATGGAATATTAACAACAAATACAGCAACAACAACAACAATAATAATAATAATAATAGCAATAATAACAATAATAATAATAACAACAATAATAACAATAATAACAACAATAATAATAACAGCAATAATAACAGAAATAACAACAATAATGATAACAATAATAACAACGACAATAATAATAATAATAATAATAGAAACAGACAATAATTACTATAATAATAACAATAATAACAACAGCGGCAATAATATTAATAATAGCAATAACAACAATAATAATAACAAAAGCAATAACAACAATAATAATAATAGCAATAATAACAACAATAATAATAATAATAGCAACAATAATAATAACAGCAATAATAATAATAATAATAAAAACAATAATAATAATAACAATAATAACAACGACAATAATAATAATACTAATAGAAACAGACAATAATTACTATAATAATAACAACAGCAGCAATAATAATAATAATAATAATAATAATAATAATAATAATGATAATAATAATAATAATAATTTTAGTTTTGAGTCGACACCATTCTTCTCCCGAAGAGCAATTAAACGATTCAGTTTTTTTAAGCTGTTTCTCTCAGCACGAAAACCTTAGAAAAAATCTGCAAAGAAAAGGTGGGGGGGCATAATATATCTATATTTGATACCGTAAAGTCCGCCGCTTTCGCAATAAACATTTCAACTTTATTCTCATTAATTAGAATATGTTTCAAATTATTCAGAGTAAATATGGCTAACAGCTGCGCTGGGAAAATTCCCAGGCGATTTTTATCTCTCCAAGAATAGAGTCTTATAGTTGTTGAATTCCTGGCACTAATATTAAGGGAGTAACCCTATGAATAATTGAAACAGGCGTCATTTTTTTTAATTCTCTGTAAGATACCTACTTAGGTATGGTTAGATGCAGATGATTTTATCGTTTTGATAAATAGAAGAGAAAAATAAAAAACGTTTAATAAGGTAAAACGCGCGCGTTAATGACAGATGTTGGCATATATTCATTACTAAAAGGAATGGGAAAACAATTTGCCGGCTTAATTTTGTAAAGCGCGCATTTTTATAAGAAACAATGCGTGTTAAAACCGACAGGTGCCGAGACTATCGGCTAGCTATTATATTTATTTACAGGTGTGTGGAGAAGATCCTATTCAATGGCATAGCTGCTGGGAAGGAAGGATAAATAGTACATTTCTAATTCATTTTTATGTGTGAGCATTTTATATCCTTCTTTTCTTCGATTGTCCACTTTTGTCCACACACACACACACACACACAAACACACAGACACACACACACACACACACACATATATATATATATATATATATATATATATATATATAATAGTTAGAACAAACTACAACAATCAACCCCAAAATTGAACAAATAGTTTTAATTATCTTCCCAAACAAAAACAAAACTATTAAATAAGGTATATAAACAAATTTTTACTACGTTAATAAAAACACCGGTCAAAATAAAAATAAATAAATAAATAAGATAAGGAGTAAAAATAAAAATTAAAATTAAAAATAAATAAAAACAAGCAAAATAATTTAACCCAAATAAATAAACAAATAAACGACTTCCGGTAAAATAACCGCCAAAATAGACTACC
>OZ038487.1:37159971-37184971 GCA_964036315.1 Acanthosepion esculentum
GAAGACGACGAAAAAAAATTGACACGATAAGAAGGAAGAGGAGAAGAAATATTGGGAAATCTAGAAGATTAAGAAGAAGAAAAAGAACAAAAGCATGAAAAACACAGTGAGAGGCCAAAAGTGAATAAAAATCGAGGAGGAGACAAATCTGGGGAAGAAAATTCGTCGAAAGAGGTAAAGAAAAATTGGGGGAAAATAGGGAAAATATGCAGAAGAAGCGAAAGAAGATTATAGAGAAAAGATATGAAGGCAAGCAGAATAGGTAAAAGAATAAGGAGAAAAAGAAGATGGGAAATAAAGAGAGAAGGAGTAGAATAAAAAGGACAAAAATAAGCGGTCAAAGAATGGTTGCAAAAGACATGAAAGTGGAAATTATCATTATCTATCTATCTATCTATCTATCTATCTATCTATCTATCTATCTGCTATATACCGTACCTATGAACATTAATGTGTATGTCCAAGTCCTCATAATACGCTGGACACTATTGTAAGTGGGGGTAATACGCTAAGTAGTCCACAACTAGCAGTGGTTTACCTACTTTACGTCGCTGGCGAGTATTGTATTTTGTTGATGTTATAAAGATTACTATTTCATTTCCAACCTCCGTTTTGGTTATTCCTCATTCAGTAATCTTTCCTACAAAACTGATCTATCTCTGTCTTATCATTATCTATCTATCTATCTAAATATCTATATCTATATATATATATATATATATATATATATATATATATATATATATATATATCAGGAGGAATTATGATAAGAATGAGAAAACATCAGAATAAAAAGAGGTTAAAAAAGCAGCAGCAGCAGAAGAAGAGAACGAGAAGATGATGATGTTGAATAATAGTAGGAGGGAGAAAGATAGAGATGAGAAAATAAAAGAATAAAAAGAGGTTGAAGCAAAAGAAAAAGAAGAGGCAGAGGAGGAAGTGTAGGAAGAAGAAGAATAGGTATGGGAAAACAAGAAGAAGAAAATGAAGAGGAGTAGCAATAGGAGAATGAATGAGAGGAATGAGAAAGCAAAAGAATAAAAAGGGTTTGAAGAAGAAGAAGAAGAAGAAGAAGAAGGGTAGGAATGAGAAAGCAAAAGAATAAAAAGGGTTTGAAGAAGAAGAAGAAGAAGAAGAAGAAGAAGAAGAAGAAGAAGAAGAAGAAGAAGGAGGGTAGGAATGAGAAAGCAAAAGAATAAAAAGGGTTTGAAGAAGAAGAAGAAGAAGAAGAAGAAGAAGAAGAAGAAGAAGAAGAAGAAGAAAGGTAGGAATGAGAAAGCAAAAGAATAAAAAGGGTTTGAAGAAGAAGAAGAAGAAGAAGAAGAAGAAGAAGAAGAAGGGTAGGAATGAGAAAGCAAAAGAATAAAAAGGGTTTGAAGAAGAAGAAGAAGAAGAAGAAGAAGAAGAAGAAGAAGAAGAAGAAGAAGAAGAAGAAGAAGAAGAATGGTAAGAATGAGAAAACAAAAGAAGTAAAAGGGGTTGAAGAAGAAAGCACGAAAGAATTCTAAAAATTCAAAATCAGATAAGTGGAAAAAACATGAATCAAATGTAGCTGAACAATAAGGAGAATGTACGAAAGAAGGAATATTTTAAGAATAAGAACAAGGAATGAGAAAACACAAGAAGGATATCTGGTCTAAGAAGAAGAAAAAAGAAAGAATGGAATAAATCTCGAAGAATAGGAATATGAACATTAAGAGAAATGAAAAAAAAAACACGAACATGATCAAGAAATAAGGAGAGAAAGGAGAATCTGTAAATGAATAGGAAGAAAAACTTGAGTCAGAAGAATGGGGAGTGGTAGATGGAAACGAATGGGAAAGAGACCTAAAAGATTTTGAAAAAGAAACAAAAATACCCGGAAGAAAACTATGACATCTCTGTTGACATACACGTCGATATTTAGGTCAGCGGTGGGGCTATTCAGGCTTTCGCTCTATAATAACATAACATCTCACATGGTAAACCAGTTTGCAGATTCTATTTTCCGGCTGTGAGACTACGTCCTATCCGCTTTTTAATAATAAGTAATATATAAGAATAATGCTATTAAACTACAGTTACGCCATTTTCCTGCTGAAGAGCTAAAAACCGTATTTTTTATGTGCCGTTTCTCTTCAGGTCGTAGGCAATCACGGCTTTCCATATCTTCTTGTTCCTTGTAGCTCTTAATAACTTATTATAAGTTGTTATTTCTCCCAAACACTGTTGTATCATTCAATTTACTCAATCTCATCAAGTATGTTATGCGCTATTTTCCTCTGTCTTTTTCTCCCTCAATCTGCCTTGTGAGTATCAGATTTTCCAAGCACTCCTTCTTCATGTGCCTCAGAAATTTCAGCTGCCCGAGTATAAATTTCCCCTTTCCATTTTCGTTAAAGCCTCGTCGTCGTTCATATTTTCGGTCCATAGTATCCTCAACATCTTTCTGTAGAACCACATTTCTGTTGCTTCAAGTCTCTTCTTCATCTTTGAGATTATTCAGCATTCGATCCATACAGTAGGATAGATATGATGTAACCGCTCAGCACTCTCTTTTTTTGTTTTTCTGTCTCTTAATACTTTGCTTAGCTTTTGGGATGCGTCTTTGGTCATCCCAATACATTTACAGATTTCAATGTCACACTTTACGTCCTCTATTAGAACACTACCCAGATATTTAAATATCTGTACCTGCTTGATTTTAGTATCCCCGATTTGTAATTTGCATATTAAGCTCATCCTTTTGCTGATAACCATGCATTTGGTCTTATTGTACTTTATAATTATTCCTTTCTTCTCGCTTTCTTTCGCTAGTTTCTGTACAAACATTTTTTCCATGTATGCTATCAACACTGTGTCATCTGCATAATTAATGTTATACATGTCTAACTTTGTGATAAACAAAAGCTATTTTTTTTCACTTTTGTGGGGAGTATCACGTTTGTGAAGAGCCAATATCCACCCTTAAATATTTGTAGTCTTCTTCTTTCTTTCTTTCTTTCTTTCTTTCTTTCTTTCACTACATTCTGTAGGAGTTTTTGTAGTTTCCTTTCTGTGTCTGCGATAAAGGTATTATCAGCATATCTTATTTTGTTAAGATTCTGTCCACCAATATCGTTTAAAATTAATATATCCAGAATTCAACACAAACGTAAACGAAGAAATAACCTTTAGATTGGCACCAAGTTGATGAGGATGAATAAATATTACGCTATTTTACGAAGATTACTAACTCACGTGACCTTAAAAACCAAGTAAATTACAGTTATTACGGCTTTATCACAACTACACATCTCAAGT
The DNA here is from genome assembly GCA_964036315.1 of Acanthosepion esculentum. NCBI lineage: Eukaryota > Metazoa > Mollusca > Cephalopoda > Sepiida > Sepiidae > Acanthosepion > Acanthosepion esculentum. The sequence continues at coordinate 37,163,254 of OZ038487.1, forward strand.
AACCAGCTATCTGGGGGAAATGTTGTTTTCATACGAGACGGAATATCTTCATAGATATTAAACCAAAGTTAAAGAGTTTTATTCGCTAAGGACTTTTGACTTCATACTAGCATAAGTTCGGACATTTTAGTCCATTCTCTGTCGTCAATACGTGTTATGATTTTCATGCACTTCCCTGCGAAATCCGCATGCTGAGATGGACTTCCCAGCTAGATATCATTCAGAATTCACCTGATTGACTAATTGGCCATGATGAGACTCAAAAACGGGACTTGAAACACTAACGCTATAACCATTCAAACATGCGCCATGAGGATGAACAAGCCAGTAAACATCTCGCCAGATGAACATTTTTAATTATGTCGTGACTATTTTGCTTCGCGGCATATCAACTGCTTGTGGGTCATTTAATGCCGAAATTTAATTTTCTTAGGTGCAGTAGTAATTGATTTTTTACGAAAATGTATTGCTGACTATTTTTATTTTATTTATTTTTTTAACAAAAAAAATGTATTGCTGGTATTCTTTTTTCATATTAAAATAAATTGCTACTATTTTTACTATAATTTTTTAAAATACTTTTATAGTGTTTTGGCCACATATCTGGGACTAGAAATGGTGCAACAACCCAGGTCATTGTGGACCTGGAACAACAGCAATTAAGTGGTGGTTTCAGACGCCTTGCTGCCGGATGTAATTTATCGTCATACCCAGGACAGTAAAATAAGTCGTACCATGTTGCCAAATAATTAGTGAATGACATCGGGTTATAAAATGCTGGTTCAAATAATTCGAATATTTATGATGATTTTTTTAATTTGATATGACTAAATTTTATTCTTGAATTATTTAACATAGTTAGATGCCACAGGTGATGATCTATGTTTTTTTTATTCTGTAGAAATGCTTAGAAATGTTTGCGTGTGTGAAATCTTACTTCACCCTAAACAAATATAACCTGAAATGAAAAAAAAAAGAAGGAAAGTTTACTAATAACGTGTCACTTTTTATTCATCCGAATATTGGCAGATAAACAACATCGCATGGATTTTAAAATAGGTTGAAGAATTTACATTTGCCGGTATGGCTATCCAAGCGAGTTTCAAGGCTGTTCAAAACTCAATTGGGTTGGTTGGGTGTGGCTGCAGTAATTTTAGTGAGGTCTGCAGCAAGTCCCATACATGTTCAATGAGGTTTAAATCTAGTAAGCACAGCTGCCAACGGAGTATCTGGAAGTCAGCCAAATGTTGTTGAATCCGAACCCGTGCCACCCACACACTGGTTCTTGTGAAAGTATCACAACAGGTTAGCATGGCGATTATAAAAAGTAACAATTTTTTTCTGCAATAAATGTTTTTTTTTACAGTCATGTTCACTCTGTACAAGGCCCGGGGCCACTCAAGGAAGAGGGTTTCAGAGTAAGAGGCACAGATTAGGCGGATATGGATGGGGGGTAGATAACGGTTAGTCCTAGACTTGAACAGGTTAAGATTTTAGTAATCGGGAAAACACCGGTTCGCGGGAAGAAGCTACGCGAGTGAAACTTACATCTCACCATCAGAATACGAAAGGAATTTGGGTGATTCGCTACAATGTGCGTGGCATGGCGGTTCTTGAGCGTGACGGTTTAAAACTGGTGGAAGTAAGGAATAAAATTCTTCTAAGCTTTGTACATCCTATCTTCTATGATAAACTCCATTGTAAGGACTGTCATGGTAATAGTAATATCCGTTTCCTTGTAAAGAAATATTCGGCATTTACTGACCAATCAACTTGTAATAATGACGTTTGAAATTATAAAATCTTTGTTTTAAAACAATTTTTTAGGAAAATAGGTTGCTCAAATACACTAAATGTTAACGCGCTTTCCAGTATTGATGGGCGTTTCCTTCCAAACCTTTTATTCGAAGTATTGTGGAATGTCAAAATCTTATATCCTTATTTTCTCGTCAAGTAATATGAATTTTAGTCATTGTTGTTGTAGCTATCGTTCAAAGTCCTTAACAGATGTGATTTCTTTCATTTATTATTTTTTATAGTTCTTTGTGATTTTGTCGCCTCGGTCGACAAGATATCGTGTTCACCAATGCCATAGGTTTTTGTAGCTCAAAATCATTTTTAATCATTGATTAGGTACTTTGACGTCGTGTAATAGTCAGCAAGCTTGTCGCGCGAGATAAATTACGACTGAATAGTCTTGCGGTCTTGTGCCACATCTAAGCTACGCTTAAAAAATCACCATGTTTAACGATTCATCTTAGAAAGCGGTTGTAATCAGCTGACAGTTTAGATATTTCTGAAAGTGTCTCCAGCCATGCATGGTATCTATTTGAATGTCTGATTAACGTTTCGTCGGGTTGTGCCATCTAGCAATCTTTAGATTTGTATCGATCTGCGTAATTGTCAGTGGATTTCGAACTGAGCCATTTATTTTATTTATATATAAATTGTTCTGGTTGCACTCTCCCCCTCCTGGGACATGTCGCCTTTTTCTTATTTAACACTGCTCAATTAAGACGCGTTGGGATAGCGAAAGGTGCCTTACAAAAGCTAAGCAAAGTATTAGGAAACAGAAAAAAAAACATCGTTAGAAACAAAAATAAAGAGTACTGAATTGTTACGGAGTATGAGTCTTCCTATATGGCAATGGATACTGGACAATCTACTCACAGATGAAGAAGATAGTTGAAGCAACAGAAATGTAGTTCTACAGAAGGAGACCGAGAAAACTATGGATCGAACATGTGAGCAAAAACGAAGTTCTAGGGGCAATTTCAAGAAAAAGGATACTTATACTTAACATCAATAAGAAACAGTTATGAGACACATGATGAGGAAGGAGGGCTTGAAAAATTTGATACTCACATGACAAATTGAAGGTAAGATAGACAGACGAAAGCAGCGCACTATCTACCTGACGATCTTCAGTAAATGGATGGCGGAGCAGGGTATGGAAGAGATGATAAAAACGTTACTAAGAGCTACAAGATTGGTTGGTTGATTTTATTTAACGGCATATCAACACTTATGTGGGTTATTTAACGTCGAAATCTAAATATTTCGGAACAATATTATGGCTTCAACTAAATATATTTTGAACGCAATTATATGTCTTGAACTACAGGTAAAATGTGTTGTTGGTGATTTTTTTATATATACAAATATATTTCTGGTATTTTCCTATAAGAATGTATTTTAATACTTTCATAGTGTTTTGTTCTTGTTTAGATTTCACTATTTACCCATAGCTGGGACCCTAACGTTACTTGTCATGTAAAACAAAAAACGGATGTACGGATAATGAACGCGTCAAAATGAATGAAAGGCCGCCACAGATGGTAATCCGGCTTATCTTGGAATTATCCGTTAGGTGATTAGTTACTAAGAGAAATTAATGAAACATCTTAGTATAAATCTTATGTAACTCTCCTGTCGTTCTTTTCATTCCTCTTAGGTCAGGAAGTTAGTACAGTGCATACTGTTATTTGGTAATTTTAACCACACGCACGCATGGATTCTCCCTGCTATAAATAGGAGCGCGGGAGTACAGCCTATTGGAGTGGGAAGTTTCCAGCAGTCAGCTCTGACAGTCGTACCGAACATTCTTGCTGTAACACTTTCGTTTGTATTACTCTTTCTGTTAATATATTTGTTTAACAATTCCTCTCTTTGTGTCTTTAGTTTTGTCCCTAACAAGACCACAACACATACGCATCTATTATCTTGCGTTCTAAGTGTCGCAAGGTTGATAGATTCCTAAAATCTTTTGGGGGGACTGGGAACTTTAAGATGTATATCGAAATTATAGCCGTTTGTAATAAAATGTTTCGTAATCTCTGTTGATATCGCAATGTGACACCTTATTCTTTTCTTAAATCGCAGTTTTCTCTTAAGTATTATTATTATTATTATTATTATTATTATTATTATTATTATTATTATTATTATTAATTGTAGTAGTAGGAGGAGGAGGAGGAGGAATTATGGCCTTGGTTATGACCTAAAACTGCATCCTACAATTGAGTCTCGACTAGTGGACAGAAAAAGAATACCCGAAAACATTGTTGCCTACTGGTAAGCTCTGATTATGATCTAATACTTTTCGCCCTCTTACCAGAGATTTGGGGTTCTATCCCACCCAACAGTTATATAGGGAGGGTGTTTTGGGGAAGGTGAGCTATTGGTTAAGTAATTAGCATGAATGAGTTGAAAGTCAGTATAAGAACAGTAGCCATGGAAATATTTGTAGGAAAGTCAGTGGAAGCCACATCACGTCTGTGAGAAAGTCACCGGAGTCGAGACGCCAAGTCGGGACGATTACATTGCAGATTCTTTGGATTTTGTCTAGAAGCTCGATATGAACAGCTGAGGCACCAGACGAGATATGGCAACGGTACTCAATGCACGGACGAATGATAGATTTTATATATATATATATATATATATATATATATATATATATATATATATATATATATATATATATATATATATATATATGTATTGTGTGTGTGTGTGTGTGTTGGTGTGTGCGTATGTGCGTGTAATGTTAACATCAGAAACGCTGGTTTATTTCTGGTTGAGAAAACGAAGAAAAGATTATTAACTGGTTAAAATCAGTTAAAGGTAAATTTCTAACATAGCACTCGTATATTTTGCCCGCCTGGAGCAAATTCAGTCAGCTTCTAATTGGAGCCAACGAAAGGAAATTTATGCTCCGAAATTTTATGACTGTGAATGGAGCATCCTTCAATTCAACGCACCCCCACCACCAAAAAAAAACAAACTCCACTTTCGACTCGTAAATTATCATGTATATTTATACGTGAAATCATGGATTTGTGTCTGGGCGTCTTTATTTTTGGACTGAATACATTCAGGCGAAGAACTGGCTGAAAATTACTCCACCCAATATATTTTCTTAAAAATCTGACTGTATAACCAGACTTCCGAATTCTTCTTGGAATCACTTCAGCTCGAAATCATTTTTAACAGCGTAGTGTTAAAAGTGAGAAAATCCTCTCCTGTAGGTTAGATGAACAAACTCGGTTGCATGCAGATAGAAAAAGAGAGGAAGGGAGCTGATTAAGTACTGTTATTGATAGATTATGTGAAAATAGAAATAAAGATATGCAGACATTGAAAACAAGACGTATAGAAATACGAGGTTGGTCTTAAAAGTTCATTAGCTAAGAAAGAGTGATGCCAGAAGCGTGAAATATTCTCATTGAATTGTTTTTTTTTCTTCCGGTTAAACTGACATCTGGCTGTTCATCGAAGACTGAAGTAACTAGTAGCTACATCTTTAAATAATTTTGCATCAGGTTTTATCAAGTACTGGAGGAAAAAAGGGATTCGATTTAATACTGTTTATTATAAACAGAACATTTACTTAAATACTTGTATCTATAAAAACAATGTTAAACATAAAAATGTCTTTATATATATATATTTGTCATCCACAGACAGACTGTTTCGCAGCTCATCAGTGTGGCTAGACGTCCGGTAACCTCTAGCTAGGATCGAAACCCGACTGAATTTGCGTCAGTCGGAACTTCGCCCACTAAGCCATAGGCGCACGGCAGGGATAAAGGTGAATTTTAGCGTGTTTATTTTTAGATTTAGATAAATACACAGTGACTGACAGTGACTCAATTCTGCCGAAGAGTCGTATATATATATATATATATATATATATATATATATATATATATATATATATATATATATATATATATATATATATATATATATATATATATATAAGTTTCACGACTGAATGCGATATAGACATTTTCTCGTTGTTTTTCTCTATCAATATTAACACCATATTCTTTTCTGTGTTAAGAATAAAAAAAGCATACAGAAAACGGATCATTAGTATAAGGGTGAGGACAATCGGAGAAGCTAAACTCTTATTATTAAATCTGGAAATAGATTTATTCTTTAAATTAGAGCATTGCAATGCAGTTTTTCTCACAAAATCACGCTACGATGTGCCATTGTTTCTGTGTTCCAGTAACACTTCAACATACCCAAAAGTAGAAATCGGTTATTATTATCTGGGTGAGCGTGAACTAAGAATTTAAGTGTCGTTATTAATTCTAAAATTAAACTGGAAATTAGTTTTATTCTTCAGATTAAGCTATCTTACCTCCTGCTATGGTTTTAACAAAAATACCATCACGGTGTGCAGTTTGTACAGTATTAGTGTAACAAATCAACTTTGAATATTTTCCGAGTGAGCGCGAAGGAAGAACCATGAATAGTTTTTATTAAATCTAAAATCAGATTGGAAGCTACTTTATTCTTTTTTACTGCTATTGCGCTAACAGGTATCACGCCACGATGTGCAGTTTACACGATGATATACTTACATATCAATATATTCAGAAACAGAAATAGGATTATCACAATATAGGGGGTTTAAAATTGTTTTTATCAGGATAGTTATGCCAAAACAAATTTCGAACCCGGTCCGCAGAGTTCGTATACTCTGTCGGTAACCGTTTCGCTAACCGACATATTCACGTTTTAAATATTCTTACTAATTCCTTTTCATTTAGGAATTTATGTTCGTTGAATGGTAACAAGAGAAAACTGAATTTGATCTCTTAGATCTTCTGATTACTGGTCTAATTTACTGACCACAAAGTAATCATTCGGAGGGAAAATAAAAATAAGACAAAAGCTCAACTCAAATAAATGCCTGATCAATGGAAATTGATTACTGTCCAAATACGAAGAGAAATTGCTTTATTTCTGCCGTTTTCCTTTTATGCAAATTCGTGTCTGTTATTTTTTCCCCTTGTCGCCATTTTTTTTTCTTTTTTGTTCTTTATTCGGGCTGTTTATTTCTTGGTTATAGGCTGCGAAAAATGCCTTTGAGGCAGAAATAACCAATGAACAGGAATTGTTGGCTAAATGAGATTATCACAGTTAGACGACTGTCAAAACAATACACATTAAATTTCTCTAATTCTCTCTCTCTCTTTCTTTTTCACTCTCAGTTACCATTTTGATACAAAAAAACGGTGATACTGTTCCTTCTGCCAATCTGGCCCATGTCTATCACTTTCTCTCTCTCTCTTTCTCTCTCTCTCTATTTTTCTCTCACTCTTTCTCTATCTCTCTCTATTTTTCTCTCACTCTTTCTCTATCTCTCTCTATTTTTCTCTCACTCTTTATCTCTCTCTCTCTCTCTCAATTAACATTTTGATACAGAAAAAAAACTCCTATATATTTTCGTTCTTCCGTTACTGGCCCATATCTATCACTTTCTCTTATTTTCTCTCTTTTTTTCTCTTTTTTCTCTCTTTCTCTCACTTTTTCTATTTTTCTCTCTTTCTTTCTTTCACTCTCTCTCTCTCTCTCTCTCTCTCGCTCTGTCTATCTCAGTTACCACAAAAAAAAACTGCTATGTTTTCCTTCTTCCGATCTAGCCCATGGCGTAGGACGACGTTATGCAAGCTAGCGTAGGGTGTTTATAATTATATTGTTACAGCAATGAATGCAAACGCGAGACATAAATCTCCAATACCTTTCGTTACCTTTTATCTTACTCCGGACTTCGTTAATCGCCATCAGCTAGTGGCTGCGCGTGTGTTTCTCCTTTCCTGACGCGAAGCCTACATCCTCATGTGGACGCAAGAGACTATGCCCCGCTGCGACATCGGGTCGGTGTTTATATATTTACCTCTCAAAACGCTTTCTTCGCACTCACACTCTAGGCTAAAGTGGGTGAGATCACGTTCCACCTGTCGATGTCAGCCACAGATATCCCAAATTTGCACTTGGTGGCTTCTTCTCCTAGATCAATCTCTTAATGCACCTGGTTTCTATGGCGTCACCCCTGAGTAAAAATGTATATTCTGGCATCGTCCAAGAGGATTCACATATTATTATTATATCACAAAAGCAGCAGGAGATAAATATGTTTGAATGTAGAGGATATACTTAGTAGTAGCAGCTGAGTGGCACCTTTAAAACCCCATGTTTTCGAAGAAAAATACTCTTCTCTTTTCCTTCAGCTATGCGTAGGGTCACAGACGTAAAAGGTAGCGATCGTCCACAGTCGTTTCTCATGTAGTACTTTTCATTTTCCCGAATTGGAGACATTTTTGGTATCAGAATCTGTCATTGACATAACGTGGATCCCTTTTCCGCAGAAAAAATAGCAATCTTGGATCTTTGTACCCACACAAAATAACGGTGTCTCAAAAGGACGATTTTTCCCTTGACACCGCTATTACTTTAACTACCTTCACTCCTCTTTAAGTTATATTGTTTTAAAAAGCGATGATTAGAATTGTACTAAAACTACCCGTATGATGAAGGTTCTGCTGGTGTCATGATCTAGACATGGACAGTGGAACCAAGACAATTTATATTGCAGAGTAAATAAAGTGTTCAGTTCGAAAATTCTCTGAAGGTTACACGGATCGACAGATACCTGAAGAAGTTCAGAAGGCACAACGTCCGAAACGTTATGATCATAAGAGGAAAGACAATGAAATTAGTCCGAACATAATTAATGTCAATAGAGAAGCTAAGGAATTGGTAAGATAACGATAGGAAGAAATTCTTTAATCCATTATTGCCACCGTTCTTCTAATTAATGTTAGATTTTTATAAACCTATAATTAATACACGATTGTTTTATAAACCTATAATTAATGCTGGATTTTGATAAACCTATTTTCATTAAATATGTCTGTTTGATGCTTTGACACACATTATCAGTGATGTTTTTTAGCTGATTATTAGACGTTTCTCGTCTTAAAACATACCCCATACAACATACCCCAATTCACGGTAACCCTGTCGATACTGATCGGATATCGATATGTCTGCCATCCATCAGCTAAAACTATACTCATAGTATATCTAACACAATGCGACGCCTTTGGCCTTTTATAGTCCAATGAAGAACAACTTCCGGTTCACCAGATTCTTCGCTCTTGCATAAAAAGGGAAGAAAATGCAATAACCGTTTTCTTAGGATAATTAATACTGAATTTTTCATGAACATATAATTAATGCTAGATTTTTTAATAGCCCTATAACTAATACCGTTTTTGTAATAAACTAATATTTATTACCGGACTTTAATTTTATAATTAATAACGAATTTTACGGTGAGCATTTTTCGCAAAAAAAAGAGATTTTAGAATTATTAAAGAGTAATAAACTAGCAAAGTATTATGTGAAAAAAGCTGGCGTTGCAAATGTAAACAGAGAGAACACGAAGAATATTAAGAACATTGGCTAAAGATATCGACGAAGCCAAGCGACCATATTTAAATAAACATCACAAACAGATGGCAATATTAAATAATGACAGTCAACATTGGAGTATATGCAATATTTTACCGCCAATTTTCCACTCGTTGATTAAACGTATCTCTTGAACCCTATCGCACTGTAAAAAGAAACAAAAACAATTTACTCTTTTCGTGAAAAAGCTTCCAGCAGTGAATGAGGTTACAATGCAATCGAAATCTGACAATCAATTTGTCCACTTGATATAAACAACATGGCTCTCTACGATGTCGCTTGTTCTAGTTAATAATCTCGTGTCTTACGTTCATCTTGCCAGATATGGAAAAAGTCAGCCAACGACAGTGTCTTCCTCTTCATTTTCTTATCACATGGAGCCTTGAATATGCCGTAATTTCCTGATCCTGGACAAAGGATCGTGATTAATGCAGCGCGATTCTAAATGATTTCTGTCTGTGACTGCTTATCTTAGTAAAATGGCCGAATATGGCCTGTGCTAATTTTAAATTCCAATGCTTTAGAGTTAAAATCCAGCAAGTGGTCTGGATTTGGGGCTTGGCTAACTGGTAACATCAGTAGCTGGATTGCCTTTATAGATGAAGTTTATAATATTATTCTTTAGAAAAGTAAAATTTGAATGTTATATTTCTGGTCGGAACATCAGAAAAAAATTCGGAACGCCGGAGAGTGCATCGGCCGAAATATAGTTTGCCAACATAGCACTAGAAATAATGCATAGAATAATAAAACTAATAAACAGTTTAGATTTGTGATAATAATGAACAGAGTTTATGTAGAGTTGATTTAAAGGGAAATAACTGAGACATCCGGAAGAGACATGACACGTGGTACTAGAACAATCTAACTCATTGGACAAAATAAAGGGTTCGAATCGCAATTCAAATCACTCGAAGAAGGTCGGAGCGTAGAACGACCGAGACGTTGTGAATATGGCAATGAAGATGGGGATAAATAATCTAAATAATAATAATAAAATAAGAAACATTATTCACAAATAAAGGAAGGCAATGAATTCAAAAGGGAATTTTTAAGTGGGTGAAGAAGTGCAAATAAACAATAATACACCTACTGCAGCACCTAGGAACCTAAAAAAAAGAAAGCAAATGTAATGTACCAAATGCAGAAACGCCAACAAGATAAGCCGCTTCATGGTCAATAATCTGTCCGTACCAAGCAAGCTGATGTAGACAAATCCCGTGCTCATCGTTGGTTTTGTAGTGAACGGTAAAGTTACTGAAACAGAGCGTTTCATTCTTGATGCACAATGCATGCTATTTAGAAAGTAACAAGCACGCGTAATGAAAATTTGTGTTAACCCGAAATGCAGATTTTGGGATAAATATCCAGAAACAATTGGCCATCTTGTATCAAGTTGCAGTGTGAGCACCCGCTGAATATGAAACTCAGCATAACAGAGTGGGACTATATTTGCACTGGAAAATACATCACTTTTACAGAAAGGAAAATGTTAAACCTGGTATGAATATCACTCTCACCTGGTGTCAGAGGTAGGTTTGTTTTGTTTTGTTTTACGGCATATCAACCTCAATGGGTTATTTAATGACGACAAAATTTTTATTGCTGGTAATATTTTGTTTTGTCAAAAATCTATTTCTGATAATATTTTTCCTTCAAAAATGTATTGCTGGTAATATTTTTTTTCCAAAAACTATTGCTGGTAATAGTTTTTTCCAAAATGTATTGCTAGTAATATTTATTTTTTTAAAAAAACATTGTTGGTAGTTTTTTTCATCAAAAATTTATTGCTGGTAATAATTTTTTTTACAAAGTATTTCTGGTATTAAAACCTATTTTACACTTTCATAGTGTTTTTGCACCAGCTTCATGGTTAAATATTTGCCCATAGCTGGGACCCTAACAGGTGTCACCACCGCCGGTCAGGGCGGACCCGAGAACATCAGCAATCAAGAGGCGGTTCCACGCTCCTCAAAACCTCTTGAACAGAGGACAAAATAAAACAAAGGAAATAATAATAATAATAATAATAATAATAATAATAATAATAATAATAATAATAATAGTAATAATAATAATAATAATGATAATAATACCTTGTTACGGAGATAAGACCTGTAACAATTTTATGGTACTACACAATACACAGAGAGACAGTACAATCAAGGCTAATCTCCCAGACATCGTTATTAAAGAAAGCAAACACAAAAATTGCCTCCTTATTGATATGATTGTCCCTACAAACTGCAATGTATCTTTGAAGATCTACAAAAAGCTATCAAAATACAAAGATATTGAAATCGAAATCTCAAAAATGTGGCACATGAGAACATCAACAATTCCTGTTGTAGTTGCAGCCCTCCAATTGATTGGAAAAGATTCCAGTAGACTCACTGCAGAAATTCCTGGTAGCCCATGCTTTAAAGAAATACAAAACATTGTTCTCACGAGTACAGCCCACACATTGTGAAGGGCTTTATCTATAGATGTAGACGTCTCTTCTACTCCAATAGCTTCATGTCTCGCACATCTCGCCTATGGAACTCCCTTCCCTATTACTGTTTCCCTGACAAATACAATCTCCAACGGTTTAAGTGTAGCGTCAATCGACATCTCCAGTTGCCTTGATCTATCCACTTCCCTTCTCCACATCCTTTCATTTTTCATTCCTATCTGCTCTCGCTCCAAATCTTCTGTAACCCCCTTGCCTTGATCGACCCACTGTCTTTCTCTTTCACCACATCCTCTCCTTTACCACTCCTATCTGCTCTTCCTCCAACACTTCTTTAACCCCTTGCGTGATAGTGGCCTCCGGCCTTGCTGGGAGTGATACGCTTAAAAAAAAAAATATGTGTGTGTGTGTGTGTGTGTGTGTGTGTGTGTGTGTGTGTGTGTGTGTGTGTGTGTGTTATTTATTTATTTATTTTTTAAATTACTCATAGGAAATTTCTGACATTAGGCCTCTGGTCGGGACACGGAAGAAAATGTGCACACAAGAGAAATCAAATACTACTACTAATAATAATAACTGCTTTGATATCACACTTGCGTAAAAAGACGATATGAATAGACCGTGATCTCCCTTGCAATATTTTGAGGCAAGAACATCGTGATAGCCGAACAGGGGAAATACTGCGGTACCAGAACCTGGCATGGAAAATCAGCAAATTATATTAAGCAGCAGCTGAGGTTGTTCTTTTTTTCAGGTTGTTGCACTTGGGACTATTTCCAGAAATCATTCTGTCTAAAAAGACATCGTTGGGGGTAAGCAGGTGAGAACACTACTTAGAACAGCGCATGTGTTGAGGAAGGATTTCCGTCTCTAGACTGCGTGTAGAGGCTGAGATATGATCACCTTCACCCAGTCGAAACATCTAAGGCAAAGAGCGGATATCGAGTATAATGATAATAAACTCCCCGATGACAATATCAGACATAGCTCTCATGGCTTCAGATCTTAAATGATTGAAGATGTTAACTTGTAAGCGTTTTAAGATGGACTGCTGCAACTAACTCGTTTACTTATACGGAATTGGTTGTCAGGGGCTAAAGTACTGTGAATCTTTGTTCATGAGCTGGGGCAATGAGTAGGTATCTTGGCAGCGTCTGAAGAGTGTTGTTTTTCGTTTTAAGTTTGATGGATGAAGCAACGAAGGCGACTTGAGTGTCATAATCAGACACTTGAAAACACTCCCAGTAGCAGACCATGTGAACGAACTGAGTTACCCGGCTGGAAGGTATTTTTTAACGGGCTCTAAATTCAAAGTTACTCCGCTTCTGTTTATTTTTTCCCCAAAGCCTGTCACGATATCGTGAATATTGAAGGTGATGTATGCGCCTGATATACACTTCTTAGACTGGGTGTCATGATGAGTATATTGGGATCCGCACCTTTCTTTCTTCTCTCACACTTCTCGCCTGTGGATCTCTCATCTGTCTTTTTTTGATTTCATCCCAACAAATATCTTCCAAAATTTAAATGCAAACGTCGTCAGCATCTCTTTGAATCCTAATCTCTTATTTCCCCTGTATTCTATAACGTTTTCTTAGTTTTTTTCATTCCTAGCAACAACCTTATATTTTAGTGGATTTATCACCTTGCTTGGGTGAAATAATTTAAAAATCACAGTATCATTATTGATGTACTACTCTCTCATTCAATAATAATAATAATAATGACTAGAAATTATCACGCATACATACTAAAATACTAAAATATAATGTTAGCCCAAAATACAAATTCTGTGATAAATATCCAGAAACATTTGATCATCTTGTATCAGGTTGTACGGTATTGGCATCCACTGAATATAAAACCCGACATGACAGAATGGGCCAATATCTCTACTGGTAAATCTGCAACTTCTACGGGAAGGAAACTGCAAGAAATTGGTATGAACACCACCCAGAACCGATTACGGAGATAGGACCTGTTACAATTTTATGGGACTACACAATACACACAGACAGAACAATCAAAGCCCACCGGCCAGACGCTGTTATTAGAGATGGCAAACAAAAAAGTGCGTCCTTTACTGATGTGGCAGTGCCTTGCAGACCGCAATGTATCTTTGAAGATCTTCAAAAAGCTATCAAAATACAAGGACCTTGAAATAAAAATCTCAAAAATGTGGCACATGGGGACATCAACAATCTTTGTTGTAGTTGGAGCCCTCGGATAGGTTGGAAAAGATTCCAGTAGACTAATTAAAGGGATTTCTGGAAACCCATGCCTTAAAGAAATACAAAACTTTGTTCTCACGCGTACAGTCCACCTCTTACGAAAGGTTTAATCAATGTAAAATCTGCAACTTCTACGGGAAGGAAACTGCAAGAAATTGGTATGAACACCACCCAGAACCGGTTACGGAGATAGGACCTGTTACAATTTTATGGGACTACACAATACACACAGACAGAACCATCAAAGCCAACCGCCCAGACATTGTTATTAGAGACCGCAAAGAAAAAAAAGTGCCCCCTTACTGATATGACTATCCTTGCAGACTGCAATGTATCTTTGAAGATCTCCAAAAAGCTATCAAAATACAAGTACATTGAAATAAAAATCTCAAAAATGTGGCACATGGGAACATCAATAATCCCTGTTGTAGTTGGAGCCCTCGAATTGGTTGGAAAAGATTCCAGTAGACTCATTGAATGGATTCCAGGAAGCCCATGCCTTAAAGAAATACAAAAAAATGTTCTCACTTTACGAAGGGATTTATCTATGTAAATTATGTGTGTGTATGTGTGTATGTGTGTGTGTGTGTGTGTGTGTGTGTGTGTGTGTGTGTGTGCGTGTTTAATTGGCCAGTGGAAAATGTCATGATACCATTTCTAACCTTAGGTCTATGGGTGGTACCCGGAAATAAATATGTACACACCAGAAACCAAAGGAAATAAAATAATAATAATAATAATAATGATCATAATAAAATGAAAAAGTTTACCTATTTTCATTTTCTTATGTTAACGATTGAATAAACTCACGGCGAGTTCTACGGCAATATTATATCCGTAGAGATTCAAACTATCTCATCGTTAAATATTGGAGCTTAATAACTTTAACAAAATATTGTAATAACAATCATAATTATGAATGGTGGTCGTTATTTTAAGAAGTAAGGGGGTACAAATGAAAAGATTTCAAATTGACAACATTAACCATTTGATTGAAACATCCGTTTAACACTTATCTTTCCTTCTTTCTTTCATTTTCTCACTGAAATCACGTCGTATTTTTTCCTCTCTTTTCACGGGATCAAGACGAAATAGTCTCTTATGTATGAGGTGTTGGAAAGAGACGTTAAACACTTTCTTTCTTTCTTTCTTTCTTTCTTCTATCTTTCTTTCTAAAGAACTTAAGAACATTCCTCTTAATAATAATTTAAAAATAATAATCCGGTTATTTTTATGGTAACTGGATTTTGGGTGATTAATTTATTCTCTCTCCGTCGTTCAATACTGCTCGTCTGAAATATGACGTTTTTAATGTGGTCGCCATTGCTCCTCCGGTTTTTGGATCGGAGAAGTTCAAATAATATTCATCCCAAGCTAGTACCTCTCTTTCTGGAGCGGGGTGCTTGGTTTATTGCCCGGCGTCTGTGGCGTGCCCAAAGGGGGAGTGGCGAGGGGGCTTGAACAATTATTCCACGTTATTGCCTTTAAACTGACTTTGGATTGCATTCGGTAGTGACATGGCGCACTGAAAAATACCCGCTTCTCAGCCTTAAGTATAGTATCTATTGCTATCAGATTAATCAGATTCTTTTTCGCCCCTCTTATATATTTCTTTCTTCTTTCTTTCTTTCTTCCCTTCGTTCTTTCCTTCCTTCTTTCTTTCATTCTTTCTATTTATCTATCTTTCTATCTTATTTTGTCAGGGAAAAACTGTTTTATCATGCATTTATTGAGATATATTTTGAATTCAGTTTGTAAGGAAAAATGAATGATATATGGCCCAGTCTGCCTACTTATTTACCCATAACAAAAAAAAGATGAGAGGAATTCATATTTATCCCAAGGGTATTTGCACGTAAGTGAAAATAAGGATCCCGAATGGAATTTGAACTCTACTCTCCGATTTTCAATTACGAGCCGATAGTTTTACACCACCCGCATACTCAAGCCTATAGCACCCGGTATTCCAAAGCGGTCACCGATCTAGATCGTGAGCAGTTTTGACATTGCTTAACTTCAGTGATCGTACGAAATCCGGTGTTTCAACGTAATCTGTCCGTAATAATAATATATAATAATGAGTGATTTCAGTAAGTTCAGCCTTCTCTTTTTAATTGTTATTAACATAGTCTTGTAGTTGCTCTTCTTAAAATCAATTTCATACCTTTGCCAAGCGTATTTCCAGGTGAGTGAATATAATGAAGTCAAGCGGAATTCGAACTCGACTCGCCGTTTCCGTAAACCCAGCCGTTATCCATTGCTTCATGGTACCTCTAGATGTTTGGTTTGGTTGATTTTGTTTAGCGGCATATCAGCCGTTATTTAATGCCGAAATCTAAGTATTTTGAACACAATTTGATGGCTTTAACTCAATACATTTTGAACGCTATTTTCTGCCTTCAACTACAGGTAAAATGTCTTATTGGTCATTTTGTTGTAAAATTTAATGTTGGTATTTCTACAATAAAATGTATGACTGGTCGTTTTGCTTAAAAAATTATTTGTTATTTTATTTAAAATATTTTTTTTAATACTTTCATAATGATTTGTTTTTGCATGTGGGCTTAACTATTTACCCATAGCTGGGACCCTAACAAATGCTGCCACTTCGATCAGGGTGGGCCTGGGAAAAACAGCAATTACGAGTTGGTTTCACGCTCCTCAAAACCTCCCAATCAGTCGCCTTATTGTCGGATGTAGTTGATCGTCATACCCGGGACTAGCTTCTAAAGGAAAGCGAGGAGAAAAGTTTAATCATCAATTGTAAGAAAACATAAAGCTAAGATGTAAGCTACGCATTGGAGACGTCAGTATGAAGGAAGTAGAGATATTCAATTAGGTTTTTTTATGACCGATGAAAAATGTTTTATAAAAATCCGTCGGTGCGCAGAAATAGCAAAATATCCCTCCCAAACGCTAAACAAAATACTAAGATACAGGAAATGTTTGTTAAAATCAAAGAAAAGGATGATTAGCTGCCCTGCTACCATACTTCCAATATAGCCGTGAGTGCTGGATGAAGAAGAGACTTGAGACAACGAAGATATGGTTCTACAGAAGGATGTTGAGAATATCAAGAACGGAACATATGAGCAACAAAGTTTTTTTAAAAAAACAACAAAGGACACTTAGGATCAGAAAGAAACATTTGAAATTTTCTGGATGCATAATGCGAAAAGAAGGTCTGGGGAATTTAACATCCACATGACATATTGAAGGCAAGATTCTCTATTAAAAATCCCGACCCATTATCCATCACACCACCTGCACATCCAAGGTTAGAGCACATGATATTCCTAAGTTATCACCTATCTAGGTAGTGACCAGGCTCGATGTTGGTTAACTTCGGTGGTCGTACGGGAACGGCTGTGTAAACGTGATGTGACCATAATCCCTTGAAGGCAAGATGGACAAAAACAAACGTTTAGTAACATATATAACGAGATAATGTAAATAAAAGGCAGAAGTAGAAGGATTGTTAAGAGACAAATATTGTTCAGGGCCAGAAAAGATAGGAAGTTGTGGAGAGTCATGATATTAAATAACTGAAGTGATTTTACCATGTTTAGGTACTTTCGACTCAGTGTCACACTTCGTCACTCATTATTATATTGCCTTGTGTTTGTTTTAATTTTCGCTTCATAATGCACATTTTATACCCCCCCCCCCCATTTTGTACAAATTTAAGGAAAGCATAAAATAACAGGAATATATATCGTTTACGAGACAAAATAATATTCAAACAGAGGACGCAATCCGGGCCTGAACAATGAGAAATAATTTGTCATATAATGGATTTCGATGTCATAACAGAGTAAAGAAAAACGGTAAAAAAATGGACAGCTGAACAAATGCCTTAACCTACGAGAATACAGAAAATAATTGTGGAAGATTTAGAAGACACGGGTGTCTATCATGACTCACTCAGTTGGAAAAATTCTGATGAGATTTCAAAGAGACGAGAAAGATTAGAGAATCCGATGAAGAAATATAACCATCCAGATGACAGCTTCAATGGAATCGACACGAATAATGAAGAGAGTGATGGAATATAGAGAAAAATGAAACTTCAAATGATTCCATAGGGGTTTACCCCTTGTTTTCTGTTTAGGTTTTGGTTTCAGGTTCCTTCTAAGCCCTACTTCAGCTCTGTACGTCTGACGTCTCCGCGTAGACTCTGAAACTTTATTCACTAATTAACTTTTTTCCTCGCCCAAAAAGCATAAGATAGGTTCGCCTATCATCCGGTTCACACTCCTCCACGTTCTTTTGAACAGGAGTAAAGTTCTATCGCTTGTTTCCTTCTTAGGTATAGGTTTCCGGTTCCTTCTAAAGTCTAGTTCAACTATATACTTCTAACGTCTCCGACTCAACTCTGACATTTTATTCACTAATTATTTATTTATTTATTGCCTTCTCTCCTAATAGGATTATGTAGGGTCACCTATGGGCCGGTTCGCACTCCACCCCGGGTTTTTTTAACACGAGTAGAAGGTTTATCCCTTGATTCAGGACTGGGTTTCCGGTTCCTTCTAAAGTCTGCTTCCACACAATTACTTCTAACGTCTCCGGCTGAACTCGGAAATGTTATTCGTTAATTAAATCTTGACCATTTGAAGTCTAGAGTTAGCCTTTATCTTTCATGCATAGCCCCAAGAACTTACCCATTCTTACGCTAATAAAACACCACACAGAGAGAGACACTCTAGCTTGAGTGGCTCTTGGGCCTTGAGTTGGGTGAATATTAGTAAAAAAAAACAAATGGTAAGTGACATTGCTGATCATTAAGGACTATCAAAATTAATACAAATTTACTTCTTTTGTTATTTAATTTTGCTAATGATATTTACTTTGTTTTTTTTTTAAATTTAATCATTTCACCCCAAATGCCTGGTGTAACAGCAAAATTGTCCAAATCGTGTAGCAGCATGCTATAATTGTCCATCCCACAAAATGTTTAAAATCTAAAAACTACTGATCTCTCTTTTGAACTAACTCTCACGGCATAACGGGGAAACGACTCGCTTATATCATTCAATACATGCAAAACTAAACTCGTAATATTTCAACCCGAAGCAGACACTAAACCTGCATTATCCCTGTAACACCTAATCGGGCCAAAGCGCACCCAATCTTAAATAGAACGCGTACATTCGTGCCATCGTAAAAGATACTGCTCTGCTCATTGTATCACTCAAGAAAATACCTAAAGCCCGCTACCATGTACTATCTTGACAAGGGTCAGATCATACCAAGAAGGGGATATCACTGCTATATCTTCATTGTCTAGCTCCACAGAGTTCAATAGCGCTAAACGTGATATTGCACCCTGCAACCCTTATCCCACGCATAAGGAAAGCGAGAAGAAAGCTAGTAAACAGAATATATGGTTGTCAACAAAAGAAACAGCTTAATATTAGTGTTGCAAAATCAACAAGTTCAAAAATTTAAATATCTCGGAAACTTTTTAAAAGAAGACGATAAGTACGACACTGAAATCCGAAGCAAGAGAGATAGCAAAAGATGTCTTCCAAAAGCTAAGAAAATAATAAAGAAACGGGAAAATTTCGTTAGAAAGAAAGAAAAGAGGACTGAAGTCTGATGTAATATCTGAACACTTATATGGCAGTGAATGCTAGAGAATCTCCCCATGGATGAAGGAGAGACTTGTACCAACAGAAGGATGCTCAGTATACAACGGACTAAATATGTAAGTTTTGTGATGTCAACGAAAACTCGTTGCCACGTTTGTGATGTCAACTAATACTCGTTGTCACTTTCGTAATGCTCCTTGTAGTAGAGACTTTGTAATCGCAGATACAACTGTAGTAACGCCGTTGAACAATACTGGCGTCAGACGCCTTCGAATAACACTCGCACTAATAGTACTTGCTCGATAATACTCGCTCGAACAGTAATCCGTATAGTGATCTGAATAGCGAAATAGTATGGTGAATAGAGTAGAATAGCGGTCCGAATCGTAATAGAGGATAGCGTAGAAATAACGATCGGAATAGTCATAGAGGATAGAATAGAAATGCGATTGTTAGTCTCAGCTACTTCCTATATATATGCGTTTCCTCTATGGTGACGTGGTCTACTAAATTCAATAATGGGATCGTCTGTGTTTGCTCACTGGCGACCCATGTTCAAACTCCAGTGTCGGCAGCGACACTTTATTCCTATATAACAGTAAGTAACGACAAAATATTACAGAAAATGGAAACGAAATTGACACTTATATCTAACATCAGAAAGAATTGAAATTTCTCGGGCACTTAATGAGAAAAGAGGGCTTAGAAAATTTGATGTACACATGACATATTGAAGGCAAGAGGGACAAGGTAAAACTGTGCATAACCTACGTAACGAGCATGTGTAAATGGTTGGGTGAATAGGATTTAGGAAAGACGGAAAAACGATTTACAAAGAGCTACAAAGGACAGGGAATTGTGGAGTGTAATGATCGCCAACATCCTGAAGGGACATGACGCATACAAGAAAAACGCATAGAATTAAACTTTTTTTAATGAATAGATGAAAGATTTTTCACAATAAATGCAAACTGCATTTTATTCTTTCTCAGTTCATCATTAATCGACTCGTTTTAAACAGTGAGTACACGAATTATTCACAAGAAACATGATATTTGAAATACTGAAATATTAGAAAGAAAGCGAGAGAAAGGGAGGGTAGAAGATGGAAAGAAAAGAGAGACAGAAAGAAAGAAGAAAAACTAGAATCACTATGGATTAAAATAATTGCTTTGAAATTGGCCCTTCTAATTGTGTGGCTATGCAGGCGGACTAATGGATAGCTGCTTGGAGCGCGAAATCAGCGAGTTGAGTTCGGATTCGATCATTCATTTTGTATTCCTTGGGAGATGTATAAATTCATCTCTTCTCTCCAAATGCGTTAAATAGTAGGACGTGTATCGGATAAAGTTCTTGTTATTCCATAAAAGTTATTAAAGCAAAATTCGCTCGAAAAAAAAAAAGAAAATAATTATGAAAATGTTTTGGCCTTAAATAATCGACAAAGGGTTGATAAGCTATAAAAAAAAAACAAATATATCTTTTAATTGCTACACATAATGGTAATGTTCCTGATAATTATATTTTCGTTTTACAACATTTGGACGAGGTTTTAGAGTTTCTCCAAACATGCGACATTACTATCTGAACATGCGATATTCTCTCTGAATAGAATGACAGAATAAATTTAAAAAAAAAAACACGAGTAAGAATTGCAAGAAATAATTAAAACAGCAAGAAGTATAGGCAACAGACATGTTCGCAGAAGTTTGAAATAAATTCTGAAAAAATAAGCTGCTCCAAGGAAAGCAAAGATATGAAAAATGTCTTTTTCATGGCACCAGCATTTTTCTTTGTTTCTTTTTTTTTTAAATTTGGGGGCTTTTTACTTTTACCTCGTAATTCAAAACTTACAAACGCATTCGCGATTCTCCAAAGGACAGTTTATCTACAAAAGTTTTTTCCCTTACTTTACACCGATACAAGCCAATTCTAATGGTAATAACAGAGACTTTTTTTTTTCATTATTTTCTTTGGAAAGCAAACAATTACAAGGGGAAAAAAGAAATGGTCGTACGCCGTGAGTGATACAGAGTCAGTTATTCTGACTATATTTGTTTTCGAAATTCTCTTTTGGAGAACTCTATTCAGGTCTCCTGCTTTCTAGTCAAATACGATCTTCACAAATTGAAATGCAATGTCAATCTTCATCTTATATCTGCTTT
>OZ038487.1:37187471-37244971 GCA_964036315.1 Acanthosepion esculentum
GTCCATCATATATATATATATATATATATATATATATATATATATATATATATATATATATATATTATAGAATCAACACTGAATGAACCTATTCCTATGTCCCCGCTGTCGATATGTACAACAGTGCAACCTCTGATACGGCGCAATCTCCCCCCATAAATATAGAAACATATACTCGGTGACAAGGAAGAATTCTCCGTTTGATCTTCTTTCCAATATCTTACCAAATAAAATAACCAACCATCATAATTTGGGACAGATTCCTTTCATTTCTTGGTCGATAAGTGAATGTTTCACGATCCCAACGTATATAGACTTACATTGTACGTGCTCGCGTAAAATTTTAGCTATATGAATTTCTCAAATAATGTGCTGGTAGGCTACCAGCTATCGGCAAGGAAAGTAGAATGTTAGACATTCGTGAAATATACCTATTCGATGCGTTGACACACATCATCAGTCATGTTCTTAGCCGGGGTTCATTAGGGCTTTCGCGTATTTCAACATCACATCCCCTCTACACTGTGATCCAACCGATACTCATAGGGTATAGACTTGTGGGTCATCTGTCAGGTACAATTCTCCTCATATTAACTAAAACACTGCGACTCCTGTGGCAATGTATAATCCAATAACGGATAACATCCGGTTCCCCAACTTCTACGCTCTTCCATAAAATAAGGAAGCAATCGCAGTAACCGTTTCACTATCGTAAGAAATATGGTAACACGATCAGTTTTAAGTGTCAGTATAAATCTGTGAGACCCCTTTCTGCCTTCCACCAGCATGGTTGATGCTAACCTTCAGGGAAAAGACTCTTTGCACCTTCTCGGGCTAACGTTCTCGTCTGACATGAAGTGGAAAGACTATATTAAATCCATTGATAGGTCAGTTGCTAAGAAGTCTGTCGTCCGAGACAATTTTTCTCTCCAAAGTCTATCTTAACTATAATTAGAATATTGCTGACACATATGGTCCAGTGCTTCTGATATTTATCTAGAGTTCCTTGATAAATTCCAAAGAGGAATCAGCAATATTATTGGTCCTGATCTGGCGCCTTGGCTTCATTCCTCGTCGTAAAATTGCCACCTTTTTTGTCATATAGGAAGAAAATGTGTATCTACCGACACCGAGGTTCGAGCGTGACACCTTAGGACTTATGAATATATGTTTTCCGCCAGGTGTAAAAATAGCGGTGTCAGGCTACTGACTGGAGTGGTTACTGAGTGACTATTGAGTGGAACTATCCAGTCGAATTAGGGTGAACTATTGTGCGTCGATGATTTGGGTTTTGATTTAGGATTTACTGGCCGTTAAGCCGAGCCTCGCTGTCAACAAGGTATTCACTGAAATTGTTAATAAGATTAGGTTGACTTTTATTTCTTTGTTCTTATTATTTATTGTTCTTAGTATTTATTTGCGATTGAAACTATATACTGTTTTATCTTAACATTGAAATCTTGAGTTATACTTCATTATTAACGGCCACCGTACATCACAAAACTTTTCCAGAAATACTTCCGTGGCAATTGTTCGGGTGGTTCTTTATGAATTTAAGCTCAGTGCTAAACCGGCATCGATATCTTATCAATTTACAGTTGAGCTGGCTAGACGTAACCTTAAATTATATACTGTTTCTTTTCTCGCACTTCTCGCTTGTGGACCTCCGTTTCGGCGCCATGCTTTCCAGTCAACATTAATCTGTCAAATTTTAATATAAATGCATCATATATAAGTGATGTGAAGCTCCGTGAAACCACTCTAAAAATGACGTCTTTATATAAGCACTGTTCAAGGAGTTAAAATCGTCCCAATTTTAAAAAATTCTGTTGAATTTTGTTTTATATTATAGACTAGCAGCATGGCCCGGCGTTGCCCGTGCTTGATTCAAAAATCCTACGACTCATACAGCAATCGCTATCACTTGACTTAAAATATTTTTGCGCTTCCTTGCTTTTAAAGGAGTACCCTTTGCCGTGCTGATTTTGCTAAATGCCTTACTTCTTGCCTATCTCACACTGCGAATTTTTTCTAAGCTCTATACTAAACATTAAATCTGTTACGAAAAAAGAACTAAACAAAATGAACACAAAACGATCAGCTTTAAAAAAAGGACTCGTAACTGGAAAAACCGAATGAAAAAAGAATGTTAACAACAAATACTTTTTCACACCCAACCCAGTTCTGCGGAATCAGAATCAACGTTCAGTTTAAGCAAGCGAATGACCCAATTGAAGTAAAGTTCCATGCAGATTTAAATTTTTTCCACTTGTAACGAATGCAGCTATCGTTTTTTTTTGCATGCTAGCATGCTAGTTAACATTCCTGTCAGCCAGCTGTTGGCTCTCACGCTGGCCAATAGAATCTTCCTGCCTATTCGTGGCAGCCAGCTATAGGCTCTCACTTTGGCCAGTAGAAATTGGCCGCAAACTACATGAAAACTGCCATAGAAGCATGAAAAAAGCGATTATTTCCACTATCGATGGGAGTTTGGATATGCAAAGTCGGTCTTGGCTTTCCACTAGCTTAGAGCATATGCATGTAAATTTTGGTGCACATCCGTCGAAAATTGCGGCCGTGCATTCGTTACACACACACACATACACATCCTGCCTTTTATAGATAGGGATGAGGCATATAAGATAGAGCAAATAAATGCACATAGAAACTGACTAGAGATCAAGTTTCTAAAATGACACCGCTGAAATAAATATCAAACGATCGGCAGCTTAATGTTAATGCTATTTTGACTTGCTAATCTAAATTGTGCTCTTTTTGGTTTGGTTTCTATTGTTTTACGGTATACCAACCTCAATGGGTTATTTAATGTCGAAAAGATTTTTATTGCTGGTAATATTTTTTTTTCAAAATGAATTGCTGCTAATATTTTTTCCGAAAATGTGTGGCTGGTAATATTTTTTCTAAATATATTGCTGGTAATATTTTTTTCTTCAAAAATTCATTGCTGGTTATAAAAATGTATTGCTGGTATTAAAACCTATTTTTACACTTTCGTAGTGCTTTGATCTGTGTGTCAACTATTTGCTCATACCTGGGGTCCTAGAATTACCTGGGACCTGGGAACACTAGCAATTAAGAGGTGGTTCCACGCTCTTCAAAACCTGATCAGAGGACGCTGATGTAATTTATTGTCTTTGCCATGACTCTTGTGCTCTTTTGAGATGAATTTAATCTTTGTGATGAAGTGATATCATTGGCTAAAAATTGTCGAAGTAGTAGTTTTTCCAAAATCAAATTCCAGGTAAAAAGTATATTATATTTCTTATAACTAACAGCTGATTCGTCGTACTCTTTTGGATTTCCTGGACGTTTTGAAATCTTGTTCCTTTCAAGGGGTATTTAACCTTTGCAAAGAGAAAAAAAAGGGGCTATATATGGGGCATATGGCGATTGCCGGACCTTGGTATCGGTGTCCTTTGCTAAAAACTGCTGCACAAGACATGGTTACTGATGGGGCGTTTGTAACATGGCAGAACAATCGCAAACTAGAAACGTTCTTTCCAAACACTGACAGACAACGTTTGAATGCGTGACTGAGGTCAATGTCAACCTGCGCCAAGCGTCTGAACTCTGAATAATTTAGCTCCATTGCCACAACAACAGTTCGATACTTTTTGATCAAACCTCGTTAAAATATAACTTTTCCCGGCTAAAATAATACTTGAGGTAAATAATATTATGGGACGTATCAGCCGTAGATATACACTACCGAAAATCGAGTCAAAGTGTCTACTTCAAATAAAATGTGTCCACTATAGAAACATTTGAAACAATGTTGGATAAAAAATTAAATTTTCATTTGAACTCGTAAATAGTTAATAACATTATTTACGAGATCAAAAGCCCTTAACGAGTTCAGTAGTCCATCGTTCGCACTACTATATGCCTATCCAGACGACTTACATTACACCTACCCGACAATGACCCCATTAGGACTCATTTAAACACACACAAATTCATCCAAAACTTACTGGTAGAAAATACAAGCATAATAACCTTATCAACACATAAAAGAAGATAAAAATAATAGAAACCATAATAATAAAAAGCAAAAAAGCCAACACTCAATAATATTAACTATAAATACGATCACAATGTGCTGAGTGTCTAGAAAATAAAACATTCATATAACTCTAGATACATACATGTCACGACCCATACATTCAATTAAACGTAAAAATAATAAAATGAATTGATAATAGGTCAAAGTATAGCCGGAAGCTCTCGAACACTTCCTGTCCAGAAAAGAAAGCTTGTACGAACAAAAGAAAAATAAACAGAAAGCTTAAGCTCAGGACTTAATCGTCTTTAACGAAACATGTATAAAACAGAGATTGCTGCATAAATACGATATATAAATATATATATATATATATATATATATATATATATATATATATATATAGACTCTTCGGTAAATCGAATCGAGTTCTCTCAGTCACTGTGTGTTTATCTAAAAATAAATACGCTTAAATTCACCTTCTTCTCTGCCGTGCGCCAACGACTTCAGGGTAAAATTTCCGACTGACGCGAATTCAGCCGGTTTTCGATTCTAGCCAGAGGCAACCGGACGTCTAACCACACTGATGAGCTGTGATACAGCGAAACAGTCTGTCTGTGGATGACAATATATATGCTCCTGAAAAATTTATTTCGGTTGAGCTCTCTGGGGAGGATGTGTGGGTTTGTAAACAGTGACTATTACGGCTAATAATGCAAGACTCTTCGGTAAATCGAATCGATTTCTCTCAGTCACTGTGTGTTTATCTAAAAATAAATACGCTTATATTCACCTTCTTCTCTGTCGTGCGCCAACGGCTTCAGGGTAAAATTTCCGACTGACGCGAATTCAGCCGGTTTTCGATTCTAACCAGAGGCAACCGGACGTCTAGCCACACTGATGAGCTGTGATACAGCGAAACAGTCTGTCTGTGGATGGCAATATATATATTTATATGTATATATATGAGGTCTGATAAAAACGTATCGGAACTGTTGCAAGGTTAACGGTGCTAAAGTACGCAGAGTAGTCAGTTGGCACAGATTGACCTTGAGCTCTGTCGCGCATACACACTAACTTCGACCGATGTCGTCCACTTGTTTATAGAATTGCTTAGAAGGAATGTGTAGAATGTGGTAGTCACAGCACATCACAAAGGTTCAATCATGGCTTCTGAAACAGTTTTGGGTCTCTGATAGCCGTCCCCAAGTCTGAAAATCACCGCATTCCGTCGCCTCCTGCGACTAGTTATATATTCAAAAATCCGGCTTGAAAGGAACAAGATTTGAAGACGTTGAGGAAATCCACGAGGATTTGACGAGGCATCTGATCGTTATTCCAAAATAGGAATTCTAGAAATGCTTACATTAATGAGAAAGATCCTGGATAAAGTGTGTCGTTTCAGAAGGGGGATACTTCGAAGGGGATTAAATGTCGAATTGATATGTTTTGTAGTTTTTCTTTTTATAGCACGTGTGGCGATACTTTACGAACAGACTTAAATATATATATATATATATATATATATATATATATATATATATATATATATATATATTATATATAATCTGTGTGTGTGTGTATATATATATATATATATATATATATATATATATATATATATATATTTGAAATAGAAGCTCCATCTTTCTTCTTTTTTTTTTTTGAACAGTGTGTATTGCGCATTCTCTTTATTAAGATTTCTCGACTACGCAAGCCGATCGGATACACACTTTTTAAAGTAAAAATATAAATCGAGCGTCTATTTGTAATATGACCACCCACTATAATAAACTCTGAAGTAATAAAAATGTCGGAGGAAAAATAAATTTATTTATTCTTGAGAATTATTGATATATCTGTGTGTTAGATATAATGTGACAAAGTGGAAAAGCAATTCAAACAATGTATTTTGCCTTTTTATGATTAGAGTCTTCAGGTCAGAACCCGGGTGTAAGGAAACTATGTCGGGATTTTGAGGAAGCGGAAATAAAATTCTTATTAGACGCCACGCTCAGAAGATATATATATATATATATATATATATATATATATATATATATATATATATATATATATATATATATGAGTTTGAGATTATCTCTTTCTGGGATTTCTGTTCTTCTAAATGTGTAAACATATACACTAGGCGTGGCATAATTTTAAATCCAGCAGGAGTTAACGGCTTTAACATGGGGAAACGCATCTAACTAACCGTAAGCCTCTGATAAGGATATTAATCTTTCTCAAAATTAAAATATATTTCTACTTACACACGGATTTGTCTCTCATTCTAACCTGAAGATTTTTCAAGGACACATGGCACAGTGGATAAAGGTGTTAGTTAAATCCAGTGACAGGACCCAAAGTGTGTGAATTCAATACCCGGTTAAGGCAGTGGAGAACTATCAGAGGGGAATTAACTGGAGATAATTGACAACTGACATCCATTAAACATGGCACGTGGAACTAGAACAGTCTACCCCAGTGAGCGAAATAAAGGGTTCAGTTCGACATTCCAACAACCTGAAGAAGGTCGAAGCGTACAACGGCCGAAACGTTGTAATAAATATGGCGACAAATATGAGGACAATAGTCCGAATAATGTAAATAATGTACATAATACCTCATCTCAGAAATATAGACAGATACTGAAGATTCTTGTCATAAAAAGGTGAACTCAGTTGCCTAAATAGTAATAGCAACATTGGTCGTTTTCTTATATGGAAACATTGGCATTCGTTAACTGAGCAGTTTGTGTCACTGTCCGTTGAAATTTATAAAATCTTCGTTTTAAAGCAGTTTTCCAGGAAAATAGTTTTCTTAAGCGAAGTCTCTGTTATCTCTCTTTCCAGTATTGATGGGGATTTCCTTCCTAATATTTTGTTTTGTGTAATGTGGAATGCAAACACCTTGATTATGACATTTTTTTCTTCGAGTTACATGTGATAACAACTTTAGGTGTTGTTGCTCTTGAAATTCCCACGTGATGTGGTTTAGGTTATTTAGTGCAGTTCTTTGTTTCTGATTTTATAGTGCCAGTCCCCCCCCAAAAAAACAAAAAAACAATTTTTCCACATTGTCTCATTTTCTCCACTTCTGTTCAGATATTATATACTTATATCGATATATATGTATCATATAACTTCTGTTACTGCCTAAGTGATTAACCCAGAGTACATAAACCTATGTAAAGTACTTGGGGATTTGTAGAGATTATTTAAGACATTTTTGCAATTCATTTTTCATCAGCAGATTATGATCATACTTAAAACTGATTACAGTGTAAGCCGGATATAAGAGAGTTGTCGGGTCCGGAGAATAAGTCTCTTATATCCGGGTTTCTCTTATATCCGGGTTTGGTCTATTATATATACATTAACACAGGCTCTAATTTGGGACCAGATAAAATTTATCTTATATCCGCGTTTCTCTTATATCAGGGTCTCTTATATCCGGGTCTCTTATATCCGGGTTACACTGTATTTTCCTGTTTGTTCCTACAAAGATACACTGATATGTGCGAAAAGAGAATAAAGTTTTTATTAGGAATATACGGTGGGAAAAGAAGTTTATGTTGGGTTAAGATTGTTCAATGGGGGACAGGCGGGATTTTACAGAACGACAATGTTCTTTTCGACTGGCTTCGATCTGATCGAGGCTTTTGTCCACCGGTTTTGAAAGACGTGTTGACTTCGTGAACGCCATGTTTGAATAAAAGAACTGAGAAACGAAAAGACAGCAGAACCAAATGACAACTCAAGTAAGAAAGGAAATAATAAAATGAAGTACGGAAGAAGGAATTAAAAAATAACACTTAAAATTAAAGAATATACTTCAAAGAATGAAAAGACGTATGAATGAAAGAAAGAATAATAAGAGGCAAAAGTAATGACGAAAATATCAATGAAGCACATAGATAAAGGAAGTAAAAAAAAAACACACAAGAATGAAAAAAAAAAGAAGAAAAATAACGGAGGAAAAAAAAGAAAGAAAACGAATTAAATTCGACTAAAATGGATCAAGGATGAAGAAAACGAATGAATGTTCGTAAGACGGGCATTTGGCTAGAAAAAAAAACGGAAGATAGAAGTGTTTAACGTCTTCTGCCAATACATCATAAATAATGAACTATTCCGTTTCGATTGCATAGAAAAACAAAACAAATACGTAAGCAAGAAAGAAAGAAAAAGAAAGAAAGAATAATAAGAGGCAAAAGAAATGACTAAAATATGAATGAAGCATATAGCTAAAGGAAGTAAAAAAAACGCAAGAATGAAAAAAAAAGAAGAAATATAACGGAGTAAAAAAAGAAAGAAAACGGATTAAATTAAGTAGACTAAAATGGATGAAAGATAAAGAAAAAAATTAATGTTCGTAAGAAGATAGAAGTGTTTAACGTCTCCTGCCAATACCTCATAAATAATGAACTATTCCATTTTGAATGCATAGAAAAACAAAATAAGAAAGAAAGAAAGAAAGAAAGAAAGAAAGAAAGAAAGAAAGAAAGAAAGAAAGAAAGAAAGAAAGAAAGAAAGAAAATACAAAAAGATAAGAGAATTGTTCTTTGGGACTGGCACTACAGAATCAGAAATAAAGAACTGCACCAAATAGCAGAAACCAATCACTTGTGGATTTTCAACAGCAGCAACATCTAAAATGGATAGCACATGCAATTAGAAGAGAAAAGAATGAAAATAATTGAGTAAAAGGAAATGCTAAAAATAAAGAGTTAAAGAAAGAAGGAAATAAAACAAGAAATAAAGAACGAACGAATAAAGAAAAAATGAATGCAACAAACCATAAAAGTTAGCTTACAAGATGCAAATCCTTCCAAGTTTATTTTAAGACTAATTTTGTATGGGAGGATCAATCTCAGTAGTAATGTTAGCTTCAGATACACCACAATAAGCCTAAGCGTAGAAGATCGTGGGTTAATCCCGGTCATGAATCAACATCGGCGGTAAAGCCGAGTATGCATGGTTCGAAGCGTATGCTCTGCATTTGGTGGGTCAGCTGGGTGTAGTATATTATGATCTGCCCAAACCGATCGAAACCAACACGGAAGATCGCTGTTGACTACAATTGATGCGTTTGGGCTGAGCATTGAAGAAAAAACGGCCGCGAAACGACGGAGATACGACAAAGTGATTTTGCAAAATGACAACGTTAGGCTAGATGTTGAAAAAAGGATGAAAGCCTACTTGGAAGCGCTTAAATGGGAAGTCCTACCCAACCCGCCGTATCCGTATTCACCAGACATTTCTCCGTCCGATTATCCCTTGTACCGATCGATGGTACATGGCCTGGCTGAGCAGCACTGAGCAGAAAGTGCTAAAAAATGGGCCGACTCGTAGTTATTCTCAAAAGACATGTCGTTTTTCCGACGTGGAATTCAAATGCTGCCAGAAAAAATGGGAAAAGTAGGGGCTAGCGATGAACAATACTTGCAGTGACATGTTTCTTACTAATTTTTGTAAATAAAACATTCTTTTCATGAAAAATCAGCGAGAACTTATTCAAGGTCCATATATATATATATATATATATATATATATATATATATATATATGCGCGTGTGTGTTATATATACTATATTTGATATACATTACTTATTCATATAAAAAGTATTCCTATTTTAATAGATCACTACGCAATATTGTTTGATAATAAATTTGATATTTCTAATTTATAGAAATAAAGTATTTATCATTTTGATTATTTTTTCAGAACAATTGTAAGAATGTCGCAAACAGCGGCTAAAAAGGCAAAACTGAAGAATTGCAGAGAAGATTTCATCATGTTTGTTTTTTTTATCTGTAGTCTCAAAACCTATGCGTCTTGATTGTGGTGCCATCTTGACAAATGATTCCATGAAGGAAGTTAAGCTGAAGCAGCACCAAAAATCTAAGGATCCATCATCTGTTGGTAAAGACAGTAAATATTTTGAGAATAAAAAGGAAAGACAGCCAGTCAAACCATCCGACTTTGTAAAGAAGATGGATACTGTAAAAGCAAAGATAAGAGGTATTGGTGAATTTGACACTCGCAGGACTTATTGAAGGCAAGAAGGACACAGAGAAACATCAAATGACCTACATAACGATGTTGTGGAAATGGTTGACCAAAGAATGTCCAGAAGAGATAACAAAAAAATAAACATATCGAAAAACTAGAAAAGAGAGGAAGTTGCAGAGAGCCATCATCGTTCACGTACTGAAAGAACAGAGCCTATAGAAGTGTATAACTTCTGTGGCAAATATTTTCTCCTATATGTTGCATCTGTGCATGTATTGTACAAGAAAGTAATAGACGTTATATTGCATTTAATGGGTTTGGGAAGAGCTTCTGTTCTACGACATATCACTAGAAACTGCCTAAAATCAGTCGAAACGGGAAAAAATCGAAATCTTGAATAAAATGTAGGTCAGAAATACATTTCGTTCAACTTCGAAAGAAAAACCAACCGATGACTCATTACGGAAATCGATTTTGACTATTTATAAAAAAAAAAAAATTGGCGGGTCTAATAAACGCAAACTTTACTTAGAACAATTTTGTAAATTGATCCAGGTCTCATAGTAAGAGACCTGTAACGGAAATAGCAAATATATGTTGGTTAATTACATGAGTAGGGATTATTATGTCTTAGAAGCCTTTAAGGAAACACGGTAGTGTAATGGATTGCGACTCGGGTTAAAGAAGCGAAGAACTGTGTTCGAATTACACTCGAGATCTTTACATTCACTTACGTGTTAATGAGTTCGGTGAAGGTATGAATCCATTTCTTTTTTATACCTTCCAGCTTGCGTAGATAGTAGGACAGACTGTTTATATAGCATTTGGTTGCAATCAGTCAAGGAGAAGGAACATTCTGAATTCAAAACTGTATGTAACCCTGGCGAAACACACACTATGCAGCTAAGGGAAGGATCATTTGCATTGTCTCCATGATCCCGATTAAGTTTGTTTCCTTTTTTCTATGTAGCAAAGTCATTGTTATCAATCCTTAGCCGGTCATTTAAAGCCAGAGTGCACGGTAGAGAAATGTAGGAGACACGATAGAGTAATGTAGGAGGGTAGTGGATTGCGGTTGCATTTGAGGAATCAGAGAGCCGAGTTCGAATTCTAGCCGGGCTCATTACATTCACTTACGTGCTAATACCATTGGGAACGATATAAATCCATCTCTTGAATAAATTGTAGATCAGAAATACATTTCGTTCAACTTCGAAAGAAAAACCAACCGATGACTCATTACGAAAATCGATTTCCGCTATTTATAAAAAAAATTGGAGGGTGTAATAAACGCAAATTTTAACAATTTTTTTCTCGAGAACAGAATTCTTTGTGGAAAAGCTTTTATCATTTCAGTATAATTTTAACTTAGTGATCTTTCAAACTACTTAAAAAATGTTTAGGAAGGAAGCCATCCATCAATACTGGAAAGAGCTATAACAGCTACTGGACTTGCAAAAACGTATTTTCCTGAAAAATTGTTTTAAGAGAAAGATCTTATAAACTTCAACCGGAAGTTGTACTAGCTCTTCGGATAATGAATGCCAAATGTTTCCTTAGAGGAAAACGGCTAATACAGCCATTATTATTACTATTGTATTCGGACAGAGAGTTTCCGTTCTCTACAATTCTTCCATTAGATCAGAAAATGTAAAATGAAGAATCAAATTTAGTCGATCAGTGATGTTTTGTATAAAAGGCGAGACAAATGAAATTGTAATTATACTATTAGAAAAAATAGTTTAAATTTAAAAATATGAAAAGATATATTACAGCAGTTATCTCCCTTGAATACGGATAACGATCTGAATAGTAACTAGATTAGAGAACAAGAGTATTGTTGTCAGAGAAGCATTCTCTCGGGAGTTTATCCCACAGTTCGCAGGGGAAGAAGATGTCTGAACCGAACAGGAAGGGATTGGGAATGGTTTGCCACCCTGCTCACGTTATGGCGTGTCCTAGCTCTGAGGTCAAGGAATATAAATCGATCATAGCAATAGCGATATAGCAGTGAAAGTCTGTGGAATAAAGTGTTTCGTCTATGGAATAAAATGTTTCTTCTGTGGAATAAAGGTTTCAGGGCGGAGAAATTGAAAGCCTTTTACGTCCAGATGAAAAATGATTTGCCACTCTTGCTTACAAATATATTGATTTGATTTTATAATTTACAAACAATAAACATGATAAATGCCCCAAGTGTTTTTTTTTTCTGATAAATGCCCACCTCTAATAAACACCTTCCTCGAATAAAAGCCTCTCCTGAATATCCAGTGTTCAACATAATCGCTCCAACGTCTACTGGAGGAAACACGGTATATACAGAAATTCGATGCCTTACAGTTTCGACTGGAAAGTAATAACAAAATTATATTATTACTTTCATAACTGCCTCGGAATAACTGCTATATTACACAGCTTATGATCTTATTTGAAACAAATCAAAACTTAATATACAGCCTAATCAGTGTTTATAAATAGGTAGTCCGTAGCTTCATGGAATAAATAGTATATATTTTATAAGACAAGTGTTTATTTTTTCAATATAATATTCTTCTTTATCAATGCTTATAATTCAGTGGGAGTTATTAGTCTCATATGTAGATACAACATTTGGTCATCAGCCTACTGATGAAATAATTTATTTTACAAAGGAAATATTCATTTTTCAACATAATTTCCTCTTTTATCAATGCAATTAATTCGGTGGTAAAAATTAAATACCGTACGTAGGTTCGTCAATATCTTCAGCCAAATAATGAAAAATAATTTATTTTATTAAAAAAAATGTTTATATTTTCAAGGAATGCATCTTCTTTGTCAATGCAAACCCGTTCAGAAATATTTCACCTGTCAGCTGTACACGACCGCTTTCTCAGATTAAATGTCTCTGAGTAAGAGAAGCCTGTGGATCTTGGCAAATAACTGTACTAAACAGCAGAAAACACATCACCTGAAGACTTTCAACGGCAGCAACAACTAAAATGGATAGCACATGTAACTTGAAAGAGAAAATAATGACATAAGGTGTTGACATTCCGCACTACTTTAAACAAATGGTTAGGAAGGAAACTTCCATCAATACTGAAAAGACAGATAACTGGACTTGAGAAAAAACATTTTTAAGATATTATAAGTCTAAACCAACAGCAATACTAGTTGCTGCGACAATGAATTCGGAATGTTTCCTTATAAGGAAAAGGCTAATATTACCATTACTGTTAAAGCAATGTTAAAAATAAAATATCATCTGTAGTTACGCTAATATTCGTAGCCCATTAATAAAAAAATAAAAAAACTAGTATTTTAAGCAGAAAATGATTACGTTCTCAACACAAGCTCCTTCCTTATCAATACACTTGATACAGTCGGGAATATTAGTTACAGAGAACATTATTCAGTGAAAATGTCAGATCAAACATCGGCTATAAAACTACGTATCAGGTTACGAAATATTAGCTCTAGATTGTGTGGTAACCGCTTAAAAACAATACGCAGTTTTTAGCCTTGTGCCAGACGAAGCAAAAGCTAATAAAGGATTAAAAGCAAAATTGGTTATTTTTTTACCGATTTATTGCCCGCTTGTTAAGTCATTTTTACTTTTATTTTTTGTTACTAAAGTTCATCTATCACAGGGCTCAAAAGCCACTCCAGATAGAAGAAACTTTATGTGATATGAACATAAGGGAAGGAAGTAGGATATGGCAGATAGATAATGGCTGGTACGAGACTTGAAGAGGTTAAGAATGTAGCGTTCCCGGAAGCATCCACGCGGGAGTCTGCTCTACTAAATCACCATTATTGGGAAAAAGCTTTCGGGGTGGAACGAAATAAATACATAGGGAATAGGTGGGACGTGACCTGAATATAAAGGTCTGAACTGGTGACAATAAAGAATAGAGCTTATCTGAACATTTGCCATGGAAATAGCAAATATTGCTTGTGATGCTGCGTTTTTGGAGAAGGGGGTTTGGAAAGGGGTGAACAAGTCATCTTTAATAAGAAGATGTATAAACGATACTGGCATCTGTCACGTCTGGAAAGTAAATGAATTAATATCGATTTAATTAATATCAATAATAATTAAATAAAAAAACACGAGACGAAGAATAAAATACAAAAGGAAATATGGAAAGAAAAATAATTCGAACGAGTGTAAGAGAAAACGACAGAAAGAAAGAAAGAAAGAAAGAAAGAAAGAATGAAAGAATAAGAGAAAGAAGAAGAAAGAAAGAGAAAACTAAACACAAATAGAAATAAAAAGAAATAAAAGAAATGAAAGAAAAGGAAATGAAAAGGATAGGAAGAAATAATGGAAGATAAAAAGAAAGAAAGAAAGATAAAGAAAGAGAAAAAAGAAAGCAGAACGAAGAAAAACAAAGATATTAATGAAAGAAAAATAAATGAAAAAGAAAGAGAAAAATAAGGAAAGAAAAGACAAGAGAAAAAAAGAAAGAGAAAAGAAATCCAAATAGAAAGAAAAAGAAAGAAAATGAAGAAAATGAAAGGAAAAAGAGAGAAAGCAAAGGAAGAAAGGAGAAGAAGAAAAAGAAGAAGAAGGAAAAAAGATAAGATAAAGAAAAAGAAATAAAGAAAGAAAGAATGAGAAAAAATAAATATATTGAAGAAAGAAAACGAAAGGAAAAAGAGAGAAGGCAAAGATAGAGAAAAAGAAAGAAAAAGGTAAGGTAAAGAAAGAGAAAGAAAGGAGAAAAATAAATATATTGAAGAAAGAAAAAGAAAGGAAAAAGAAATAGAAAGAAAGGAAGAAACGGCAAGAGAAATAAAAATAAAGAAGAAAGAGAATGGAAAACGATAAAAGGGTAAATAAAAAAAAAGCACAAAGAAGCAAAAATTGAAAGAATTTATCTTAGGTTGCTGGCAACAACGACTTCCTATTCATTGATTATTTGTAAACTAATAAATATTTATTCCAACAGAATATTACTTGCGTTCTGTCTTCTGTGGCGTGCACGTCAGGAAACACGCTTTTAGCATTTCCATCTTGCAGAAAATAAGGATATTTGAAAAAAAATTCTTTGAAAATTCTGAAACACCAAGCCATTGCTTGCAAGTGTGTCAGTCATGCTAAAATGGAGGGAGGCATATATTGGGCGGGTAGCGAAAAAGCTTGCGTGCGCATGTCTCTGTTTTGCTATGTTTAGTCAATGCGGAAGTGAAAACCTGGACAGATGAAGACAAAAAATAAAAGTCTCCCGAGAAGTCAGCGGAGAAATTGTTCGATGTCAACACAAAAATGGAGATGATGATGTTAGACGGTCTCTTCTTTTTTGATTTCGTGACAGGAACAGGGAAGAAAACGGAGGTTGAAATTATGCTGGACTTCGGAAACAGGTTCTGAAGATGGGAAAAAATTGGTCTGTAAAACCATAAATAGGAAACATGCACACAGTAAACATAAATATTACACTTACTTACACACAAACACACACACAAAACATACGTATATATATATATATATATATATATATATATATATATATATATATATATATATATATGTATGAGAAAATGA
This sequence comes from Acanthosepion esculentum, assembly GCA_964036315.1. Taxonomy (NCBI): domain Eukaryota; kingdom Metazoa; phylum Mollusca; class Cephalopoda; order Sepiida; family Sepiidae; genus Acanthosepion; species Acanthosepion esculentum. Next base: position 37,203,044 of record OZ038487.1, read on the forward strand.
TACATAAAATGTTTATATATCAGAAAATTTTGGGAAAATTTCTAAACAACACTCTCAAAGCATTAGTTGCTTAAAGTAATGAGTCTGACCATAATTCTGAGTTAAAAATGCTACTTTGATTAAAAGGAAAAGAAATTTGTTATGACAAAAATATATAAAAAATGCTTTAGTCGCTAGATCATCTAAAGTAAATTTACGTCTAGTTCTCAAGTCACACATTTCTTGGAATATCTTGTATTATCAGAATGTTGGATATTTAATATATGTATGTGTGTATAGCTGGCCAATCGTGTTCAAGGATATCCGTCTACTAGGGCGGATAGCCAATCCCTATTGCAGATACTCGTTCAGGCGCATTTGTGTTTATTCAACACCCACGGAGCCCAGCTGTGGTTTATACTGCAACTATGCTGAGCAAACGTTAGTTACAGTTTATGGCCAAGAGCATGATATCTAGCGTGATCAACAATTTGAACAAGGCCTGCACGCTCAAGCCTTCAGCCACGATGACTTGTGACTTTGCCCTAGCACAGCCATCGATGCCCCTCAAGGGTTTCGTCTACCCAATTTCACTCACATGGCTTGGGTCAACCTGTGCGTGGCATGACGGATATTTAATAACAAGGATAAAAACTCAAAGAAAAAGAAACTAAATGAAACGGGGTAGACTATATACCCAAAATATATATCTTAAAAAAAAAAAATTAAATTTAAAATTATCAGTGTATCCACACCTAAAGGACTAAAAGTGTCACACGAAAATGTTCTCCACTTTCTCATAGGTTTCCCTAAAACATACATACATACATACATACATATATATATATAAATCTATCGGGTTTCGATCCCGGCTGAAAACAGCTACACTGAAGAGCTGTGATACAGTGAAACAGTCTGTGGATAACAATATATGCCCACGGAAAATCCGCTTGAGCTCTCTTGAGACAAGGGTAATTTTAAAAACATTGGCTAATATTGCGATTAACGCATTGCTTTTCAGCAGGGTTGAATTGAGCTATCCGGGCCCGTGACGTTTTTCGCATTTCGCTTCCTCTCTGCCGTAGAATCTCTGACTGATACCAAATCAGTCGGGTTTCGATCACGTCTTGAAGCAATCGGCCGTCTAGCCACACTGAAGAGCTGTGATACAGCGAAACAGTCTGTCTGTGGATGACAACATTGTTCATAAATTCCGGGTTTATCTGGTCTTATTTTTTTGTACGAGCCGGCTTTCAGTCGTTTCGAACGACCATCGTCAGCTAGACATATTAGTATGTTTTTGTTAAACTCCGAATAGTAATGCGACATCGAAAGATATTGTGGTCCGAAAGAGTGCTTTTTTAGTAATGAGATATTGTTAAATGTAAGAATAATTTTGGAGCGCTGCAGACACAACGCTGAGGTTGAATTTTTTAAATTTGAAAAATGTGCGTTCTTGTACTGGAGAAAAGTGGCATGAACTAAATTGTTCAATAATAATAGTATTGTCACAATTATTATGAGGAATTTCACACTTAGGATCAGGTTATTTTAATATCGGTTTTGTAGTGGCTCAATCGGTAAAAGCAAGTCAGGCTATATGATGGTTCTGTATAAGATACAGTTTCGATTCCTGTCGGAGGACGCATGTTTTTATGAAAATTCCTCGGACATTCAGGCCGGTAAATGTAGTAAATACTGTTTATTATAATTAGAGAATTTAATTAAATATTTGTATCTATAAAAAAAACGTATAAACATAAAAAATATCTTAATATATATATATATATATATATATATATATATATATATATATATATATATATATATAAGGTGCGATGGATAAAATGTTGCCATTTTATATTTGAAATCTCATGCATGCGTGTTCTTTGCTTTTGATTTTGTCGAATGCACCGTATAGTAGGGTCAGTTGCGCGCCGTCTGTGAAAAAAAGGCGATTCACTCCGCCGGAAATTTGGAAACGCCATATTGTACAGCTTGGAATAATGGCTGGAAGATTCAACACGAACATATCAGTGTGTTTGGGTGTCAATCTGATGAGTGTACAGGAATCGGGAAGAGTTGAATGAGTCTAATGGTGATTACGAAGATGTTTGGAGTGATCACTAATGATGGCGACATTATGTCTCCGTCCATCTTCTCATAGTTTCTCAAGCTCATACGGAGCCCTACATCAAGTGCCTTGGGGAGGTAGTACCATATATATATATATATATATATATATATATATATATATATATATATATATATATATATATATAATCGATGAAATTAGAAATTTTTTTTTGTTTGTTTGTTTGGGGTTTTATGGCATATCAACCACTATGGGTTATTTAATGCCAGATCCAGTATTTACTAGATATATCAAAAACGTATAGTTGGCAACATCATTGTTTCAAAAACGTATAGCTGGGAACATCATTGTTTCAAAAACGTATAGCTGGCAACATCATTGTTTCAAAAACGTATAGCTGGGAACATCATTGTTTCAAAAACGTATAGCTGGCAACATCATTGTTTCAAAAACGTATAGCTGGCAACATCATTGTTTCAAAAACTTATAGCTGGCAACTGTTTCAAAAACTTATAGCTGGCAACTGTTTCAAAAACTTATAGCTGGCAACATCATTGTTTCAAAAAATGTATCCCTGGCAACATCATTGTTTCAATAACGTATAGTTGGCAACATCATTGTTTCAAAAACGTATAGCTGGAAACATCATTGTTTCAAAAACGTATAGCTGGCAACATCATTGTTTCCCATCAGATTTTAGGGGTAAGGTGTTAGTATATTTAGTGTAGGGTTTGGGAGGGAAAGTTAATTGTAAGTTGTAGTTGTTTTGGGATGGGTTAGATGTGATGGGGCATGACATGACCGGCCGATTGATCGGATCGACGGCCTTTTGGTTGGATGTAGTTTATCGTCATACCCAGGACGCGGATGTAGTTTATCGTCATACCCAAGACGCGGATGTAGTTTATCGTCATACCCAGGACGCGGATGTAGTTTATCGTCATACTCAGGACGTGGACACACCTTGGGATTTCACTATTTTCCCATAGCTGGGACCCTAACAGGTGCTACCACCCCGGGTCAGGGTGGACCTGGGAACATCAGCAAATAAGAAGTGCTTCCACGCTCCTCAAAACCTCCTGATCAGAGGCCTTGCGAAATTAGAAAGATATTATATAAAGAATTTAAAAGCTTGAACTTAAAAATTACGGTAATGAGTAAATTAAAAAAAAGTTAACTTCCTTGATATAACATTAGATTTAAGGAAAAATATATACACACCCTATAAAAACCCAATACGAATCCTTTATATATACACCCTAAATAAAATCATCCCCAATCTATAATTAAGCATATATATCTCTATCTATCCGAAAAAGAATAAGTACAAATTCAGCAAATGGGAAGATTTTCGATGAACATATTAATTTCTATAATATAGCTCCAAAGAATAGTGGCCTCAAAAATAATGCTACACGCACATGCAACGCACGCACACACACATAAACAAGCACAGGCACAAACGCACGGACACGCACATAAACACACACACACACACACATATATATATATACCTGTGTCTATATATATATATTCAACACTAGTATGAAAGTTGAATGAGGCTGTAACAGAATTTATCTTCGATTATTTAACATTGAAGTTAAGTGAAAATCCTTCTTGGTTGTATTGTGCCAGATAGTCTCTTCCATCGCAGTTATCGTCGCAGGCATGTGACCGCAGAAATTGTTCGTGCCCAGCGAAAATACATGAGACTGGGGGAGCATTAAAAGCTTCCACTGAAAATCGAAATAAACAGTAGATTTTACGGCAAATCAAATTTTACACACAAACACACACACATATATATATATATATATATATATAGTGAAGAAATTTTGTGGGATTTAGATTAATCATATATAACAATTCATCCAGGACAATTTTCGACAGAATGCAGAAAACACTGGATGGCCGTTGAATTACTACACACACACACACACACACACACACACACATATATATATATATATATATATATATGATGGACTCTCCCGTCGAACTCGACGTATGAGGGCCAGAAACTGAAAGCCCGACAGCCACACAGGATTTGATTATAGTGGTGAAGGCTTTGTGCAGGGCCATCCACACTTTTTGGAGGGACGAATACAGGGACCTGGTGCAACGAATGCCACAAGGTCCCCAAACGACCCTTCGCAGGTTTTGAATTCAGAGTTGTCCTTCTCCTAGACCAGTTGCCGTCAAAGGCTATAGAACCCAGTCTGTCCTGCTATTTACCCATAGTTGGAGGGAGAAGAAGAGGATTCACACCTTTCCCATGGGTATTAGCACGTAAGTGACTGTAATGGATTCGACTGGAATTCGAACTCGGCTCTCCGATTCCTAAATCCAAGCCGTTATCCATTACTCCACCGTGCCTATATACAGGGGTTGGACAAAATAATTGAAGCACTTGTTAAATTCAAAGAAAATTTATTTACTATGGAGTTGGTACTCCTTTAGCCTCACAGACATCTTTCATACGTCTAGGAATGGAATCATACAGCTCCCTGACTTCATCCAGAGGAATTTTCAGTCATTCTTCCATTAAAACCTTATCCAGCTATTTACGGCACGACGATGGAGGATAACGGCTCCTAACTTGTTGCTCCAAAATGCACCACAAATGTTCAATAATATTGATATCTGAAGATTGGGGCGGCCACTCCATGTGTTCTAGCTCACTTTTATGCTCTTCATACCAATTCTTAACCACTCGAGCGGTATGTATTGGAGTATTATCGTCTTGTAAGATGCAGTCATCATCAGGGAATAAAGTTCTTGGCTATTGGATGAACATGATCTCCCAAAAGGTTCAGGTAATCTTTGCTGTTAATTCTACCATGCAGCGCAACTATTGGACTGAGACATTTCCATGGCGGCTCAAACTATCACTGACCCACCTCCATGCTTCACTGTTGGAACAAGGCAGTCAGGGTTGTAAACTCGCCCTGAAGTTGGAAAAAGAGAAAAACTTAAATTGTTTGAGAATATGACTTGCTTCCATTGGTTTGCAGACCAGGGATTGTGATCTCTGCACCACATCAACCTCTTTTGAATGTTCCGAGTTGAGAGAACAGGTTTCCTCACGGCGGCCTCTTCCACGATATCCAGACTTATGGAGCTCACGGCGAACAGTTTTAGTAGAAACTGAACTATTCAGATTATTATTCAACTCAGCAGTCACTTTGGCCGCATTTGTCCGATGATTTTTTGCCAAATAAAGTTTCAATGCACGTCAGTCCCTGTCAGTAAGTTTGTAAGTCCGGCCCAAATTGCTACGGTTGCTAGAGGTTTATCCCTGTTTCTCGAATTGCATCATAGTTCTTGATATGGTAGCTCTTGAAAAACCAAACAGTTCAGCAAATTTAGTGATCGAGGCTCCTGCCATTCGAGCTCCAACCATTTGCCCTTTTTTGAACTCGGAGAGGTCACGCATTTCGCTTAAATTTTACTAAATTCTAAAAATAAATAAGACAAAGACAGTAAATTAGATAAATAAACGTATTTACAATAGATATAACCTACAATTACGAAATTTAATTTCTTAATATAATAGGTGTTTGAAATATAAGAGAGGAATTTGCAACTGTTCCAATTATTTTGTCCAACCCCTGTATATATAGTACAAATAACACACACACACACACACACTTAACAGAAACACATCCCCTTTCCAGGAACCAACAAAACTGTCAAAATGATCAAGCGAATTCAGAGCAGCATGATTCAATCCAGCTCTTTTTTAACAACTTACAAGAGACTGTTTGACACAAGGACTGACCAAAATTCATATTAATAAAAAAAATTAAAATAAATAAAAACTACAAACAAAAGTTCATTTTCTCCACCATGACATTCATTTCTGTAGTTCACTGCGACCAGGAAGCAGAATTTTTTTTCCTCCTGTTGGCCGTAAAAAGTCGAGGAAACTAAATGAAATAATAATAAAAACGACGGAATATAAATATACAACCCAGTGTGTCTGAAGATTTTAATTTTTTAATATATTTTATTGTTCAATATATATATATATATATATATATATATATATATATATATATATATATATATATATATATATATATATATTCGTAAAATACATTTATTGGATGCTTTAGTACACATCATTTAGTGATGTTTCTAGCCGCGGTACATTAGGGTTTTCGGGTCTTTCAACGTCATACCCCCTTTCCACGGTGACCCAGCCGATACTGATCGGGTATCAACATGTGTACCATCCATCAGCTACATTTTTTCTTCATCTTCCGAAATACACACCATACGACTCTTCTTGGCAATTTATTATCCAATCCCGGATGACTTCTGGTTCGCCAGCAGTGTCAGCGCTTCCATAAAAAAGGGAAGGAAACACAGCCACAATTTCTGTTTGATCAGGAATATGGCGGCGTGCTTGGCTTGAAGTGGTAAGCACAGATTTGATTCCCCGCCCCCGCGACATATACCCACATACACACACACACACACACACACACACACACACACACACACACACACACACAGAGAGAGAAACGCGCTCAAAGCCTCTCATTCTATTTACACTTATCCCCATTTTCATTCATGTCAATCATCCGCCGAAGGAAAAGAAAAAAAAAATATTTTTCCTTCTTCCCACTTTTTGAGTTACACACATGCACACACATATCAATACCACCACACACGCACTTACGCACGCACACACACACAGACACACAAACACACACACACACACACAAAATAAAATACCGTAACCCTGGTAGGGAGGCAAACAGGTGCTAGATCTTAGCTAGATCATACCGGCAATACATTTTTATATAAAACATTGCCTACATAACCTACTTATAGCAAAATTGCCAACAATACATTTCATAGTAAAATGACCAACAATACCTATTTATAGTCAAATTACCAACAATACTTTTTATCTGTAGTTGAAGGTTTACAATGATACATGACTTTTGCGTCAGCTTGTATACTTCAATGAAGTCATAGACTGGTGTTCCAAATATTTAGATTTCTGCATTATATAAACTGTCATGCTACGAAACAAAATCAACCAAACCAACCAAGCAAACACACACACGCATAAGCATATATATATATGTGTGTGTGTGTGTGTGCGTGCACGTGCGTGTGTGTATATGTATATATGAGAGTTTGAGTGTGCTCTCTCCCAAAAACTGTAACTAAGGTCTTCTCAGTATAGTTGCTGTATAAACCACAGGTGGGCTCTGTGGCTGAGCGAGAGTCTGCAATAGGGATTGGCTAGCCGCTGTAGTAGCCGGGTATCTTCGAATACTAGTGACCAGATGATATATATATATATATATATATATATATATATATATATATATATATATATATGTGTGTGTGTGTGTGTGTGTGTGTAGACAAACTCTCATCAACAGACTAATAGGAGGGAGTGGTCTATTAAAGCCAATTGTCCGCAGACGGGAAGGGACTATTTTTTATGTAAAATATACAACAGTAACTACCAGTACTTATGATCATAATGTGCATGCCATAAGCATATATATATATATATATATATATATATATATATATATATATATATATATATATATATATATATATATGTATGCTATATATATATATATATATATGGTGTAAATAAATATATACTTAGCATAGAAACTAGATTTCTCACAGCTCTTTTTTCACGCACGCGCATGTATTGAAAAACATTGCTGACGCTTTGCAAGATTATTTTTTATTGTCCGTTGATGGGGGCGGGCTATAGATGAGAGGTTTGTATATATATATATATATATATATATATATATATATATATATATATATATATATATATATAATATATATATATACTGGGTGTAACAGCATAATTTTCCATCCCACACAATGTTTAATATCTAAAAAAAAACAGTAAACTATTTAAGCGTTTTTCCAGGGTTTTACATAAGACGTTTAGCCATCGTGGCACCCTTTGTCGCTGAATCTTTGAGTTATTCATTTAGAAAGAAAATAGGTTAAAATCCTTTTGTATCCGCCCCACTGTCTTCTCAAATGAGCCATGTTGGGAGGAAAATCCAGGCCGTAAGATATGTTACCAACATTCATACTCTGGTTTCCCTCTTCGAAGTCCATTCAAGAGCTATCAAGAGTACGATGAATAAGTTTAAAAAAGAGGGAAGAGCAGAGACGAAAACTGGATCAGGAAGTCACAAGAGGAAGAGGGATCATCATCTCAACTTAGAGCTATAGAGATCAATTAGAAAAGATCCAACTCCATTCATAATAATTCCCGTACGTGAGAGAGGAATTTCAGCTATAACATTCCAAAGAGCAGAGAAAAAAGACTTGAAGGTGAAATCTTTGAAGCACCGCGTTACACCAGGACAGAAAGTTAGAAGGTTAAAGAGGGCGAAGATCATCTTGAATAAGTTGGAAAATGATCCGAGAATAATATCTATATCTTGGAACTTTTTTTTCAATCCTTCCTGATCTTCCGATCCTTAGCAATGATTAATAAATGATGTACATGTCATTTTCGCTTATGATCGATTTCATCACGATTCTTCCGTTAAACTGTAAGAGTAATTATACATTCTTATCGTTCAAAGTAGAGTCCAGTAGGGTTATAAAAGCATAAAAGAATTGCAGTAAGATACCTTTAATCATTTCTATGATAGAATGGTTTAGTTCTTAATCAATTGTATAATTTTGCTTTTACACGATTTGGACAATTTTGTTTCTACACGCGGTGTATATAAATCTATCTATCTATCTATCTATCTATCTATCTATATATATATATATATATATATATATATATATATATATATATATATATATATATATGTATATATATATATGTGTGTGTGTCTGTGTGTGTGTGTATAGGTACAAATAACATCTTTGATTAAATTACCCATTAACGATACTGTCGCGCGATGCGCAATTTTTCGAAATTAGACATTTTTTCAACGCTCTCGAAATGTATTCTTCTTTTCTCGTTTTGCAAAAGGAATACGCCAGCGTACCGAGAGTTGAAAATAATTTAATTCCTTTCATTTATTAATTTAAATAAACAAAGAATATTAAATTATTTCGAACAGTCGGCAGGTTGATGCAGTCATTCACTTAAACGTGAAAAAAACAATAAATGGGCACCCATTTTTAAAAGCAATTTAGCGTGAAACAACGCTCGTAATGGGAACCAACATCAGAATGTTATATTTGTGTATATTCAACGGTTCCTGTAAAGGTATTTCGTTAGAGAATAATTATGTAAAAATATCTGCGCGCGGATGTGTATGTATCGTGCTATTTTCCTTCACAGATTGCCCATTGGAAGCAAAACGAAATCTGAAACGTGAAGATTTTCAAACGTCTGGTTGAAACTTGAACAGTATATATCATAACTGAATGGATACATACGCTCTCTTGTCAGTAAATAAGTTAAGTTTAAAGTAAAAGAGAAGAATAACAATGAATGGATGCTTTGAAGCCCGCGGCTCTACCAATTTCACAAAATAAGCACAAAAGACCAAATTTCAAATATTGTGTTTACTTGAAGTGTCTCACGGTCGGACCTAGAAATCTTCGACCACACACACACACACACACATCTCTGTATTATCTGTCTTCCGTGACGTAATTGTTACTAAGCATGTCGCCTAAGCCAGCGTTATTCTCATTTTCTACCCCCCCCCACCGCAAAAGTTTTATAGTCTTCGTAACTTAATGTGTCTTCCATAATATCTTTTTTAGGAAGTCGTTGCGCGGATCAAATCGCCTCTGGGGTTACATTCAGTCAGTAGTTATGAAATGGCTTGTAAATGTTGACGCCTCCAAAACAAAACTACTTACATTTAACCAGTACAGAGAATCTTTTCTGCTTGCTATCAGCATGGCTGACGCTAGACTCCAGAACATCACACTATGCCTTCTTCTCATCACTGTCTTGAAGTCGTGCGACTACAGCCAATAAATAGCTGTTCAGATTGCAAGGCAATTTAGGTAACTCTGTCGTGCCAGATTTCTTTTCGTCAGAAGACATCTTACAGATTTACAAATCTACTATCCTTCCGAGCATCGGATACTGTTCTGATACTCCTGCTGTACATCTCGAAATTCTTGACAAAATTCAAATAAGTATTTGTAATGCAGTCGATCCTCACCAGGCATCTCGACTTCAGTCTCTTTCTCACCGACGTGACGTGGCGTCCCTCTGTCTTTTCTACAAATATTTTCATGGCAAATGCTCTGACGAGATTTTTTCCCGTGTACATGAGGTTAAGCGTGCTATTAGATTGACATCTTTTAATGCTGAAGTAGCGATCTAAAACTGCCACTTCTACTCCAACAGTTTCGCACTTCCCACCTTTTTCGCCTTCCTTGATAATTATAACATTCAAAAATGAAAATGCAACGCCAATCGCCATCTTCTATCTTTTTGAACCCTGTGCATGTTTTCTCTTTTCCTCAATCCTCCGTATTATCCGTCCACTCTTTCACTTTCATTCCCTCTAACCCCCTTCCGGCATAAGAAAATGTTCAATTGACATTCAGGCTACCCTGACTAAATTATTGGTCGCTTACCATGAGGCAGTAATGTCAAGCTTATCTTACAGATTCATATGCTAAGAGTTACAGTTTCGACCATCACAAGCTGTTTCATTAACGTCTCCCTGTGTTGAAGAGATTGAACTCAAAAAATCATAAAGATTAGTGGAAAAGGTCATGCCGGAGAGGTATCTGACAGATTGTTATGGGAACTTACCTATAACGATAATGGACTCTTCCTGACACTATAAATACTGTGCCTCTCTGAGAGAGAAGGAAGAGGAATGAGTTGAGACCTAATGAGTCAAGACATATTAGTTCACTCTAAACCAGACTGACAGTTAATACTAACACCTTCAACTTCTTGTATTATATTTCTGTTATAATATATCTTTGTTATTTACTACTCTTGTGTTTGTGTTGTTCTTTCTTGGTTCTACCTTGGACCATAACCGTGGTGCGAGGATATTGGACGGTAACAGAGATAGAATGAGGTCATCACAGATTAAGGGAGAGAGAACGCTAAGAAATGGTACAACAATGAACAAAAATGGGGGGAGAGCTCAAGAGGAAATTATAACATACGGAATAAAAGATTGCTTGATTGATGACTATTGGGTAGCAAAAATAGGAGGAAAAGGCCAAGCTCCGAAGATGGAACGATGAAACTGTGGGGTCAGCTGATAGAACATAGCAACAAATAGCAAAGTACTGGTCGCCAGGGCAGATTTTAGTAAAGTAATTTGGTCTGAGGCAATCTAGCTTTGGTTGCAGATGGTCGACATATATATAGTAATAAGTCCTTAGGTTAATCATGCAAAGTACCTCTTTGACACAAGTTTGCTTTTCAACTTACGGTCTTTCTATACGAATGCATTTAATTCAATTGTCTTCGCGTGATGTTATTTTTAACGGGATGCATTTTTATCACTAATGCGATATGTCTTTCTTTGGGTGACTAAGGGAGACAACCGAGGCAGGTCACGTCATTACGGCATGCACTGACTGAAATGAGAAAGAAAAGAGAGAGAAGGGGGGGAGGGTATGTGCTATTTCCATTTATACTGCTTTAAAGTTAGGTAAAAAAGCCCCTGTTAGACAAGAGAAGATAAATCCACGCTAGTATTTCACCTTGATTCTTTCAGGGACACTGGTTTATTCAGTATATGGCGTTGTTTTGCCAGGTGTCTCGATTATTTGAACGTAGTACATGTAGTATATTTCACTCGCTTCATTCGTAACTGATGGTTTATATCGTTCTATATTTTATAATCGTTTCTTGGGGATATAAGTGATCACTTTCCCATACAGCTAAGATCACGTATTACAGATTTTTACAAGACTGTTCAGACATCAGAGATTTCCCGATTATTCACTCATTTTAGCTTAGGGTGCAGAATATGCATTTATAAGAGCATCGTAATAGCGTTGTACCTAGCTTCCCCGAGAAAAGAGAGTCTGTGTGCCTTGCTAGTTACCTGAAAAATCTACATTTAAAATACTGGCTTTTACTGACGCCGGTGGCAAATGCGATATTGGCTACATAGAGGCAGAGGTTCTCCTTCATAGACACTCATGCACGTACGCACACATACACACACATACACACACACACACACACACACACACACATACACACACGTGTAAAAAGTTGAGATAAACGAGCAAGAAAATAACTGGAACATAATCTAAGGAAAAATAAAGAAAAGACAATGAAAAGAACAACCCAGACAAGATTTCCCCATAATTGACATGGTCATGACAGCTATAACCGCAACCACACACCGCATATACACGTATACAGACTCACACAAATATACAAACACGCATACAAATACATATGAATATGCCCAAACAGAGACACAGACATACACAGAGAGTCACAAACTCAGATCGATTTATGTTCATAGAAATTTGTTTCAAACAAAATACACGGTAGTGTGGCTTAATGCATGTAGAACAACGAATATATTTCTGTGGTATATATATATATATATATATATATATATATATATATATATATATATATATATATATATACCGAAGTATAGGATTGGTGTATACGGAATAAATTCCAATAACCAAAAATAATATTCTTAAAAGAGCGCTCAATACAGAATAGAGAAAATATAATTTATTCGAAAATGATAACATTAATATGTTATAAAATGTTTAAATATATATATATATATATATATATATATATATATATATATATATATATATATATATATATATATATGCATGTATATATATATGCATATACATATATATGCACATATATATGCATACATATATATATATGCATATATATATGCATATATATATATGCGCGCATATATATATATATATATATATATATATATATATATATATATATATGCACATACGCGTTCAAACATATGAGATGTTATCGAAAGTTGCAAAGAATTTCATTATGTTCAAATATTACGTACTGTATAAAGTAGATTCCTCCTCTTACTGTAAAGTACAATATTTTAGGAAAAAGTGAGATATAGTAATTAGGGTATTAAAAATGATAACAAAAAAAGACGTACTATATTTTCAAATTCCCTGATATTCTATGTACTGATGGATTGACTTTCTTTTACGACTTATCAAACGTATTCAGGTTATTTAAGGCTAGAAATATTTTAGATTATAAGACATTTTTGTAGATAATAATGATTTACCTGTACAATTTTTATTAATTAATCCCTTTCTGCAGGAACAAGAGTTGGATTCATACTTTCCGCAAGTGTAGTTGCACGAATGTGAATACAACGAACCCGACTGTAATTGGAACTCGACACTACTTGTTCTACCTCCGAACTTCATTCATTACACCAACCGTACGTCCAACCTTACAGCACCTAGTATTCCCAAGTGGTCACCCATCTTGTTACTAACGATATTCTGTATATATATATATATATATATATATATATATATATATATATATATATATATATATATATATAGTTGTAACCTAGAAAGAGTTACGGAATAAGGAATAAACAAAACGGAGGTTGGAAATTAAAATGGTAATCTTTATAACATCAACAAAACAAAATACTCACCAGCGGCATGAAGTAGGTAAACCACTGCTGGTAGTGGACTATTTAGCATTTTACCCTCATTTACAATAGTCTCCAACGTATTTATTATGGTTGGGACACATATCCCTTGGTGTTAATAGGTAAGTTATATATATATATATATATATATATATATATATATATATATATATATATATATATATATATATATATATATGTATATACTACAATTCTAGAAATAATTAATTTAGAACAAAGAAAGATGTTAAAATACTAAATCAGTAAAAAAAATACTGTAAACTATTTCCTCAACCTAAAAAACCATGAAAATTATTGCATTAGATATAAAGGATTTTTACCCTTCTATAAAAGAATACATGCTGGATAAGGCCATCACCTAAGCTAAAAAAATATTAAGAAGCACAAACGAAATAAGAATCATTAAAGACTCTCGAAAATCACTATTATTCGACAACGAAGACGCGTGGATAAAAGAATGAAAGAACCTTTGGCGTTACAAGGGGAAGCTTTGACGTTGCAGAAAACTGTGGGCTTATAGGTATACATTTGGTAAACGAACTAAGTAGAATAATCGATAAAAATAATATAGGCCTCTACAGGGATGACGGTCTCATAATCTTAAGGAATTGTGACAGACAAAGAGATAAAATCAGAAAAAACAATCATAAACATTTTCAAAAATATGGGGTTAGACATAGACATAAAACTAACCTTAATGAAGTCGATTTCCTATATGCCACACTCAAACTAAGACAAGTTACATATCAACCACATAGAAAACCTAAGGACAAACCACTCTATATGCACATATATTCCATCACCCACCACCAATAATGAAGCTGATTCCGCAATCAGCTAAACGGGACTTATCTGAAATTTTTTCCAGTGAAACCATCTTTAATGGAGACATGAAATTTTATGCACCTGCCCTAAAAGATAGTGAATTTTTGGCAACAATTCTATACACACCATACATCACAGAAAAGCCAGCAGGCAAAGAAAAATATTATGGTTCAACCCACCGTTGAACAAAATAAAAATGGAGAACAAATATTCATTAAATCTTTGCACAAACACATACCACCATCAAGCACTCTCCACAAGATATTCAACAAAAACACAGTAAAAATCACTTACTGATGCACCGATAGCATGACACAAATAATTAAAAACACCACCAACAAATCACTCGCACAAATCAAACACACGTCTAACTGCAGAACAAAGAACGAATGTTCCTTAAATTAAATTGCTTACAAAACTATGTAATATATCACGCCACAGTAAAACCAACAGATAAAGAATAAAAATATACAGAGTAGTAACTGAAGGACCCTGGAAACAAGGAAACTGTACACACAAAGCATTTACAAATAGTAAATACCCGAACAGCACAATGCTTTCTAAGCATGTATGGGAAATTAAAAATAAAAACAAATCAAACCAAAATATCATAGAAAATAAGGAAAGCAGCATTAGCCTACAACAATAAATTAAAAAAAAAACTTTAACTCTGCCTGGAGGAGAAAATAGCTACACTTACCTACTCTGGAAAACGCAAATTACTAGTAAATGATCAGAACTCAAAATAGCCAAAACAAATGTTTACTACGTTACTTAAAAATCGAAAACTAAAATCGAACAAAAATTAAAAAATTAATTAATATAATATAAAAAATATGATCCAGGTTAGGACAAAGAAAGAACAGCACGAACACAAGAGCAGAAATAACGAAGATATATTACACTGAATAATAATACAAGATGTGGAAGGTGTGAGTATGACTTTCAGTCTGGTTTGGAGTGAACTACTATTTGTTCGACTTGATTCATCTCTCTCTCTCTTGAGAGGCGTAGTATACATAGTGTTAGGAAGAGTTCACTCTGTAGTTATAGGTAAGGACCCATAACAATCATGAAACAGACTGCTGCAGTGTGTTTACCTCAATGTCATATATATATATATATATATATATACCCCATAAATCAAGCCCTACCCACATTTATCACCCACACAAGACAGACATCCTTGCAGAGGTATTGAGGTCTCAAACTTATACACATACTCACACAAATATATGCACATACACACATGACACGCACCCCCAAAAAACTGAAAGGTTACATACACTTAACACACACATCCCATTACCAGCAACCAATAAAACTATCAAAATGACCAAGGAGGGAATTCTTAAAGTCAGGAATCTCCCATCCACTATCTTAAAAACAACTTAAAAGAGGCTGTTTAACCAACATAAGGACTGACCAAAATTAACGATAAAAAAAAACAAATAAAAACTACAGATAAATTTCACTTACTTCGGGGACAGTCATTCACACCTGTAGTTCACTGCTACTAACAAGCAGGGATATTTTTTCTCCTGATGATGGCTATTTTGGCCGAAACTAGTCGAGGAACTAATAAAACAAAAATATTAATATACAAACCAGTGTATCTGAAAATTTTATTTTTTTAATATTTTTTATTGTTCAAAACTAACACACACACACACACACACACACACACACACACACTCACACACACTCACATACATGGATGAATTCTTTAGTCAAGAACCACAGATAAGGTTCAGTAAATTGATTAAAGGGGTCAGTTGCCTGTACTCCACAAAGAACAAGCTCTTCATAATAGCATCATGTCCTGCACTTGTGTATGTCATATGATGCTACGATCGTAGTGTTTTTGAATAGGAACTTTCCGTTTCCTTGTTGCGTGTGGACTGTTGGCTCCTGTAAGAAGATTACTGGGCTTCTTACGTTATATACGTGCGGAAGTTCTAATGCTTTTTACAATATAATAATGAAAAACATGCATATTATTTATAAAAGACAAAGAAGCAAAAAAGCCATATATTTACCCTTGAACAAAGCTGATTAATTTGAATTCCGTTACTTTTTATTTCTTAGCTGCTGTCTTTTACTTCTTCTACTTCAATTTTGTTACTTTATGTGCCGATGCATATTTTTCTTTAGACCTTATATTTTTTTGTAGTTGCTTATTCAACTTTAAAAAAACTGAAAAATTATGGCAAGATTTCTCTCAGAAGTTGTATTCTACAGCCAGAATGCCTTTCATTGTATCAACACCCCACTTGTTACTTTCCTATGTCCGTTGTCTTTGCACTATCGAAAGTGATATCTCCACGTTTACAGACGTTAAACATATGTCAGCAACTCCACATAGCCATCTGAATTGGGTCTGAGACCCTGTTCAAATATCTGAGGTCACATGACATTACACTCACTGGAGAGACACCCAAAAACATCATAGTTTGGGGAAACGTGGTCGCCATGCCACGAGGAACATCAAATGGATTGTAGGCAATCCATATATTTTTGTTTTGTTTTTGGTGTTGTGTAGCTGGTGCTGACAAAAATCATTTTCAGCAGACAACCAGATTGTCCCTGGTTCAAGAGGATATTTCAACTTGTTTAAGAATTTATTTGTCTTTGTCAGAATCTTTTCTTGAGTTTTTTCTGTAAGAACTTTTACCTTTATACCTGGAAGTTCTCTTCCAAGGACATCTTCATGCTGGAAGTTCCAACACCAATTTCCTGTGCCAAAGCCCGGATTCCCTTGTATGAATTTTCAGCCCTTTCTCCTGTAGTTGAATTCTAGTGTACGGAAGCAATCAGAACGCCTGTTCGGTTCTGTCCTATCTGGTAGTCTCCGTTGCAGCTCTCCATTGTCACGTCTTCTTGTGTTCTTGGTGTTCGGTGTCATGATTGCGGCATATTGATGCCCGGCACAAATCATCATGATGCAGGTTACCCTTTTCCAGTATTCAGGTGTCTTCAACTCATGTCTATGTCAGTTAACTTTGACACCTCTAAAGCTGTAGTAACTAGGTTTCACAACGCTGTTTAATGTTTACAGACTTTACAAACAAATTTGAAAAATAAGAGTTAACCTCTGTAAACTTTAGACCGAACACACACACACACTCTCTCTCTCTCTCTCTCTCTCTCTCTCTCACTATATATATATATATATATATATATATATATATATATATATAGGCGACAGTCTGTTTCATGTTAGATGCAACGTCAGGACTGTCGCCTCTAAGTGTTGACTTCTATGTTCACTTTTATAATTGCACACGCTCTATCTCTGATATTGAGCACTTTATCCCATAAATATAGCACATCTTAAGACTATATATCTTCATATATATGTATATTAGGTTGGTGCAAAAATGATGTCGTTTTCTCACATGAAGATGAACGTCAAAAAACGACATTATTTTTGCACCAACCTAATATATATATATATATATATATATATATATATATATATATATATATATGTGTGTGTGTGTGTGTGTGTGTGTGTGTGTGTGTGTGTGTGTGTGTATGTATGTATTCCTGTTTGATTGCTACGTCAGACGTAAGAAAAGAGTTGTTTGGTTTCAAGGAAAGGAGAAAGAAAGAAAGAAAGAAAGAAAGAAATATTAGATAGAGGAGGCTATGAAACTGACATGTGTTTAACATCTTCTTCAATGTAATTGCTACGTTAGACGTAAGAAAAGACTTGTTTGGTTTCAAGGAAAGAAAGAAAGAAAGAAAGAAAGAAAGAAAGAAAGAAAGAAATATTAGATAGAGGAGGCTATGAAACTCACATGTGTTTAAGATCTTCTTCAGCGTAATTGCTACGTTAGAATGAAAGAAAAGAGTTGTTTGGTTTCAAGGAACGAAGGAGAACAGAATGAAAGTAAGCAAGAAAGTAAGAAAAGAAAGAAAGAAAGAAATATTAGATAGAGAAAGCTATGATACTGACACGTGTTTAATATTTTCAGCGCAATTCAAAACTCTTCTAATTGTAACCTATTTATTTGCACCCTCTTATTCTTTAAAGTCTGACCTTCAGTCATATTTTTAAATGTTCTAATATTAGTTAAAATCGTTGAGCGCAAATATTTACCGAGGCAATCAGGGAGTTTCCATAGCTGTTTTAGTAATGGAAGCAGCAAGTTGATTATTCAATAATTAACTGAAAAATCTTTGTTTATCGGAAAATCCAAATAGCAAGACCGAGAAATTTTCATCGGTATTTCTAGTGTATATTATTTGTATAAAAGGGGAAAATTCCACGTTATAGCCATTAAAGCTACTTTAAATTTTGACCTTGCATCGCATTCGATAGTGACGTGGACGCATTGAAAAATACCTTTATGTCTATAATTGGTCACTTCTGCGCACTTTAATGGTTAGCAATCTTGTCTTTCTAGATCACTTACGACTGAGTAGTGAATCCGATCCTCACTGAGTGCCCCACACTTTCGGCCTGGTGCCATATCTCAGCGTAGCTTAGATAATCATTTAGGCACTTTGATGTCGTGTATTGGTTAGCAAGCTTGTCTCGCTAGATCAATTACGACTGAATAGTGAATTCAGTCCTCACTGCATGTTACATACTTTCGGCCTTGCTCGGCAACTAAGCTGATCATAGTAGATGTTTAGTATGTGTCCCCAATAGGGGAAGTGCCGAGGGGCTTGAGCAATTTTTGCACGGTATAGCCGTTAAACCCACTTTAAACTTAGGCTTATATATGCTGACTACACATTAGGGAGTTTCAGCTTTTTCCCCTCAGTATTGCTTTTAAACCCATTTTAAATTGAAAATCTAAATAGCAAGACCGAGAAATTTTCATCGGTATTTCTAGTGTATATTATTTGTATAAGAGGAGGAAATGACTATATTTAATCTACACATTAGGAGGCTTGATCAATTATTTCACGGTATTACCATTATACCCACTTGAAAATTCCACTTTGAGTCACATTTGATGGTGACGTGGGCGCACTGAAAAATACCTTCTGCATGGTGTAATGCTTAGCAATCTTGTCTTTCTGGATCACTTACGACTGAATAGTGAGTTCAGTCCTCACTGCATGTTACATACTTTCGGCCTTGCTCTGCAACTAATCTACTCAAAGTAAATCTTTATTATGCTTCCCCAATAGGGGAAGTGCCGAGGGGCTTGAGCAATTTTTGCACGGTATAGCCGTTAAACCCACTTTAAATTTCTACATTGTGTCACGTTCGTTAGCGACGTTGGCGCATTGGAAATTGCATATATGCTGACATCACATTAAGGTGTTGCAGCACTGATTTTAAACCCAATTTAAACTGACCCAGTGCCACATTCCAGAGCAACGTGGGTGCGCTGAGAAAACCAGTATACTCACTACACGATTACACATGTATGGTTTGTGACAATAATTATGCCCATATGTATATTTATATATATATATATGTATATTTATATATATATATATATATATATATATATATATATATATATATATATATATATATATATATATATGTAGGGAGAAAGAGAGAGAATAAGAGAGAGCCATCCCATATTTCTCTCTTACACATTATATGTATATTATATAGTTGAGTATACCGTACTGCTACAACATCGAAGATGACACCACCCATGAAAGGCTCCAGCTGATTCCCCTACCACCACCCTCAACCACAGTAGACAGACATGCTTGCAGAGGTGATCGGGTTTCCCATACACCCACTCACACACACATCCACAAATATATACACATACACACATTACACACACCCGAAAAATTTTAAAAAAGCTATCAGACGCACATAGCACGCACATCTCCTTCCCGGCAATCAATGAAGATGTCAGAATGACTAAAGAGGTAAATCCGAGACTCATAGCTCTCGCGATCTCTCCTTCAAAGACAACTTGAACAAAGCCCAGAACTAACCAAAAATTAACTTAGAGAACTACAGGCCACAGGTCATTCATCCCTGTCGGCCACTGATGTTTTCTCTCTCTTTTTGATGGCCATGATGACCGAAACTTGTCGAAGAACCTAATTAAAGAATAAAACATAGACAGTATTTACATTAGTCGGACTATTGTCCTCATCTTTGTCGCCATATTTGTCACAACGTTTCGGCCGTTGTACGCTCCGGCCTTCTTCAGGTGGTTGGAATTTCGAACCGAACCCTTTATTTCGATCTCTGGGGTAGACTGTTCTAGTTCCACGAGCCATGTTTGATGGATGTCAGTTATCAGTTATCTCCTGGTAATTTTCCCTCTGAAAGTTCTCCACTGCCTGAACCGGGTATTGAACTCACACTCTTTGGGTCTGTCACCGGATCTAACCCTGGTACAGTGGATAAAGGCGTTGGTTAGATCCAGTGACAGACCCAAAGAGTGTGAGTTCAATACCCGGTTCAGGCAGTGGAGAACTTTCAGAGGGAAAATTACCAGGAAGGTTTCGTTGTTCATGAAACTCCGAGTTTATTTATACATAGTTTATAATATGTATATTTATGATGCATATATTCCGTTAAGCATGTTTGGTTGAATAATCTAGACAGTCAGTTTCTTTTTATTTAATCCACTGAAATTCACGGATTAATTTCTTAGTGCTTTTACAAAATTGAGTAAGAAAGACGCCGTAGTTTTGGTATTTTTTTTATATTTCCCCAAGAACTTTCAATCTCATCCAAGATCCTCTACAGGGGTGAATTTTTAAGACAAAAATTAATGTAATTGATAGCTGTGAATTCTTTTGTAAATGCGCTATAGTCAATTTAAATATATACTTAATATATAGTTTCTAGTTCTGTTATATTGTATCGATCATTATTTTATCAACTGTACAACTATATATCAAGAGTACAAATGTTCGATGCGTTCCTATATCTACCGTATTGGCTTATGGAGGCAAATACATACAATGATGCATATGCACTTTTTGTAGCACGGCCATAAACATTCCAGGATATATAAAAGTTACCAGTTGCGTAAATAAGTGCATGTAAAACACCCTCCAAACATGGACTTATCGTGTCAGCAGAAATTCCTGCCTAAAGAAGGGAAATATAAAACTGCTTTCCAAAACCGAAAGAAAATAAAAAATTTAATATTAAGTTTGAAAAAAAGAATGCTGTCATGGAACATAATATCCGTTGTCGTATATGACAGAGAATGATGGACAATTTACTCACAGATGAAAGGGGAAACCAGAGGTAAGAGAGATGTAGTTCTGCAGAAGGATACTAAGAATGTTATGGATAGAGCATGCAAGCAGCGAGGAAGTTTTAAGGAAAATATCAACAAAAATAAAACTTTTAACAAGAATCTGAAGGAAGTTTAAATTTTCTAGGATACACAATGAAGAAATGAGGCTTAAAGAAATTGACACTAACACGGTATATTGAAAGCAACAGCGACTAAACTATCTAACGGGTTTGATTTGGTTTACGGCATATCAACCTCAGTGGGTTATTTAATGCCGACAACATTTTTATTGCTGCTGATATTTTTTTCCCAAAAAATGTAGAGCGCGTATTTTTTTCAAAAAATATATTCCTGGTAATAATGTATTGCTTTGATAATGTTTTACTTGAAAAAAATATTGCTGGTAATATCTTTTTTACAAAGTTTTGTTTGGTTTGGTTTGTTTTACAGCATATCAACCTCAATGGGTTTTTTAATGCCGACAGTTTTTATTTCTGGTAATATTTTTGTTCAAATATATATCGCTTGTAATATTGTTTTAAAAAATGTATTGCTGGTAATATTTTTATTTTTTAAAAAATGTATTGCTGGAAATAATATATTGCTATTAGGTTGGTGCAAAAATAATGTCGTTTTTTGACGTTCAAATTCATGCGAGAAAATGACATTATTTTTGCACCAACCTAATAGTAATAATTTCTATACAAAGTATTTCTGGTATTAAAACCTATTTTACACTTTCATAGTGTTTAGACCCCAATTTGGGGGCTTACTATTTGCCCATAGCTGGGACCCTAACAGGTGCTACCACCCCGGATCAGAGTGGAGCTGGGAACACCAGCAATTAAGAGGTGGCTCCACGCTCCTCAAAACCTTCTGATCAGAGCCCTTGCTGTTGGACGTAGTTTATCGTCTTAACCAGGACGCGGATGTAGTTTATCGTCATACCCAGGACGGTAACGGTTTTGTGTAAATGGATGGGACTGTGGGGGATAGTAAAAAGACAAACATTGTTAAGAGCAACAAAAGACAAGAAGCTGTGGAGAGCCATAATCGCTCACATCCTGACGATGCATGGTGCATAAAAGAAAGCGATGTTTACGTTTACATCCGTTCAGTTTATACATATTAAAATCTGCAACCGTAGTTTGATCAACATCTAACTACCTTGTCTCGAAAAAATTTTCTGCTCAAATGCGCCATTCACACGTGTCAGTTGCTTATCATATGAATAGCTTGACGGGGTTTCAGTGATTCATGATAAATACATTCCTTTCAATCAAACCAAATACAGAGAAGAATGTTTTATTTTTTGGGCGATTTTGTATTGGGAAGTTGAAATTTCTTACAAATCTAGTCACGACATATTTCGTTTTAGGTTTATTAATGAATTCAGTACCTATTTTTCAAAATATTACTTTTTTGCTATGTCGGGCAAGAAGACAAGTAATTTAATGATGACTGATGTTCTTTTCCATTTGGAAGTATATTCATAGCCTCCGGAACATTTTAAATCACGGTACATTAATTTGATTGATTGCACGAGCAATAAACAGCTGAGTAATTTTCCCAAATACTTTGGATAATTCCTTAAAACTGTACAAAGAGGGTTTCGCGAAATGTCTGCATCAATTTACTGCATACATGCATACATATATATATATATATATATATATATATATATATATATATATATAGAAGAGTAATACATTTCAGATGCAACAAGGAAGGTCTTCAGTGATGCACTGTCTTCATAGCCGATTTCGGGTTTTGCATCATATCGGCTCCAACAGAAACCCCGACCTAATTCCACAAGATTCAGGCCGCCTCCTTGATAGCGTTTTGCTACGCACTTCGACATTGCAAAAAAGATAAATAAAATATGGCTAGGATTCCGACCGTTCCTATTGACATACGTCAGTCAACATCAGCCAATTAAATAAGGACTTTCCCCCCTTCCCTCCTATATATAGTCTTGTATTTTGCTACATCCGGTTTTTTGCTATTTCCTGGAATTCGTAACGCGGTAATATATATATTCCCGGCAAACTAAACAAAGTTGCAAAAGGTAAGGAAAGGCGACAACTCATCCAAGATGAAGTCCGTGCAAGCGTAGAAGAAGCACGGTACTGCAGAATGGTCGGCCTAAGTCAGCAGGGAGCCTGGACAAAATGGGAGAACATTGATCGGAAAAAAATTTCCTGGTCAGATTGCTGGCGATCAGATTTCAGCCAGATTAGATTTCTGATCAAATCGGTCTACGATGTTCTTCCGAGCCCAACGAACCTGCACATATGGGGGAAGAGCGATACCCCCAATTGCCAACTGTGTGCAAGGAAAGGGTCACTTCAACATGTCTTGAGTAGTTGCCCAAAAGCTTTGGGTGATGGTCGGTACCGGTGGCGCCACGACCAAGCCCTTAAAGTGATTGCAGAGGAGGTGACCAAAGCAATAAGGGCTAATAAACATCAACCCGGGAAGACGCTAAACCGAATTAACTTCATCAAAACTGGAGTAAAGGTTCAGAAACAGAAGAGAGAGAGAACGAGCCTGTTAACTACCGCAAATGATTGGCAGTTGATAGTGGACCTAAAGACCCAGCTGAAATTCCCCAAACACATAGCCGAAACATCACTCAGGCCAGATTTGATATTACACTCCGACAACACGAAGCAGTGTATAATTTGGGAACTGTCGGTGTCGTGGGAGGAGTTTATCACACTGGCCAATGAGAGGAAGAGGTCCAAATACGAAGAACTTGTCGAACAATGTCGCCGCAAGTCATGGAGAATACACTATGATCCGATAGAAGTTGGTTGCAGGGGCTTTGCAGGTCAGTCACTGTGTAGAGCTCTTGCAAAAATAGGCATAGTGGGTACAGAGAGGGGGAGAGCGTTGAAGGACATTACCAATGCAGTTTTAAATGCTTCAAAGTGGATTTGGCTTAAGAGATCAGAGCCATGGAAGAATTAAATGTTCCAAACATGCTTGGGGAAATGTAGGAGGGTCAATCTATAAGGTAACATTGAGGAATTTAATTTAAGGTAGTTAATCCAGCATGGATGGTGTTGAGAAGTGTTAGCGCACGTTGGGGGAGGGTCATAGGAGTTTTTTTAATTTTTTTTTTATCAATTTCAATTATTATGTATGTAAAATTAGATCATAGTGTTCATAGTTAAAAGTTAGTGGTAATACTAGTATTAAGTTACTAGATTCATGTCGAATAATACTTATAATTAAAAGCGAATATGTTACTTATTTGAGTAGTTTAGGTTTTCTTAGATTTTTTTTTAATAAATTAAGTATATTTAATTATTATTTTTCCTTGCTTAGATTAGGTCATCGTATTATTTTAATTCATAGATTACAAACTAGTAAGAAATCTCAATAGATAGTACGACGAGACAAGTTTGCAATGAACCGTTTCGAAATTAGTCTATATTACTTTAGCTTTTTAGGTTTTAAAGTAATATTATTATTATTTTTCCTTGCTTAGATTAGGCCATTGTTCTGTTTTAATTGATAGGTTACAAAACTAGTAAGAAATTTAAAATAAATAGTACAAGATAACTTTGTAATGAACGGTTTCATATAGGGTTAGACTTAAAGATTGTTATAGAATAGTAAGAATTATTGAATGTTCTTTTTATCCGAGCGCTTTCGGCTATACATTTAGCCATTTTCAAGGATTATATTTCAGCTGTTATAATTAGAAATAGTTTGTTATATGTAAGTTTTATAAAAAAGAACATTCGGACAGTTTTTATATAATTTATCATCCGAAAAGAAAAACATTATTAGATCGCACGAGAAATTATATAAAAAACTAAATAAAAGCACCATGTCAGTCGTTTTTAATGAAATGTGCATGAAAGAAGGATTACTGGCTAAATACATAAACAGACACACACAGACACACACACAGATACACACACACGCATATATATATATATATATATATATATATATATATATATATATATGTATATATAATTAAGAATATTTTTGATTATTTAACAAAAGTGCTCAATATTCGAGATCAGAAACATTAAAATAGAAAATCAAGTTTGAAGGCGGGAATAAAATCCAAAAGATTAAAAACGCAACGATATCACTTGTTTTGCATGATGAAGCAATCCTCAGACATCTTGACCGTTCTGAACTGTCAGAGGATCGCCTGAAAGTAGTAAATATATATATATATATATATATATATATATATATATATATATATATTATCAGCAGAAAATTTTGCATCCATCTCCTAAGGAAAAACGTTATTAGGTCTAACGCGGCTTGATCTCTCACCCACGTAGTTCCTGCTGATCAAATCATCCCCAATTATTGCTTTCAGGCCGGTAGGTGCAAATAAATAAATATACTGTTTAATAAATAAATAAAAACAGAGTATCTACTGAAATATGAGTAATCATTAAAAATAACGTTCAAATAAATTAATTAAAATTATGTTGGATTTAATTAATATGTTTATTATATATATATTCGTGTGTTTGTGTGTTTTCTGTGCTTGTACATCTACACATGCGGGGGCCGGCTAAAAAGTTAATAGGCTGATCAAGATATTGTCATGGAACGTTTCAAAGATAGGTATATATTTGAACAATTATTTATAAAAAAAGCATATGTATATATATATATATATAATTACTAATTCATCGAGTCTGAAACTTCAACAGAATGCAGAAAGCACTGGACGGCCGTTTCGTTCTATATTTGGGACTCATCAGCAGTACGCATCCACTACCGAGAATTGAAATTCTGATAGGTTGTCACACAAACATTATACCAACTGCTCTAACGGGTCTCGGTGACGAAGACGTAGCAAATCAGATTCAATATAGCGCCACTCGCTCACAAATTCCGTGGTGGAACTCAACTGATATATATGACCAAAGGAAAACATTTTATGCGTGCAAGTTTCATTCGTAAAGTAAATTTATCAAAACACACACACTCACACACCCGCACACACCCACAGACACACACACACACACACACACATATATATATATATATATATATATATATATATATATATATATATATAGGGTCGACTGAAAAATTCATAGGCTGACCAAGATGGAATGTGACCAAATGAGGTTTATATTTCAAAATGGTACCCTTTATTTCCATCGATGTAGCAGTACTTGGATCCTACTTGCTAATCTAGGTGTACGCGTGTATGTCTGTTTTTCGCCATTTTCCTCCCTAATTATCCTGTTGTGGTAACTGGACACTATCGATGCTGGCTAGGGAACTCTCTCTTGAATCTTCCGACCATTTATATATGTGTCTCCGCCTAACCTCAGTTCTTTTAGGTATCTCTTCTTTCTCTGCCGTTCCCCTTCCTCTCAGGACTGTGGTGTACTCGATAGCATTTCCGATAATATAGACAAGGCAATCTTTCTACATCCGTTTGCACATATATTCGTGTTCGATGGCTTTAACGCCCACCATACTACGTGGCTTAAAAACTCTATAACTGACCCAGGATGTGGATGTAGTGTATCGTCATACCTAGGACGCGGATGTAGTTTATCGTCATACCCAGGACGCTGTCAGTGGTTAGGAATGAATACAAGCATACAAGTACTGTCGAAATAATGTGACAATTTTATAAATAATGGAAAAATATTTCTAATAATTTTATTATGGAACTGCATTGAAAATAATTCAGAATGGGATTGTCAGTTATGAAAAGTTAAGCCAAGCGATCGTGGCAGATAGATTAGTGATGTATAATATAAACACTGGAAATATTTTTGTTGACTGGATGAATTGTCAGTAATTATTCTAAAGGAAAACATTTAAAATTACTTTTTTCTTTCAGCAGAGACGTATTGAAAATGAAGACGAAAGCGATTGCAAGTCGTCAAACGTTAATACAAGCATTACTGACAGAATAGAGCTAATTTATAGATGGTGTAAATATACTGCAAATCTTTACTTTAGAAATTTCGTTGAAATCAAGTAGAAATAAATTAATGCAAGATTAGGTGAATATAAGTTTTATTTTTATATTAGTTGTCATTTTAATGCATTTTCTCCCTGTATTTTAATGTTTAATTATTCATTATTTGTTTTATTTTTTTAAGCTCTGTCTTTTCTAAATAGGTCTTTTTGAAATCGTTCTCTTCTCAAACAACAATTTTATTTTATTTTTTAGCCCTTGTATTTCAATTTTCTTTTTCATTTGTCACTTACTCATTTTCACTTGCTGTATTTCTTTCTTTAATTTTTTAATGTTAACTCTTTTCTTTATTTTTTTAAAAAATTCCGCGCATGCGCGTTGTTAGTTTTTTTTATATTGCCGACTGCACAGTATAGTAGGGTTATTTGAGAAATGTCTGTGAGAAAAAGAGAACTATGACGCAATTCACTTTGTCAGAACGGCATACTGTACTGCTTAGCATTCGTACCGGAATCTCTAATACGAACATTTCAAAGTGTTCGTGTGTCAATCTGAGGACAATGAAGAAGATTCGAAAGAATTGGATGCGTCTAATGGTGATTACGAAGGTGTTTGCATTGATGATTAGTGATGGCGACGTTATACATCCATTTATCTTTCCACGGGGTCTCAGACTCAACATAGAAGCCTACATCAAGTGCCTCAAGGAGGTAGTGATACCCTGGGTCAAGATGGTGGCTGCTGGTAGACCCTAAGTCTGACAAATGGAGTATGCACCATGCCACACAAGCAAGTCATGGCTATTTGACAAATTCTGCAACCACATGTCTCCTCATATCTGGCCACCTAACACGCCAGACTGCAATCCCCTTGATTATTATGGGTAGGGCGCAGTTAAGCGAGATACAAACAAATCTACTTTAAGATCAAAGATGAAATGAAGGCAAGGATTACGGCAGCATTCATAAACTTATACAAAGAGACCGCCCAGAAAAGAGGCAGAAGATTCTCAAGGCCGTAGTTCGAGGCAATGGCGATTTTATTGAATAAATTTACTCTTTAGTATTTCAATATATTTTTGTGTAATTTTGGTAAATATATCTGTTAAAACGAGATGTCGGTGTTATTTTCATTTTGGCATAATTTAGATGACAATTTATCCATCTCACCCTGCATATAGGAAGTATAGACATAGGAACCAACACTGCATGGAAACTGTCAGCTTCACATCTCTTGTTTTGAAGAAACTGAAATACACCATGCAGTGTTTCTTGCTATGTCCACACTGTCTATATATCTGTGATACTGAGAACTCTTAAACCAAATTTTGAACAATACATGTAAAGAAGTAAAGATAACATTTACATGTATGTAGACTCATTTTATTTATATATATATATAGGCGATCTGAAATATCAAATATATATATATAAAAACATATAAATAAATACTTTCACAAAAAACATTCAATTTTTTTTCTTTTAATTTGCAACTTTTCAGTTGTTTATATATATATATATATATATATATATATATATATATATATATATATATATATATATATATATATATGTGGGTGTGGGTGGGTGTACAGGGTGCAATGGGTAAATTGTCACTATTTCATAATTTTTCATTTTGTGCATTCGCATTGTTTTGATTTTGTCAACTGCACAGTATAGGAGGGTCAGTGAGGTACTATCTGTGAGAAGAAGAGCACCATGACGCAATTCAAGAAGAGTTGCAGAAGATTCCAAAATTGTCTGGAGTCTGTGATTGAACCCAGTGGGGATTTTATTGAATAAATTTACTCTTTAGTATTTGAAGATATTTTGTGTAATTTTGGTAAATATATCTGTTAAAACGAGATGTCGGTGTTATTTTCATTTTGGCGTAATTTAGACGACAATTTATCACTCACAATCTGTATATATCCTTGTTAATTTTTTATATAAAAAGTCTATTGCTGTAAAAATATAATGTTAGTCATTTTTCTATAATATTTACTGTTGATTTGTGTTTTCAGTATTGGCCCATAGCTGGGAAATTAACAGGTGCTACTACCCGGATCAAGGTGGCCCTGGGAATAACAAGAATTAAGAGGTGGTTCAATGCTCCTCAAAACCTCCAATCACCCGATCAAAGGCCTTGCTGTCTGGTGTAGTTTATATTCATACCCGAGACATTCAACGAAACAAAGTTTTTGAAACAATGTATTGAGAATCAATAAATAAAGAATGGTGATTCAGAATTCACAACTAAAATAGAGGCAAATGAATCGTTCAACAAATTCGTTCACTTTATATTTTTAAACTGTCAGTGGTATCTACGATTCATTGATTTGCGCTTAGCATAATATGAACTGCTTTTGCTTAATATCTTTGCGTGGTAATAATGTTGTTTGTCAAATATAAAAAGTTACTCAAAATGAAAACATCCCCCGAAAAGAAAAGAAGCAATACATAGCAACTGAGCAACAAATACAGCGAAGATAAAGCCTATCTCAAAATCAAGATGGAGAGAAACGATCATTCAGTAAACAAAAGTATACCAGAGTACCTGGCGAGAGACGTTTAGACAAATATGGCTGCCCTCTTTTAGTAGAGGAACGGATTAATTAAGCATTTCATTTTGCACGGGAAATAATCTTTTTTACATGAAGATAAATATTGTATTTGCATATATATTCAAAAGGACTAAGGGAAAGGTAAGAATCCTCTTCTTCTCTCCCCAGCTATGGGTAAATAGCAGGACAGACCGGGTTCTATAGCCTTGGATGGCAACTAGTCTACCGGGGAAGGAAATGCCAACCTAATGCGGGAAAAATCTGCCTCGTCTGTCATGTATCGAAAGATACATGTTCGCCTAAGCTAGTATGACGCATGGCACATAACTGACTCAAGGGAAGTAACCACTCATAAAATTACGACCGTAAGTTCATTTATCTCCCTTCCAAATATATTGGGTGACATGAAAGATATAAATAAATAAATACACATCGGCAATTATTATATAGTCGATTTTTGTTAACTATTTTATCTTCATCTTTTTTTTCCACTGATATTTTTCTTAACTTTCCCTTTCCTCGTCTGCAGTTTGCTTCTTGCCTTTTTATTTCCTATTATATTCTTCTACCTTCTAAGAACCATGACTAGTTTGTCCTTCATGATTATTTTGGTCCTCCACCTTCTAATCGTTCTTCCAAAAAGACAATTCCAACAAGAATAAGACAATGAAAAGCCACGCACAATTTTTTTTCCCACTGAAGCGGTGGCGGATATGGCAACATTTCTAAGGCGGGTGATGTGGGGATGCGGTCTGGGAGTGGCGGGAAAAGAAAGTATAGTTCTTTGGAGAAAAAGCTTTCCAAATTTACCCCGACTCAACAAAGAAGACATTCATCAAAATTCTGGAACATTTTAAGTCGTAGTTATTTAGGGTATAAGTTTGTTTTATCATACGTAGAGAGAATAAATTTGGCAGGAAGAATGCATATAATTTTGTGTATGGATTATTGCTCTTAGCAAATATCCACATAGAAAAGTACATATATACATAATTATATATATAAACACACACACACACACACACATATATATATATATATATATATATATATATATATATATATAGAGAGAGAGAGAGAGAGAGAGAGAGATTGATATGCGGCCAAACAAAATCAAGCAACAATATTTTATATATATATATATATATATATATATATATATATATATATATGTGTGTGTGTGTGTGTGTGTGTATTTAAGCAGCTTATATTCATTCAAGCATATTTAGTTGAATAATCTGGACATGTTATGTCTATTTGTTTTTATTGTAATCCTCTCAAATTCACTGACCGATTTCTTAGTGTTGATATTAACATCATTAACAAAGAATTATAACAGAGCGCAATGTCCAGATTATTCAGCCGAATATGCATATATATATATATATATATATATATATATATATATATATATATATATATATATATGTATATGTATATATATATATATATATATATATATATATATATATATATATATATATATAAACAAAGTGGAAGACGTTTTCGTGTGTCCCGTTTCACCCTTTCCGTCTTCATTTGATTAAAGTGATGTTTACGATGTTGCGGCTACATAAACACAAGGAGGAGAGGGGACGCTTATTTTTCTCATTTTCTATATTTTCATAGTTTATATATATATATATATATATACATATATATATATATATATATATATATATATATATATATAAACTATGAAAATATAAAAAATGAGAGATATATATATATATAAACTATGAAAATATAGAAAATGAGAAAAATAAGCGTCCCCTCTCTCTCTCTCTCTGTCTCTCTCTCTCTCTCTCTCTCTCTCTATATATATATATATATATATATATGTCTGCGCGTGTGTGTGTGTGTGTGTGTGTGTGTGTGTGTGTGTGTGTGTGTGTGAACGCTCCGCTCCTTCGTGCGTATCTATAGTCACATCAATTTAGTCCGATAAAGTCCTTTTTTGCCCTTTTTACTTTCTACACTTTATCATATTTACCCACTATAATTGTTCTTTATACATACATACATTCATATATATATATATATATATATATATATATATATATATATATATATATATATATATATACATGTATGCATGGCGGAAAATGTAATATATGAGGCAACAATTTTCCCCATAGAGAATATGGAACAGAAGAAAATATACATAGGAATATCGGCGGGAAGTTGGAAACATCGATTTTATAACCATCGCCAGTGCTTCAAAGATACATTTAAAAAGAACCAAACGGCACTGTCAAAGCATCATTGGGATTTATTGGAGGGTGGCTTAACCCCACAAATAAAGTAGAAAATCATCTCGAGAGCCAGAACTCCAATAAATTTCAGAGACAGATGCGACTTATATCTAAAAGAAAAATCCTCATAATAAAGCATAAAGATCCGGATGTATTACTAAACAGATATAATGAACTAATTTATAAATGCCGACATAAGAACAACCTCAATCTATCGAAATATATTTAGAAGTAACTATATAGAAAGACTAATATTACATGATCTTTATTTTTTTGTTTTTGGAAAGGTTGCTATGCACATATGAATGTGAACACATAACTGTATGTATATAACTATGTAATTGAACTGGAACATTGATACGTCTTTTGATATGTATATGCATATGCTTTTATATAGAAAGATAGGCATGCATGTGTTGTATTTGTGTATTGTGAACACATATTTGGAGTGGGCGTGTATGGATATGGATATGTATGTATATATACTTGTAGGTATATAGGTGGGCTTTTGTTTTTTTTATTTGTAAATATATGTAGTTGTATGTATATATGTGTGTATATATGTATGTGTATGTGAGTACATATATATATGTGTGTGTGTATGTTTATGTATATATGGGTATATGTGTGTCGTGCCATAGATATGGGATTGCGGGTAATCTGTGTATGTATGTATAAATATATGAATTTGTGAGTTCGTATATATAATATGGGTGAATATGGGTGAAATATAATAACGTAAATACGTTTGAATATTGACAGGTGTTTTGCATACACGAACATGTGGGTGTAAATATATATATATATATATATGTGTGTGTGTGTGCATGTGTGTGTGTGTGTATGTGTATATGTTGATAGGAGTGTATATGTATGTGTGTATATGTGTATATATATGTATGTATATGTATGTGTATGTGTATATATGTGTATATATATGTGTATATATATGCATGTGTATATATGTGTGTGTGTATATATATATGTGTGCGTATGTATGTATATATATATATGTGTGTATATGTGTGTGTATGTACGTGTGTATATCTACATGCGTATGTGTGTATGTATGAGTATATACAGATATATGTGTGTGTGTATGTATATGTGTATGGGTGTGTATATATATGGATATATATGTGTATATATCTGTGTGTGCATGTGCACGGATGTGTGTATATGTGTGTGTGTATATATATGGATATATAGAATATTATAAAAAGGACTTACTGGTCTGTTATTAATGTTTTACCCCATTTTCTCCCTTAATATACTCCAATTGGAATTGTGAGGTTAAAATTCTTTACAATATGGAGGAAAAATTTTAAATTGATAATTTAATTTTGATTTTAAATGTATTACCTTTCAATAGTCATTATTGATGATAAAATATTTAGATTTTTTGATAATTGAATACTAAAGTCATCACCTGATATCAATTCTTTTTTTTAGGGAAATACTAATTGCACACACGCATATATATATATATATATATATATATATATATATATATATATATATATATATATATGTGTGTGTGTGTGTGTGTGTGTGTGTGTGTGTGAGTATACGTAAACATTTAAAAAGATATATGTAGGTATTAATACATGAAATTACCCGTGTATATCGGTACATTTGTACCAGTATGAGTCACTGCACATGTAAAAGAACGTATGTATATGTGAAACTTGCATGGATGTGGATACAATATATGACAGAGCAAGATCTCTAATATTACCTTCAAATATCAATCCATATTAACTTCAAAACTAAACTTTAGGTAAAAGAAATTACCAATCTAAAAATAGTCGCGAATTAAATCCATGACTAAAATTCAAACTGATAGAGATATCACCTTAATAATCAATTACAACTAGAAGTAAACTTATATTTTAAAATAAAATTTTAGTATTTTAATCTAAATTCTATGAATATTTTCTAATCGACTATTTCATATTAAATCCCCAAAATGTTTGTAATAAAGTTTTTAAAAGAACTTAAATCGCTAACAAACATCAAATTAAATTCCTTATAGACTGTTTAAACATTCAAATTTATATTAAACATTATAATATTTATGAACTCTCAAACTAAAGCAAAACGACAGCGTCTATTTCGGGCCTTTAGTGACACTTTCTCTCATCACTTCCTTCTCTCTTTTTCTGTTTATGTCTTTTTTCTCCTCTCCACCTTCTATATCAATATATAACTTCCGTTAAGTTAACCGATTAAATGTGTCAATGTCTGGACTTCCTCAAATAATATTAAATATGAAAGAATAGAAATTTTAAATTACATCTAGCTCAAGCATGTCTCTCTATCTCCCCTCACTTCCTCACTTCGTTATTTTACATATGCTTAGTACAGCCCGTCAAAAATGTGTAAATTTCTGTTATTTTACGTTTCAACCTTTGGAAGTAAAGTCTGATGATCCGCGGTCCTTTAAGAGGGCTGTGGTGAAATAATTTATTACATGGAACCTTAAAGTGGTCTGTTTTTATTTTTATTTAAATTATTACCTCTGATTTAGATTGAGCTCTCTGGATTTTATCCTCATTGGGTCTACCCATACGGATTACCTAGTTTTTCGTAAACTATATATATATATATATATATATATATATATATATATATATATATATATATATATATATATATATATAGGGATAGAGAGAGAGAAAGTGAAGGAGAAAAAGCGTAAGAAATAAAGAAAACAAATTAAGTTATATCCAGATTTAACTTATTTAACGAGCCTTTGGAATCGATCAATTATACATGACTGAAGTGGACTCTTGACCAAGTCAAGCCACCCACAGAACTGGTAATTCTCAAACGAACATTTCAGAGGTGATTTCTCATGCCAATGCTGTCTTAAATGGCTTATAAGACCCGCAAGTCACGTGAAAGCCGTTCCACATTGCATGCAGGCGTGTCTTCCGACAGCAACCTGATTATCTGTATGTTTTGTTTTATGGGTCCGAGTGAGTCCACCGGCTGACCGACGCACATTGTTACAAATGCTGCACGAAAAGACTCGCTGGTTATCATATTGATAGCTGGAGGTGTTTCTGTGTTTGTTGTTAAGAAGGTCTGTCCTCGAGAAATAGACACAGCCACATTCATCACACGAGAGGGACTCTATCTATGCTCCTCTCATCAATATACATGCATATATTTATACATGTATCTTTCATTGAGGCGGGGGCACGATGGAGTATGTGGAGTAATGGATGACGGCTCGGATTGAGGAATCGGAGAGCCGAGTTCGAATTCCAGTCGAATCCATAACATAATACCCTTTAGAAAGTTTTAAATCGTCTTCTTCTCCCCCGGATTATGTAAACAGACCGGGTTCTTTAGCCTTGGATTGTAACTGGTCTACCGCAGAAAGAAATGTCAACCTACAGTGGGGGAAAAAACTGCCTCGTCAGTCCTGTATCAAAAGCTACATGATCGCCTAAGTTTGTATCACGCATGGCACATTACTGACTAATTCCAGAATATTCTGAGGTTTTCGGAGGTTTTTAGAAATGTAGGTGTATTCCGTTTTTTTCTTATTTATTTAGAATCCATTACATTCACTAACGTGATAATAACCTTGGGAAAGGTATAATCCTTTTCTTCTCCCACCCAGCTATGGGTAAATAGCAGGACAGACCGGGTTCTTTAGCCTTGGATGACAACTGGTCAACTGCATAAAGAAATGGCAACCTACTGCGGGAAATATCTGCTTCGTCAGTCATGTATCGAAAGATACTTGATCGCCTAAGCGTGTATCACGCATGGCACATAATTGACTGATCTTGAATTGAAAACGGCCGTCAAGGAAGATTTAAAAACCAAACTTTTTTCCCGTTTTTCAGGAGTTAAAGAATATAGGAATTGTCCAGAGATATTATTGTTCCGAGCGCTTTCGGATACTTCTCTAGCCATTATCAAGGATGTGTTTTTGGGTGGTGAAATTCTGTTTGTAGCAGCTACAAAGTAATTTTACTGTGTGGAGTTCGAACGGTTTGTGTGCTCTGTGGCGGTCAAAGCCGTGAGTGGCCAGTTGACCGGGGCAAGGCCATCTCTTCTACTAAACTGTGGGAGAATAAATGATGATCCGTGTACGACGATGTGACATGAAAAGGATCCTTGTATTATCAGCTAGAATTTTTCCTGAAAGGTACTTGGAAGTTATAAATTAATAAATGTTTTTCATCGCACTCTGCTTCGACAGGTGGCATGTGAGACGTCTGATCAGTGAGGTAGTTGTGTGTCCAATATGGCTCGGGACAATTTTCACTATGGATAATTCCGATATTCTTTAACCCTTGAAAAATGGAAAATTGTTAGATTGCTGGAAAAACTCAATAAAAGATTCATTATATCTTCCATTTCGGCTATTTTCAATGAAAGATGCATGAAAGAACAGTTTCTGTCCAAATACACATCAATATTTATACATACACATATATATGCATACATCTCTCTCACATTCTTTCGCATTGTATCTATCTATCTATCTATCTATCTATCTATCTATCTATATATATATATATATATATATATATATATATATATGTGTGTGTGTGTGTGTAATATATATTTGGGCATTAATAATTCACTCAAACGAATATTGATAAATTCAAACTAAAATGTCTGTCTTCAATTTTTTTATTATATTTTTTCATCTTAGTTAATGTTTTCTATTACTTTATTCAAGTACATGCGACCGTCTCATCTCAGTTGAGTTTTGTCTGGTAAACAAGATTCTGTTAGCTATATATTGGTATTTTAACCCTGCGTTAGTCAGCCCGGATTTCCGAAAATGGATAATCCCCGGGAGAGTTTATCACACAAAAGGAAAACGGCTTATGGTGTTACAATTATGTAAAATAATGTCTTACTGCTGAAACATAACAGGCAATCTCCATTACAATATAAATTAATAAAAGCTAGAAACGGAGGATATAATTATTCATTTAAATTAAAATTTTAATAAATTTGTTGTATAAACATATGTTGTAAATGTTAGGTGAAATACACTAATACAATATTAGAGAAAAGTTTACATTAGTCGGACTATTGTCCTCATCTTTGTCGCCATATTTCGCACAACGTTTCGGCCGTTGTACGCTCCGGCCTTCTTCAGGTGGTTGGAATTTCGAACTGAACCCTTTATTTCGATCAATGGGGTAGACTGTTCTAGTTCCACGTGCCATGTTTGATGGATGTCAGTTATCAGTTATCTCCTTCTAATTTTCCCTCTGAAAGTTCTCCACTGCCTTAACCCCAGTGGATAAAGACGTTAGATCTAGTGACAGACCCAAAGAGTGTGAGTTCAATACCCGGTTAAGTTCAATACCCGAAATAAAGGGTTCAGTTCGAAATTCCAACCACCTGAAGAAGGCCGGAGCGTACAACGGCCGAAACGTTGTGACAAATATGGCGACAAAGATGAGGACAATAGTCCGACTAATGTAAATACTGTACATAATACCTCATCTCAGAAATATAGACAGACTCCAGAGAAAAGTTTATTCATCAAAAATAGCCAGAATATATTTCCATGAATAGAAATATTTGTTAAACCCATAATTACAAAAGTGAAAGAGTAATATATATATATATATATATATATATATATATATATATATATATATATATATATATATATATATATATATAACATAAATCATTCATACGAATAACAAATAATGAAGCTAATTATGGCAAGAATCACTCCTGCTAACAACATTTAATAATAAAATATAATCAACATCATATCCGTTACTGAATGGTACGATCCTTGCTTAATATATATATATATATATATTAAGCTATTAACCCCGAGCAAGGCGGGAAGCTACAAGCACGCAAGGGGTTAGAGAGAGTTGGAGCGAGAGCAAAGAGGAGTGATTGAGGAAAGGATGAAGAGAAGGATAGGGGATAGATCAAGGCATCTGGAGACGTCTATTGATATTACATTTGAATAGTTGGAGATTATAGCTATCAGTGAAATAAGAAAAGGGGCGGGAGTTCCACAGCCGAGAAGTGCGAGATATGAAGCTATTGGAGTAGAAGAGACGGCAACATTTAACAATTTCGACAGTAAAAGGGTGAGAGCGAGATGACAGCCTAGTTGAAGGCTTAAATTCATTAAGACTGGGAACCAGCGAAAACAGCTCATCGGAGCAGTTACCGTGAAAGTATTTGTAAAAAAAACAGAGCGAGGCGACAGCACGTCTGTTAGAGAGCTACTGCAGATGAGATGCCAGATCTGGGCCAATAACATTGCATATTCGTCTCTGGATTTTATCAAGTACCTTGAGACAAACAGAAGGGGCTCCAGACTATATATGGCAGCAATACTCCATGCAAGGGCGAATGGTTGATTTGTAGATTTGAAGGATCGATATATATATATATATATATATATATATATATATATATATATATATGGGTGTGTGTGTGTGTGTGTGTGTGTGTGTGTGTGTGTGTGTGTGTGTAATGAAATGGATTAAGTACAGCAATTATTTAACATATTTTCCGTTTATATGTTATTTTTATAGATACAATTTATTTAAATAAATGTCTTGTTTTTGATTAAACAGTATTAATTAAATTTTACTGAGCAGATATGAATGATCGAGAAAAATCGTGGAAGATTGTGTTTACTGAATTTTCTAACCAGACGCTTCTCTGTAGCTAAATGGTGTAGCGCGTCAGAGCAAATGACAGTTTCCGTATAGGAATAAAGTCTCGATTCCTGTCGGAGATCACATATTTTCTACGAAGTTTCTTGAACATTCAGGCCGGTAAATGTAATTACTACTGTTTCATTAAAATAAAGACCATGCACTTAAATAAAGTGTATCAATAAAAATAATGCTTAAACAGAATATATATATATATGTTGCCTCTGAGCGTTGAGTTCAATGTTCACTTTTATCTTTATATATATATATATATATATATATATATATATATATATATATGTATATATGTGTGTGTGTGTGTGTGTGTGTGTGTGTGTACGTTTGTGTCTGTGTGTTTACACACACATACACACACACATACACACACACACACACACATATATATATATATATATATATATATATATATACATAAATGCACAGATTATACCTTCTTTGGTCACTAGTGTAATATAAATATGCGACACCGCAGGCGTCTTGAATATTCTTTCCTCCTGATATATTTTAGACGTCGCCCTGCCTACTGCTTGTGCGTGCTTTTTGTCCAACTGCGGTCACGTGATCGAAATTTGATCTTTATCGAGCCAGTTTTCTTGCTACAGTTACTGTGTAAGCATGCCTAATCCACACGCAGTCCGCACCAAGGAGGAACAAAGAGCAGTGATACGAATTTGCAGCAAACATGCTACCTCATAGTTGATAACTCACCGGTCAGCCATTAACATCTTTCGAGCTTGGTGGTGGTTGATGGGCGTGCTGTTCCTTCTTCTTTCGTCACGCTTGTCCGTCGACTTTAAAAGACTTCTCGTTCCGCCCATACACACTTTCTATGCGATAGTGCACTGTCGCCGTATTGTGTTAGAAGCTTCCGATGAATTTCAGCCTCTGGCACACCTTCCGACCAGAGAAATCGGTTCACTGATCTTTGGTCCACTTTTATTTATTTACTTTTTTTTTTTTTTTTACTACTTCAAATATGTCGGATTAAAAATAGATATCAGTTAATTGCTTTGTTTACGTTTCGGATACGGAACTGTGGCAGATATGGCTTTCGAGAAATATCTGAACTCGGAGATGTGGCGTAAGGCAAACAAAACCTTGCTGTGAGGCTCTGCATGGATAATAGAATCAATACTACATAGTGACAATCGGTTTCACGCCTCAACGTGATCTTAAGGCCAAGATCGCACTGAAGCATATAAACTGACACTAACCAAACAGCGTTGATTCCTATTTCGAAAGTGTCGGTATCTATAAACATTTTATATTCGATATGGTGCTTTTTCCCTTATAAAGAACAAACTCAATCAAAAGGATGAAAGCGATCTACCAAGAAGCTAAATATGTTGTCGGAGGCGGATTTGACTCGAAGAATTGAAGAATAGGCAATTAATGTATTCTAAAACAATTGTTGATTGATTTAGTGATGTCAACGGACATTCGTTGTCATTTTCATAATGCTCGTTGTAGTAGAGACTTTGTAATCGCAGATACAACTATAGTAACGCCGTTGAAAAATACTGGTCTCAGACGCCTTTAAATAACACTCGCAATAATAGTATTTTCTCGATAATACTCACTCGAAATGTAACCACTGTATAGTAATGCGTGTAGTGATCAGTATAGAGAAATAGTATAGTGACGAATATATAGATAGACGATAGTGTGGAAAGAGTGACCGGTATAGTAATAGAGCATAGAATAGAAATAGTGATCAATTAGACGTTATGCTAATTCCCATAATTCCTTTACTATCACGTAATCTACTTATTCAAAATGGGGTCGCCTGTGTTTGCTCTCTGGTGATCTATGTTCATACTACAGTGTCAACAACGACACTTTACTCCTATACAACAATTGCTGATTTTTTTTGTTTAATGGCATATCAACACCTTATGGGTCATTTAATGCCGAAATTTAATTTTCTTGGGAGCATTGAAGTAATAAAAATATGATAGGTTATTCTGCTTTCACAATTGAATACATGGTAGATGATACTCAGCTTTTGTGCATATACATATTTATGTTGACAGGTGGTGATATGTGTGTTTTATGTTGTAGTTTTGTTAAAGTTGCATTTTAGAATAC
Organism: Acanthosepion esculentum; assembly: GCA_964036315.1. Classification (NCBI taxonomy): domain Eukaryota; kingdom Metazoa; phylum Mollusca; class Cephalopoda; order Sepiida; family Sepiidae; genus Acanthosepion; species Acanthosepion esculentum. The sequence goes on from OZ038487.1 coordinate 37,244,320, forward strand.
AGTTTGATTTATTTATGAAATTCTTGTATATGATATGAATTAATGTCCTGAAAGTTCTTTCATGTTGGTTGTGTGGTTGGTTGATTTTGTTTTACAGCATATCAAACTTTATGGGCTATTTAATGGCGAAATGTAAATAATTTGAACACAAGTTAATGGTTTTGTCTAAATATATTTTAAACGCAGTTGTATATCTTCAACTAAAAATAAAATGTATTGCTAGTAATTTTTCTTTAAAAATGTGTTGTTGGTCATTTTACTATAAATATGGATGGTTGGTACTTTATGTATAAAAATGTATGGCTGGTATTTTTACTATAAAATGTATTTTTTATACTTTCACGGTGTTTTTGTTTGGCGGGGATCACTATTTGTCCATAGCTAGGACCCTAGAAGTTGCTACCACCACGAGGCAGGGTGGACCTAGGAATAATAGCAATTAAGAGGTCATTCCATGCTCTTCAAACCCTTCAATCTTCCGATTAGAGATTTGTTGCTGTATCTGTAAAACTATTGTAATTTGCAAAAATATCTGGTAAGATCTTTCTTCCTTTGTGCGTGCTGTTTTTAAACTAATAGGTTGAGTTTTGAAGAAATTACGTCTTTGTTTAAAGACAGCTTGCTGCAAAATCAAACGAAAATGCATTTTATT
>OZ038487.1:37249971-37279971 GCA_964036315.1 Acanthosepion esculentum
AATGAAAAAAATCTGCCTAAACTAGGTAATCCGTATGGGTAGACCCAATGTGGATAAAATATATAACTTATATCAAACATTATAATATTTATGAACTCTCAAAGTAAAGTAAAACAACAGCGTCCATTCCAAAGAAAGTTAATGACACTTTATCACAACTTCTTTCTCTTCATGCCTTTTTGTCCTATTCCCCTTCCATATCAATATATAACTTCCGTTAAGTTAACCAATTTAATGTGTCAATGTCTGGATTTCCTCTAAAAATTTAAATTTGAAAGAATAGAAATGTTACATCTAACTCAATCATGTCTCTCTCCCCCTTCACTTCCTCACTTCGTTAATTTACATATACTTATTACTGCCCGTCATAAATGTGTAAATTCCTTTTCATTTTTCGTTTCAACATTTGGAAATAAAACCTGATGATCCGCGGCCCTTTAAAAGGGCTGTGGTGAAATAATTTATTATATGGAACCTTAAAGTGGTCTGTTTTTATTTAATATATATATATATATATATATATATATATATATATATATATATATATATATATACATGTATGTATGTATTATGCCATGTATAATCCCAAGTCATCTTTTAAGCTAGAACGTTTCAGGAATTCTACTAGACTAGCCAACTGTGTGTGGAAATTAAAGGAAATATAACAAGGATCCGATAGTAAACTGGAAAATTTTTAAAAGCCAAAGCCAAAGCTTGCAACAATCATAGTAATATCTGCAATCTTTGTCAAAAGAAAAGTTCCAGACCAAAAAATTAGGACCCGATGCATACATGCTAAAAAGTTCCTTTTGAGTTCATACGAAGTGGGATGAAAAAAAATGTATATTTCATTTAAAGTCCCAATGATATATTTCCAATACACCTCCCCACCTTCTACCACACTTTACGTCGTGCGCTTATTTATTTATTTTTAAATAATATAGCCTTCATAATATACTTTTAAAATAAAACGGTAGGAAATCAATTGCCTGAAGATACCGAACTTTTTAAAGTAATAATTTTTTGTAATCTAGCCATATTCATCTAAATTCATTTTCTTTTTCTTTCCATCATCTTTGGTTTTAAATATCCCATATTGTGATAACAAAATCTGCCAAGAATGATGATACGTTGTAAGAACCTGGACGTAAATTTACTATGAATGAACTAACGATTAAAGCACTTTCTTGATAATTCGACTTTGCGAATTATTTTTCCTTTTCATTAGTATAGCATTTTTTGATGTCAAAATTGCGGTCAGTTTCGTTACGGTGGACAAAATTATTTCAAAAGTTTTGAAACCACGAGCATCTCTCGTTCACGGGTATGTGTAGTTACAACAGTGTCAACAAACCCAGTTCGATGAATTTCTAACGGATGAAACGGGTCATAAACTTTTTTCCATTTTGTTTTACAATTTCCTCAATATATATATCAAAAATCTATATCGTTATTTCTCTCTCTCACATATATATATATATATACGTATATATATACGTATATATATATATATATATATATATATATATATATATATATATATATATATATATATATATATATATATTTCACCGCCCACGTCATGAAACATATAAGAAGAATTCTTATTGTAGTCAGCTTGATTCTCCCTGAGTGCACTACACTTGCGACCTTATAACAGATTCTGCTTAATAAATAAATATTTAATAATCAAACAACAGAAAATTCATCCGAAATAACACGTTTTTAGAAAGACAATTTAATATCCAGCCTGTATAAAATCTAAATATTCAAAAATACCTAGCATTCTTTTTTTTCAGTTGAGTAGAGAATAATTTGCTTTAAAAAATACGTTGAAAATTTTCGTTCCCGTTTTTTAAATCATTTCACCCCAAGCAAAGCAATAAAGCCACTAAACATAAGGAGTTACGGAGTGTTAGACAATATAAGAAAAAATAACATTATTAAGAGAGACTTCCACATTGAGAAGTGTTAATTAAGAATCTATGTACATAAAACTTATAGTTACACTAACCATTTCAACTATAAAATGATGAGATCTTGCTGCCTATCTAGTACAATGTTTAAATTCATATAGTCTAGGTATCATAGAGAAAAGCTCATGAGAACAATTACCATTAAAGTATTTACAGAGCAGGCCAGGGGATCGATGGCGGGAAAATGGATGAAGACGAGATGCCATGTCAAAAGTTTATAAAAACATTATGTTTATAAAAATCACAACTTTAAACATTTGCAAAAACACGTCATTTAAATAAAAATAACAAAAAAGAAAATATATGTTTATTAATATTTTTTAATTATTAACCGCCTTGAACATTTCTTAGCGACAATTTCAGAACTATAGCGAAGAAAACGGCGAATTACCTCGTCAAACCAAGCGACACCGTGTCGCATGTATCGTAAGACGAAAATGTGGCGAAAAAGAAAATTACTTACAAAAAAAAAAGTGGCATGTATTCCGCATGACTTGTTGAAGACGGAATATTTAAATTGGAATCAAGTCAGTCACAGGAGTCGCTATAAAAGTAAATGATATGCTAAAATCGGGCGTCCTCTCCCAGTTGTCGATGAATGGAAAAAAGCTCGGCGGATAAAAGCAGTTAGTGTTCTTGAATTGAGAGAAAGGAATAAATTTCGTGTATTTTGGCTACCGCGTTCGTCGGAGAGTGAGTTATTTTTCTGACTGGTTACATGCATTGTGATTTGTTAGATAGTACCTGCGAATCGAGATTTCGGCATTTCTTTCTGCCCCCGATATTCGAGCCTGAACTTATAGTGATTTATTCTCTGCGTTGTGGAAGTAATCTGCGACAAATATTTCTTTGCAATCCCAGAACGCTTACAAGAACATTGTGACCAATATTTGAAGGGATATATTTTGTGAGAGATATGGAGGATAATATCAGTTGAAATAACTGTTGGTGCATGCGAAATACCTCAAACAAGAGAATAAGATTGAATATACAATGATGTAATACTAATAACATATTTTATTGCCTTAGCAAAACTAAACAGACAAAAGAGGAAATGAAGTTGTACATGTTGTGATGTCCTTATTCGTATGCAACTTTGCGTAAAGGTTTTATAATATAACTATTGAACTGCTAGAACCATTGCATATGTACGTGTGCTATTAATTAAACTTGGATAATTTGTATGCAATATTGTGTTTAATACGACAGGTGGTTCGCTGGGGATTGAACATCTCGCAGTAGGAAAAAGACACGTTGTAGATGTAGACCACATTTTAGCGATAAAGCATGCTTTTTCTTGTATACTGATTTTGTCATCGTCATCAAGTGATCTTTCGGGGGAATACTCTGAAAGATGTACGAAAATTCTACCATAAGAATTAAACTTAGCAACATCTGTCATAATTTAACGTTCACATTTAGAAGATATGTTGCAGATTTGAATGAACCGACAGCAAATAAAAAAAAACGAAAAAGGTTTTTAAATATAAAAATATAAAATACTCGTATTTTCGCTTTTTACAAGTAAATGTTTCTCAGCGTATATGAGTGTTAAAGTTCTTAGTTTCTAGTTGTTTGTAAAGATGAAAAGAAATGTCATTTCTTCACATGTATGTGTGCAAAGGGAGGCAAGGGAGAAAGGAAGGAGGAAAGTGTAAGTGTCACGTAGCTTGGTGAGGAAGACGTGGGAATGAATAATGAAATTTTTTAAAGCCACTGTCGTGAATTGATGTTACATGTAGCCACCTGTCTCTGTCTCCTTACTAACTTGTCCAGTTTAGAAACATTGCTTATATAATCTTCAAAGGGATCACGAAGCACATTTTTTTCGGTGGGAACGCGACCTTTTGGTTGAAAAAATGGTAGATATTTATTTTCAAAGGATTAATTTATTAACGGGAAAGAAGCGCGGGTTTAACGACTCAGAAACCACGTTTTCTGGTAACTGATAATTGACTGTGTTAGTGTTTATTTCCGTCTTTGCTCCACAAATATGTAACTTTTATTCGGGTGAATTCATAAAATGGTCAAGGAATCAATTGAGGTTTTGAGCTTCACAAAAGCGAACAAGTAAATTGCCTGCCGTCCCAGCTCGCTATTCCTGTCTGCATCGGGTGACGCATCGTTTTCTAGCGAGTTGTTCGTTTGCTTCGATAACTACAAACAGACAGGTCTTTCGAAAGATGACTACCAAGATAATTGTAATTAGGAGACGACGGAGAAGATTCGTGCTCTATTTGTGCAATTAAAAATGTCAGTTAAAATATATTTTGTGCATTTTAGACTGGCTCTACCGTTATATTTAGGCTTGAATACGCACTATTATATGTATAGAGTAACGGCCTTGTAAGTCCATTAAATGATGAATACAAGCATATATGTGTGTATGCAATAAAATCTTCAATGCAACACCACACTTACACACACACACACACACACACACACAAACATACACACACACACACACACACACACACACACACATATATATATATATATATAGAGAGAGAGAGAGAGAGAGACAGAGACAGAGAGAGTAATTTACTTTTTTTAGAGTCGATGAATTATTATGAGAAATTATTCAAGACTCTAAAAATTTCTATCACTTATAAACCCATGCTTCATCCAGCTTCTAATGCGCTGGATGGAGCGGCTTGATGAAAGAAGACGTTGCTCTTGGGTTCGTTTCCGGTGGATTGTGTATGCTTGGATGAGTATCACCAGCATATACCAAACATTAAATCTGTTACGGAAAAAGAACTAAACAAAATGAACACAAAGCGATCAGCTTTAAAAAAGGACTCGTAACTGGAAAAACCGAATTAAAAAAGAATGTTAACAACAAATATTTATTCACACCCAACCCAGTTCTGCGGAATCAGAATCAACGTTGAGTTTAAGCAAGCGAATGAGCCAACTGGAGAAAAGCGCCATGCAGATTTAAAATTTTCCCACTTGTGACGATTGCAGCTATCGATTTTTTTTGCATGCTAGCATGCTAGTTAACATTCATGTCAGTCAGCTGTTGGCTCTCACACTGGCCAATAGAATCTTCCTGCCTATTCGTGGCAGCCAGCTATAGGCTCTCACTCTGGCCAGTAGAAAATGGCCGCAAACTACATGAAAACTGCCGTAGAAGCATGAAAAAAATCGATTATTTCCACTATCGATGGGAGTTGGGAAATGTAAAGTCGGTCTAGGCCTTTCCGGCTAACTTGGAGCATGTGCATGTAAATTTTGGTGCAAATCCGTCGAAAATTGCGGCCGTGCATTCGTTACACACACACACACACACACACACACACACACACACACACACACACACACACACACACACACACACACACACACACACACATCCTGCCTTTTATAGATAGAGATCGTTGATGTAAATTGCTTTTTCATAGTGTATGTGTGCGTATGTCAGTTCGCGCGCGTGCACCTATGCGCCCGTATGCGCGGATATACGTACGTGTAGAATGACATGATTATATTTGTCTTTTTTGTCGCTTTTATCCTCCACTTTACACTTTTTTATCTTTTTTTTTTTTTTTTACTTTTTCCTATTTTCTTTTAATTTTTTTTTTGGGGATTCCGGTTTTTTTTTTTTCTAGACAAGCTTTCGTTTTCAATTTTTGAACGTTTTAGACTTTTCTTGAGTTAGGAAAGTTGTATTTCATTTTTTACCTAATGTTAATGGTAATATTAATTATTTCCTTATCAGGAAATATTCGGCATTTATTGATCGAACAGCTTGTACTGTGTTGACATTCATAAGATGTTTCCTTGAAAATAATTTTTCAGGAAATACGTTTATCAAGCCCAGTAGCTGTTATCGTTCTTTCCTGTATTGATGGGCGCTTTATGCCTAACGATTTGTTTTAAGTAGGGTGGAACATCAACATCTTGATTATGTCTTTAGTTTCTCTCTGAGTTACACGTGACAACTATTTGAGCTGTTGCTGTTGTTGCATGATCTCAGGTGGTGTGGTTGCTGTTATTTGGTACGGTTCTTTGTCTGTGATTCTGTAGCGTCAGTCCACAAGGCTCGAAGAAGCGCGGTCTTCAACAAGGCTTACTGGCTTCATTCGCTCAAGATGATTATCAACCATTCATCTTAGAAAGCGGTTGTATACACCTGACAGTTTAGCTATTTCTGAAAAGAATTGGTTACATGCCTGACATCCATATGAAAGTCTTGACCTGACGCGCTTAAGAATAGAAAACTCGAATTACCAACTTATGTGCGCACATATATATATATATATATATATATATATATATATATATATATATATATATATATATATATATATAGATAGATAGATGTGTGTGTGTGTAAGTGTGTGTGTGTGTAATATTGTATTTAGGTAGCAATCCCTCTTTTATACAAGTTTCATTAAAGACGAATACATGATATCGCGATTAAGCTTTTTATTAATTTTTTCTTGTGTCCATGTAAGTGTTTCCTTTTCTTGATATAAAGTGTGTAAAAATAGTACAAATATCCTATATACCCGAGCGGGTGGTGCGGTGGATAATGCCTTGGTATTGTTAATCGGAGAACCGTCTTTTAATTCTAGGTAGGTTCATTATATTCATATCCTTAGGGAAGGTAGGAATCCACCTCTTCTCTTCTCCCCCCAAATATGGTTTAATTAGTAAGTCTTGTATCACCAAATCATTATTATCTCAGAAAAATTCTTACAATCTAAAAATAATTTCATTAACTACAGTTTCACAAATGCGGGTCGAATTCGGTTCCGAAGATTAACATTTTCAATAAAATCAGTATTTATATGCCAGACAGAAAGATGACTACAAATCGGATAGTTTTCTTCTACAGAATAAAATATAAAAAGAGACAGTCATTTTCAAGAAAGTTTTTTTTTTGTAAGTTAATTTTTAATTGAATGTTTAGATCTTCTATATGTATCTAGAGTTATAGGAATGATTTTGATTGTTATTATTTTTTAAATACGGTTAGCATATTGTGGTCGTGTTCATAGTTTATTTTATTGAATGCAAGGTTTTTAATTTTTAATATTCATACTTTCATTATTTTTAGACTGCTATTACATGTGAATGAGGCAATTATATAAAAACATATGTGTATTTTCTATGTGTATGTTTCGGATGGAGTTTGGTAAGTTTCCATATATATATATATATATATATATATATATATATATATATATATATATATATATATATATATATATATATATATAGTTACTAGGTCTGCTCTACTTATTGTATTGAGAACTTTATTTAGTTATTTTGTGTACTCGTATCGAGGTTTTTTTTCTTTGGGCTTTAGACCTGCATGCTGAACGATTGTTTTCGACAGGCGTTCATGTTCTTGGCTCTTTCTTTTTTTATATCTTTTTTCCTTCGGTATTGATTTGATTATTTACAAATAAAAAAACCGAAGGTTTTCCGAAACGAGTGTACTTCCTTATATTTATAAGATTACATACTACTACTAATATTATACACACACACACACACACACACACACACATATATATATATATATATATAATGTGTATTTCTTGGCAGCATATTTTTATTAAGACAGGGTTCGTTGAGTAATTTTGACATGTTCTGTCTACTTATTATCTATAGGATGCTTTCATATTCACAGATTAGCTTTTTCCTGTGTTGATCGAATGACGAGAGGAAAACGCCGTGTTGAGCCCTATTTTATTTTATTATCCGAGTACTTTCGACATAGCATAATCTCATCATCAGGATATTGTTAATGAGGTAAGTGTTGTGGTGTTAAGAAAGTTAAGAATGTTAATTTTCAGATGATAACAATAAATTTTGTCTTCCGCAACCATGAACACAAGAATAAGCAGACATGTCAAAATTATTCAAACAAACTCTCTTAATATATATATATATATATATATATATATATATATATATATATATATATATATATATGTATTTACACACACACACATACACACATATATATATATATATATATATATATATATATATATATATATATATATATAAACTATACACATTTTTTTATAGTATTCATGACTGATATATGCCCCTACCATTTTCAACAGGCAATATTCAGAAATGTTCTAATCGACCTTTTCCTTCATTCTTTCTTTCCTTTACATGAAGTGTCCCTTCAGACGATCATGGCTCTCCACTTCCCCCTATCCTTTGTAGCTTTCAATAAGTTTTGTCTCTTTTCTACTTCTCCCACATCCTGTTCCATTATCCACTTGCTTATGCCCGCTAGTTATGTCTCCTATTGCTTTACCTTGTTTCTCTTTCCTTCTATTCGCCCTGTGAGTATCTGATTCTCCAATACATCCTTTTACGTGTCTTAGAAATTTCAGGTCCCTCTTCCTGGTGTTAAGTGTAAGCTTCCTTTTTCTTTTCATCCTCTCCAAAAATTCATCAACACGATCGGTCAATAATATCCTTAGCATGCCTCTGTAGAACCATACCTCCGTTACCTCGAGTCTCTTCTTCATCTTTGAGGAGACCGTTCAACATTCGTAAATGAGGACAGATATCACGTAGCAGTTCTTTTCTTTGTTACCAACGAAATCCTCGTGTCTCGTAATACTCTGCCTAGCTTTTGGAATGCGTCTTTTGCCATCCCAATACGTCTTCGGATTTCAGCATCGCACTTAGTCCTCTGTCAGAACACTTCCCAGATATTTAAATTTCTGCACTGCTTGATCTTAGTGTCCCCGACCTCTAAATCGCATTTCGGGTTCATCCTTTTACGGATGACCATGCATTTTGTCTTTAGTTTATGCATAGTCCCTACTCGCTTCCTTTCATTACTGAGCTCTTAATCTTTCCCCTCTTTCTCTGTTCATTAGTCTCTCTTTTCTGTTTCTTTTTCTTCATCTCTTCTCTTCGCTACCTTTTCTTTTCTTTCCCATCTTTCTCTGTTCATTAGTCTCTCTTTTCTCTTTCTTTTTCTTCATCTCTTCCTTTCGCTACCTTTTCTTTTCTTTCCCCTCTTTCTCTGTTCATTAGTTTCTCTTTTCTCTTTCCTTTTCTTCATCTCTTCCTTTCGCTACCTTTTCTTTTCTTTCCCCCTCTTTCTCTGTTTATTAGTCTCTCTTTTCTCTTTCTTTTTCTTCATCTCTTCCTTTCGCTACCTTTTCTTTTCTTTCCCCTCTTTCTCTGTTTATTAGTCTCTCTTTTCTCTTTCTTTTTCTTCATCTCTTCCTTTCGCTACCTTTTCTTTTCTTTCCTTTTCACTTTAGTTTCAGTACAATTTATTCTCTTTCTCTTTTTCCCCCCTATCTCGCATTAACTTTTCTTTTGTTCCCCTTTTCGTTTCTCTATATATTCCATTTATTTCCCTTTCTATTTTCACTCTAATTCTTCATTTCTTTTAATCTTTCATTTTTTTCTCTTTGTTTGCCTTTCACAAGCCTTTGTTTTGTTTTCGATCACAATATCTTCCTCTCCTTCCTCACTAGTTTCCTCCATTCTCCTTCCGTTTCAGTAATTCGCTTTTTCTTTGTTTTTCTCTATTTTCTTTTTCACTTTTTCTCTTTACTGTTTCATTCTTCTTTCCCATTTATCTTCCTCCTCATTATTTAAACATCTGTCTCTCTCTGCATTTACTTTCTCTTCCTCCCACCCTCGTAATTCCTCTGTCTTTCTATCCACTTTCGCCTCTCACGTTCTCTCTATCCGCAGGATATTTTTTTAATTTCGACACTTTTTAATTCATCGATCCTACCGAAATATATTTGTTATCATGCAGCCATTGCTGAATATTTAATCTCTAACGGAATAATATACGAATGTTTTCTCATATTTCTATATTATATAAATATTACGGTCCTTTATGGCAGTAAATGAGGGTCACTCTCCTCACAAATAAACCTGAAGCAACAGAAATGTGTCTCTGCAGAAGGATACTGAGAAGACTATGAACCAAACATGCGAGCAACGACGAAGGTTGAGAGAAAATGGAAAAAAAATGACACTTATATTTAAAATCTGGAAGAGACAGTTAACATTTCTAGGAAACTACCGAGGAAAGGGGACACGGAAAATTTGATACTCACAGGACAGATTTAAGTTAAGTATGCCAGAGGAAAGCACCGCACAATCTACCTGAAGAACTGGAAAGGACGTATCGCTCAGCATGGTTTGGGAGAGATGGCAAAAAGACAAAAGTTATTAAGATCTACAAAGGACAGGAAATTGTGTAGAGCAATGATCGCCAACGCTCTGAGTGGTCACCGCACATAGAAGAAGTCGGTCGGCACCGTCACTTCGTTGACTGCAAGATGAACAAATTTCAAATCTAAATTTTTTGTACATTTAAAATACCATATTTTTTAGTAAATATATTCAGTTTAAATAAATTAGTCATAAAAATAACTTAAAATCTGTTGATGTCAGGCAGGAAGGGAAATTGGTTCTCTCAGCACAGATAACCATTTCAATTTCTTCAAGACTGAGTGTATATACATTTGCGTGTACATATGTATGCTAGTTCTGATCAAAAAGTATATATAATTATGGCTTCGTTTGGAAATATAAACATAGCTTCTTCAGAATCTCCTGCATCCTTAATTCTCGTTATTTTACAAGTAAGACCCTATGTTTCTTCCATATTTCACACTGCTTGTTGTTGTGTACATGTCTTATAGTTTCTCTGCGTGGGACATATGTAAATGTTTGCATATAAACTTTTATGACTTACTGGTCTAAAACTAAGCCAGAGAACAAAGTATGTTTGTCATTTTTTCTCTGTCAGTTATTCTGTTTCATCCTAGTATTCAGGCAATTTTATATAATGAATATAAAATAAAGAAATGTAAACTGGAAATTTTCTTTTTGACATATCCCTTTCGTTAACTGGTAACTTAGCCAATGTGATGTGACATTAAGCCTCATTACAGAAATGCATAATCACACATAGAAAAGCGTGCGACGGACATTATCGCCATTTTATATTTTTAATTTCGCACAAGCGCGTTGTTCGTTTTTGATTTTGTCGATTTCACAGTAAAATAGGGTCAGACGGATACCGTCTGTGAGAAAAAAGAGCACCATGACACAGTTCACTCTGCCAGAAATTTAGAAGAGGCATGCAGTACTACTTGACATCGGCACAGGAATCTCCAATACGAACAGTTCAAAGTGTTGAGGCGTCAATCTGAGGAGAGCGCAGAGGATTCAGAAAGAATTGGATGAGTCTAATGGTGATTACGAAGGTAAGGCAGCACGGAAAATTCTGATCGTTTTCATAAGAAAAGAACCGAATTTGTCGGTGAGGGCCTCAGACTCAGCACGGACCACTATATCAAGTGCCTTGAGGCGATAGTGCTGCCCTGGGTCAAGAGGGTGGCTGCAGGAAGACCCTGTATCTGGCAACATTACGCTGCACCAAGCCATATAAGCAGAAAACCCAGTCATGGCTTTTAGACAATTTCTGCGACCCCATCACCCCTTACATCTGGACAACTAACTCCTCAGGCTGAAACCCCCTTGATTATTACGTGTGTGGAGATTTGAATGAGAGACAAACAAAACTCGTTGTAACAGCATAGATAAAATGAGGACAAGTATTATGGTAGCATTCACCAACTTAAACAAGGAGACCGTCAAGAAGAGTGGGAGGAGATTCCGAATTTGTATAGAGGCCGTGTTTAAAGCCAATGGCGATTTTATTCAATAAATCTACTCTTTGCTATTTGAAGATATTTTGCTGTAATTTTGGAAGATATATGTAAAAATGAGATGTCATTGCTATTTTCATTTTACCGTAATTTAGACAACAATATATCCATCGGACACACTATATATATATATATATATATATATATATAATTATTGTCATCTACAGACAGACTGTTTCGCTGTATCACAGCTCATCAGTGTGACTAGACGTCCGGTTGCCTCTAGCTAGGATCGAAACCCGACTGAATTGGCTTCAGTCGCAAATTCTACCACTAAGCTTTCGCCGCACAGCAGGGATGAAGGTGAATTTTAACGTATTTATTTTTAGATTTAGATAAACACACAGTGACTGACAGTGACTCAATTCTGACGAAGAGTAGACAATTATATAATATATATATATATATATATATATAATTGTCTATATATATATATATATATATATATATATATATATATATATATATATATATATATATATATATATTATATATATATGTATATATATATATATATATATATATATATATATATATAATTGTCTACCCCACAAAATATCTAAACCTGACACGAAACACATTTAGTTTCTTTTTTTTTCCAGGTTTTCAGATAAGACGGTTAGCCATCTTAATTACATTTGTCGAAACAATCACCGAAAAACCCTTTGAGTTATTAATCTGCAAAGAGAACAGGTTAAAATCGTTTTGTGTCAGTAAAACTGTCTTCAATGGTGAGAGGAAAAATCATCCAGGCCTTCAGTAATGGTACCAAAATTCATAATGTTGCTTCCATCTTCAAAATCCATTCAAAAAACATCCAGATAACGGTGAATAAGTTTTAAAAAGTGGCAGCAGTGAAGTGGAAAACTGGATCAGGAGGTCACAAAAGGAAGATGGCTAATCATTTCAAATTAAAGCTAAAGAGATAAATTAGAAAAAGATCCAACTTAATTCATAGAACGTTTGGCACGTGAGAGAGTATTTTCAGCTATGACAGTCCAAAGAGCAGTGAAAAACGATTACCTGAAACGTGTGAGGCACACTGTTACTCCAGGACAGATAGTTAGAAGGTAAGAGAAGGCGAAGATCATCTTGAATAAGTTGGGAAATGATTCTGGAATAATGTATATATATTTGAATGTTATTTCAATGCTTTATGAGCTATGATTAAATAATGATCAACATGTCATTTTAGTTTTATGATCGATTTCATTACGATATATCGGTTAAGCTTAGAGAGTTATTATATACCCTTGTTGCTCTAAGTAGAGTCCAATAGTGTTATAAAAACCTCTGAGGATTCCAGTAAAATATTTTTAATCATTTCTAAGATATAATGGTTCAGAGATAATCTAACAATTGGACAATTTTGATGTTACACGATTTAGACAATTTTGATGTTATACACAATAGTGATTTTATAACATATTTATGATATAATATTTAAATAAATAATTATATATATATATATATATATATATATATATATATGTATATATATATATATATATTTATATATATATATATTTATATATATTTAATATATATATATATATATATATATATATATATATATATATATATATATATATATATATATATGTATGTATGTATAATGAGCATGTTAAATATATACTCTTCAAGATACGATATCCTCTGGTGAATCATATCGTCTTTAATGTGGGCTGTTTCTTTTGTATAATAATAGCTTCGAGGGCTTTCAGTCTTTTCTTGCATTGGGTACTCTAGAGTATTTTGGTTAATATCAACTACACATATATAACGAAAATTATACAATGAAAGTTTCAGATCATATTTCGCCGACGTACAAAATTATGAACGTATTATTCCACATAAACAGGCTCAGGCATATGTATAGTTGGCTGAACGATTGATCTTTTACAGCTTATCAACACTTTGTTATTTAAAGCATATTTTGGATAATTCTATTTTTTGCAGATGAATTTTGCATGAACAATCTGGGTGAAAAATGTATTCATACCATTCGTCAATGTATTTACGCACACACACACAAACATACACACGCAAAAACGACAAACAAAAAAGTCGATCCTAGTAATATAAATTATAAAAACTGATTCACAAAAATAGCTCAATGTATTTATTATATCAGAGCCAATAAAGAGTATTGTACAACAAAATCCAAAGTTACCACATATAGGTATATTGTAATTATTTACATTATGTACTTTCTATTTCAACCGACGAAAACTTCGTCAGCCTTATTCAACCCCAGTGTAAAGACTCCATACATAGAGACTATACATCGGTATATACTCCATACATAGAGTCTAGTCCCCTGGGTTGAATAAGGCTGACGAAATTTTCGCCGTTTGAATAGATCTATCCCCACTATGAGGTAACTTTGGATATTGTTGAGTAATATATATATATATATATATATATATATATATATATATATATATATATATATATATATATAGAGAGAGAGAGAGAGAGAGAGAGAGAGAGAGAGAGAGACAAGGCCATCTCTCTACATCCGTTTTGCGCACATATTCGTGTTCGGAGACTTTAACACCCACCATAACATCTGTTTAGATGATTTCAATCGTTCGGGCTGTTTTGCTCATCTTTATTGCCATGTTCCCGACGTTTCGGCCGTTGTACGCTCCGGCCCTCTTCAGTGACTGGAATTCCAAACTGAACCCTTTGTTTCGTTCACCTCCCTGGCACAAGGCCCGGTGGATAAAAGCGTTGGTTGGATCCACTGGCTTCACCCAAAGAGTCGTGAACATGAAAAATAAAGCTGAGGACAACAGTGCGAACAGAAAGTACATAATGTCAATAATTACAATACTTCATCTCAGAAATATAGACAGATCTTAAATTGCATGAATACAATCTATTTGATGGGATGAGAAGATGAGTTACATGCTATTTATAATTTGATTAAATGCTGCTCCCACGAAAGATTATTGCCCAAGTTCGGCCAATTCTTCTGTAACATTTCCTCAACAAGGATCTTCTTAAGTAAGACAATAAAGCCAAAGTACCTAAAATAGCGTTCTCTAAATTCTTCCAGTTGCTAAGGACATTTTGTTTTGTTATTATGTATTGAATCTGCCGCAAATGTAGTGTGTCATTGATTGTGTGTTTGATTGTGTGCGTATGATGTGGGTGTATTTTCCATTGTTTTACATCCCTATAAAGTGCCACTCATTATTTTAATCGAATTATTGTATCATAATTAATAATTAAAACTCTTTCAAATCTCAAATTCAAATTCAAATTCAAACTCTTTCGAATCACGAGTAGACTTTATGTGAAATTTAAAAGAAATTAATCCGAAGAACTTACCATGGCATCAATTTACGTGAACTGCTACTGAAGAAAAAATGCATTAAAAATTCTGGTGGAAGTTCTTCTCGCGAAAAACAATATTCCTGTTCAGTCTTTTATAGCCGTTCACATGTTAGAATTCTGCGGGTAAAACACTTCTCCATATATTTTCCCGGCTTTTCGTAAATTTATCAGAAAAAAAAGAAACTCGTTCTCTTGGTGCAATGCTGACACCGAAAAATGCGGTTCGAAATATTAAGCTCAAAGTGAGTTTTACGTTGGTTATTTTGTTTCCAGTAGAGTCACTTCTACGCCAACAGTTTCTTTTCTTGCGTTTCCTGTCTGTGATGCTCCCTTCCGTTTCCTGTCTGTGATGCTCCCTTCCGTTTCCTGCCTGTGATGCTCCCTTCCGTTTCCTTGTTTCCCTGATGACTACTATCTTCAAAAACTTTAATGCAGCGACAATCGCCATCTTCTACCGCCTTGAATTCCGTCCATCTTTTGCCCTTTCCTGGGTCCGCACGAAACTTCCGTCTTCTCTCAAATTTTCACTCCCTTGCGTACTAGTGACATTCCCGCCTTGTCTGGGTGAAATGATTTAAAAAATGTTGATAATCACAATTTAAATCGTTTTTATCCAACCTTCAGATGGCACCAAATAAACTATTCAGAAACGTTGTAATATGTTTAAAAGAATAGGAGCTATTAGAGTGTAACGAAATCATTTCAATTGTTGTGGATATTTAATCTACAATTCATTTCATATGACCATCAAGAGATTACTTTCTTCTTTTAAGTTCTGTTCAAGACAATCTCTTACCGAGATTAGGTTAAGAAAAGGTAGTGAATAAATGATTTCTTTCTTCAAGAAATTGATGTTAAAAATATCAAAATGAAACCGGCTTAAAATTTTAAGCCAGTTTCGTTTTGATTATTTTTTGTTAACCTGATGGGTTTGAAAATCCTAATGAATTAAATGTAATTTAAAGGGGAAATGATCATCAATATCATAGAGTAATCGTAATTCCTATTGTTTGTAATTTATATGCTCTATTTGAATAAAACATCGAGCTCTCTCTGTGAATCAGTTTTAATATTTTATATTAATGTGATTCACTTGGATTATATATCGACTGGATTTCCTGCATACATACATACATGCATATATATATATATATATATATATATATATATATATATATATATATATATATATATATAAGGCTCAAGCATGAATATTCCAGGGTTATAATTTATTACACTGGAATCATAATCACGATCCAATTCATCAAACCTTCAAATTCAAAAAGCTTTGATGAACGTTTTATCTTATTTTCTCTTTTAATATTCTCTAATTAGAATTGTGAGATAGAATTTCTTTTTAATCATCTGGAGGTAATTTCATTTTAAATTGATAATTGAATTTAAATTCAAACATGTTACTCTTTAACTATCAATATTGATAGTAAAATATTAAAATTAGAAATATTTCTTTTTATATTTAAACACTTAAGTCATTGCCTAACGTTAAACATTAACTGTGAAATTTAAGGAAAAATATAAATAGATATGAATTTAAATATGTGTAAATATTTGAAAATATATGTGTAAGTATTGATATATGAATATACATAGGCACCTGTGTATATCGATACATGTGTATGTGCCTATGTGTGTAATTGCACATGTAAATGAACGTATGTATATGTGAGATTTACATAAGTGTATGTGTGGTATATATATGTATATGAGAAAACAAAATTTTTAGTATTGCCTTCAAATATTACTCCATCTTAATTTAAAACCTAAACTTTAAGTAAAAAAGATTATCCATCTAAAAATAGTCACAAATTACATTCATGTATTAGATCCAAACTGATAGAGATGTTACCTTAACAATCACTTACAATATTAAAAGATTACTATCAGTAAACTGTTATATTTTAAATATTTCTTTTAATGTACTTTCTATGAATGTGTTTTTAAATATACTACTTAAATCATATTAAATCCCTAAATTATTTGTAAAAGAGTTAAATATTTAAATTGCTAGCAAACATCAAATTAATTTCTTCGGTGACTTTTTAAACATTTAAATTACTATCAAACATTAAAATCTGTTTTTTTTACATAAATTGCTAAAAATTACCTTCCCTTCTCTCCCTTCGTAAAACCTAATTACAGCTTCTTTCTCTTTACTTCCCCCTTCTTTTTTCTTTTTTAATTTTTTCTTCTCCCCCTTCCCTTTCAATATATCACTTCCGTTAAGTTAACCGATAGGTCAATGTCTGGTCCCTCCTCTCCTAATACTAAGTATGATAGATAGAAATATTAAAATAAACCCTCTCTAAACTCGATCATGTCTCTCACACCACTCCTCACTACCCTCTCTGTTAAATTACATAAACTTAATACTACCCGTCAAAAGTGTAAATGTTCATTTCATTTTTTTTTTTTCACCTTTTGGAAGTGTAGATCCAGCGTCCTTTAAAAGGGCTATGTTGAAATAAATTATTACATGGAGCCTTAAAGTGGTCTGTTTTTCTTTAAATTATATATATATATATATATATATATATATATATATATATATATATATATATATATATATATTATCCATCTATATCTAAAAAAAGGCTTGCTTTGCCAAAGGCTTCGTAAATATAATACCTGAACAAATTGATACGAGTGAACGACATTCCAACCACCTGAAAAAGGCCAGAGCGTACAAAGCCCGAAACGTTGTAATAAATATGACGACAAATATGAAATAGTCCGAATAATGTAAATAGTGTACATAATACCTCATCTCAGAAATATAGGCAGATACAAAAGAACAGTAATTAAGAAGACTGTAGATAACGATTGACAATGCATTTAAATTTTTGAAGATCAAAATTGACTGGAACGTGAGAAGCCGAAAGAGAGTTCCGCAGCAAGAAGTGTGAGAAAAGAAACTGTTAACGTAGAACTTCCGGTTACGCCTAGCCATTTTAAATTTAAAATGATGAAACGTAGCTGACGATCTAGTACTGAACATAAAGTCTAACTGCCATAGAGGAACGTGTCATGGTATTATTTATACAAAAGGCTCAGGAAAATTAGCGTTCCGCCAGTGGGACAATAACTGGAGCTTACATGCCAGTTCCGGACTGATAACATTTCAAATTCTTCTTTGGATTTCATCAAGAAACTTTAAATACACTTACTTTAGCAGGAGCACTAAACCAGTGTGGCAGCAATATTGAATGCATTTACGAATGGTAAACTTATAATTATGTAAGATAGATTCTGGCGAGAAAGATTGTTTAGCGCGACTTTTCAAGCCAGAGACCTAGTAATTGATTCAATATAGTCTTTTTCACTCCATGTAAGCGGAAAACAATTACCTGAAAAGGCGTAATAAGTTACTTTCTTGGTGGTTAGCATCAGCCATGCTGATGGAACTGGTATTCGTAATAAGAAAGACACAGGTTATATTATCATTATATGTCTCGCTCATCTCGCCTGTGGAACTCCCTTCCTTATTCCTGTTTCCCTGACAAATATAATCTCCAACTATTTAAGTGTAACGTCAATCGACATCTCCAGTTGCCTTGATCTATCCACTTTCCTTCTCCACATCCTTTCACCTTTCATTCCTATCTGCTCTTGCTCCAAATCTTTTGTAACCCCCTTGCCTTGATCGATTCACTATCTTTCTCCACATCCTCTCCTTTACCACTCCTATCTGCTCTTCCTCCAAACCTACTGTAACCCCTTGCGTGCTAGTGGCTTCCAGCCTTGCTTGGGGTGATAAGCTTAAAAAAAGAAAAATGTACTCCTATATGGCAGTGAATGCTGAACAATCTATTCAAGGAGGAAGAAGAAACTTCAAGCAACAGAGATGTATTTCTGCCAAGGGAAAATGGGACCAACTCGAAATTCTATGAAAAATAACTACAAGGGAACAGATACTTACAATCGAAAAGAGACACTTGGATTTTCTGGATAATGAGGTTCTGTTGAATTTAACACTTACTGGGCTCAGTGAAGTCAAGATAACAGCGAGTAACGTAATTAATGTGTTTGGATGACAGAAAAAAGACGCGAAATAGCAACTGTCAAAATTTATTTAGATCAGTAGGATGCAGGAAGCTGTAGAGAGCCAGGATTCACACGTCCTGAATGAACATGGCATGTGAAGGAAATATTTATCACATGTGTTCCATTACAATGAAACTGTGCCAGACTCTATTACTCTTTTTAAATATCTACGCATTTTGAGCTTGTTTTTATTTGCTTATAAATCTATTACGATATTTTTTATGAATATCCTTAAAATCTAAGAAAAATATTAAAAAATAAAACTGAGATATCTAAAATCAATTTTCTCTTTATAATTTAAAAATTTTTTTTTAATTAAACATCGAGAAATCACCTTCAACACTATTAACCTTAATAACCTTATTTAAAAAAATATGTGTCTCAAGTCCTCAGTGATGAAAATAAAAATATTACTCTTTTTTCTTTACCAACGTCAGCTGGATATGTCGCTTTTTTTTTTCAGTAGCATCCAATCGATTGATAAACAGTGTAGGATAAGAAGAGATGCAAAGAGAACTGCAAAAGAAACAAGGATTGGAATAGAGTTTGGGATTTTATTAAGAATTCTTCAAACTTTCTTGAAGATGCGTAGAGCTATGCATTTGGAGCTAGTCTCGAAGACCTTCATTGCTGCAGAGAGTGCTTGAGAATCTACGCCATCCTAAGTTACACTTCATAAACATAAGAACGTCAGGCCTTAGATTAAGACATAGTATCGGGCTAACCATTCTATTATATACTCCTATATGGCAGTGAATGCTGAACAATCTATTCAAGGAGGAAGAAGAAACTTCAAGCAACAGAGATGTATTTCTACCAAGGGAAAATGGTTCAATTCGAATTACATTACAACACTACATTTATAACGCCGTCTTAAAACTAGTTTTACTAAAAATCTGAGTACCTGAACGTGATGCAATAAATATAAATCTAATTACATAGTTGTTATTGCGATGGGTTGCATTCTTAGAGTGTTCGATATTTGCGGTCTGGGGACTTCGTAACTTTCTCAATTTGGTTTCTATGCTAATGACACAACGATTTACTCCTGTTTCGACACTAACTCTAATCAGTTCGATAAGATGAAATTGGCGGCGGATGTCATAAACAAATTTCAGTCTGTTGGTAACTGGGGCAAAGGATGGCTTGTTAATTTTAACGCCTCCAAAACCAAACTGCTGTCTGTCAATCATCGGAGAGAACCCTATTTGTCTTTCATCAGTATGGCTGACGCTAAGCTCCCGGTGAGTGGCTCGTTGCGCCTCCTCAGGCTAACATTCTCGGCCGAAAAATGGTGAAAAAAAGCTACATTGAATCAATTGCTAGTTCTGATGCTAAGAAAGTTGGTTCACTGCGTCGTGCGAGACAATAATTCATTCCAGAATCTATCTTACATATCTATGTCTACCATTTGTCCTTATACGTTCACATAGGGTCCTGTGTTCCTTCTATTTATTTAGAGATTCTTGATAAAATCCAAAAAAAGAAACAGCAATATTATTAGTCTTGAACTGGAGCCTCGATTTCAATCAGTTTTCCATAGCCGTAAATTTTATTGCTTGTGACTTTTTCTCTGTATATTTTCATGGTAATTGTTCGGATGAACTCTTCGCTATAGTATCTAGACTTTATAAATTTAAGCGCAGTACTGGATTGGTAACAAGGTCTCATCAGTTTAAAGCTGAATTACTTAGATGTACCTGTAAGTTCAATGCTAACATTTTTTTTTCTCGCACTTGTGGAACACTTTTCCGGTTTCATCTTTTCCGGACAATTTTGCTCTTTGAAAATTTAAATACAATGTCAATCGTTATCTGCTGTCTTCTTGATTACTCTTCTATTGTTTCCGTGTCTCCATAATGTTTTCTGTTTTTAAATTATTTTATACGTAGTGATCCCTTGTGTCTGTGTGGCGTTACAGGTCTTGCTTTCGGTTATTTGGATTTTTAAAAAATTACTAAAATGAATGTAACTCATACATCCACACACACACACACACACACACACATGCAGGCTTATAAACATATAAACATTTAATATTTGCACCCGACATTTTAAATGTCTGAGAAACTGCAATTGAAACCAACTTTAAACTTTACATTGCTTGGACGATCATCCTCATCTTTGTTTATGATAGTCCAAGAAATGTAAATAGTGTACATAATACCTCATCTCAGAAATATAGACAGAAACTTTAAACTTATTCAATATCATAATTATTTCTTGTACAGTGGCCTAAGAAAAGTTTTTCCCCAGGAGAAATAAACTACATCGTTTTTTTCAAAATCTAATTACATAATCCCAACTCATCATAAATAAACAGTATTTGGAACTAGTATGGTGTTGGTACTTTATTTGCTAGTTTCAGTGCTTGTATTCGATTTTTCATGGATTTGATCAAGTTATCAACAATTGTCTGTTTCATATTTTTCCACTTCTTTAAAGGTTGCCACTGGCGTGATTTTGGTTGCACGCTCTCGAAGCCTTCTTAAATAAATTTCTTGACAATATTATTAACCGTTTGATGATTAACCTGCAAAAACCTAGCAATTTCTCTATTTGACTTGCCACATTGATGCCATCCTATTATTTGCCCTAGTTGAAATTCTCTAATTTCCTTACTTCCACGAACTTTTATTTCAAGATATAAGTCAACTATTGTTCACAGATGAGTGTAGCTTGATACTAACACGGTATTGTCTAAAAAAAAGAGGAGACATTATTACACAAGTCAAAATTGCTGTAATCAAGGGTGGCTAAAAACTAATCATAGCCCTCTGGATTACGCGAATTGCAAAGCTTCCAAAATCCAGAAAACAATAAAAAATATAACATAAATAATCTTGACAAAACTAAGCAAATAAAATCTGTACCAACACGAAAATGACTATAACTAAAAGAAATCTATGCATTTTCAATATTAGATTTATTTCCAACTAATTCAATAATAATGTCTACCTCGTTTGGAGTTACCAATGCTACTCGACATGTTTTTTAATAAAATAGCACAGAACGAAAGTACAATGCAAGGCAGGCTGAAATTTTATGCAACGTTTATTCCATGGGAATAAAACAACAGAAGTTTGACTGCGGAAAAGAAAGCCGTCCGTTGAGTCCATGTGTTCACATTTCAGACAAGAAAAGCGGTATTCACAAAGCTAGGCAGAAAAGACAGGAAACACAAGAAAGAAAACCTTTTGTGGGAGAAAGAAAAAATAATTAAAAAATAATATACGAAACACTAGAAGAAAAAAAGTATTTTTAGTAGAAAGGAAAAGAAAGAAAGAAAGAAAAAAGAAAGAACGAAAGAGTATACGAAACACTAGAAAGGAAATGATTTGTTAGCAGAAAGAGAGAAAACAGAAAAAGGAAAGACTAGAGGAAACACTGGAAAGAAAAACATTTCTTAGAATAAAGAAAGAACGAAAGGAAGAAAGAAGAAGAAGTAAATAACCGGACGAAATAGATGGAAAATAAATAAACAGATTAATTTAGATAGTTTATGAAGACTAAAAATTATATCGAAAATAAAGAAATATATAAATAATGAAAGAAAGAGAAAAAGAAAGACAGAAAGAAAGATAGAAAGAAAGAAAAAGAAAGAAAGAACAAGCTATGTTATTTTAGATAAGTATTAGAAAATTCAAGTAGATATATTTATATTTATATGTAAATTCGATTAGAAATGTTTATATCGGCACACAGGAAGAGGGGTTGAAAAGGAGATAAAGAATCGAGTAAAACAAAAGAAAGAAAGAAAAAAGAAAGAAAAAAGAAGGAGGGAAGGAAGGAAGGGAGGAAGGAAGGGAGGAAGGAAGGAAAGACACAAAGAAAACAAGTAAGAAAGTTAAATAGATAAAAAGAGAGTCGAACAGGCATAGATATATTTGCGTATTTTATTTGTATAATTGTTCTTTTTTTCAAATCCATTTGGATTATGTTGGAAGCTCGTTACTAGAACCTTTGTCAAGAGTCTAGAAATCTTCTGTAAGTCGTCTGATACATACCGATTATAAATATTTATCCGATTGCTGCTTCGCAAGCATTATTTGATCCATGTCTATAATAACAGTCTTCAAACAATTTGAGATTGCATTTACCTCTTCATGAAATAAAACGTTTTCTTTTTTGTTACGTAATCGGTTTATATATCTACTGGTAGAGGAGTGCGAAGTCTTGTCTCAGAGGAAGAATAAATGCCACTTGCTGGTGCTGCAACCATTTATTTCACGAAAGACATGAACTTATACTTTCCTGTGTTTTTTCATCGCACAGTATCCTTTGTTTTACAGCAATGGTTGACGAAGAAATTGGAGCAAGAAAACATGAGAAAAAAGTACATTCTCATAAGAACATTACCTGTTAAGGCAGTTGTAGTAAAAGAAAATAAGAAAGAAAAAGGAATTCTGTTACAACTATAGTCAACCTTGACAAGGGAAAGGCACAGTAATAATGAAATATAGAAAATAATTGGCAACAGATAGAAACGCAATATTTAAATTTCTCTTTATCTAAAGAGAAAGAATTTAAATAGGCAGAGAACATTTTTTTTTGTTTTCCAAATCGGGAGTGTTTTTTTTCTTTATATTGTCTAGCAGCAAGGTTTCTGGTTGGGATATTGAAGGTTTTGAGGAGTGTGGAACCACTTATTAATTGCTGTTGTTCCCAAGTCCAGCCTAATTTGGCGTGGTAGCACCAGTTGGATCCCAGCTATGGGCAAATAGCGAACCCTCAACAACAACAAAAACACTATGAAAGAATAAAAATACATTATTATAGTAAAAAAATACCAGCAACTCATTTTTCTGTTCAAAATTACCAACAATACATTTTATAAGCAGTGGAAGGCATACAATTACGTTCAAAATATATTTAGTTGAAGACAAAATTGTGTCCAAAATATTTAGATTTAGGCATTGAATAACCCATAGAGATGTTGATATGCCGCAAAACGAAATCAACCAAACAACCAGCATGAAAGAACTCTTTCATTGCCTTAATCTATATAATATCATACAATTTCTTAAAGATATCAAACTGTATTCCAAAACCTCACTTCGACAAAACTACAAAACACACATATCACTGCCTCTGGTAATTATGTTCCCACGAAAATATATATGCACTTAAAGTTGAGTATCGTCTATCGTGCATTCAATTGTGAAAGCAGAATAACATATATGTTTATTACTTCAACGCTTCCAAGATAAATTCCAGTATTAAATGACCCATAAGGAGTTGATGTGCCGTTACACAAACAAATCATATCTTTTTTATATTGAAAAAATATCATTCAAAAATTCTGATCTTTATTTACCCTTCATCATCGCTGCCTGTAAATATGGGATTAAATAGTTGTTAAAGACGGTAATCTGGTGAATTATTTAAGTATAATATTCCGTACAAAATATGTAGATAGGTTGATATGTCTCTAAACGGAATCAACCAACCAACCATCCAACCCATAGACAGTATTCATCTTTTCCTCCTACCGAATATTTATTTGATAACTGAGACGGTAACGAAATTATACTTTCCATAACTCGCGTATAAATATGGATCACGACTATGATACTTAAGTCCATATTTCATTAAAGATTAACGCAAAACAACCTTTCACCACTGAGCCATCAGTACAGTGACGCAAGCTATAAATCTTGTCTATTTTTCCTTTATGTGTCAGGTCCTTTCAGACCCTTCTTATCCATTACTAGCAGTATAACCCGTCTTCGAGCAGGTGTTTCATTACTAGGGATCGATGCCTTTCAATTCGAGCAGTTTAAGTTTAAAGTCAGCCCACCTGAAAATCAATATTAATAACAATGATTGGGGGCAACTGAGGCACATCCCCAAATGAGGGGTTACCAATTTGAATAGGGAGGTCCATCTGAAAAGGGTCCGTTTTCGCGTTCTCAATCTTCCAAGGAAGAAACCTCGTCATGGACCGCCATAATAATAATAATATACAATAAATTTATTTATAATATATATTTTTTATATTTCTAAAAATCTTTTGCGTTAGATTTCAGCTCTCTAAAGTGATTGCACGCTGTTTTTTAAATACAGTGTAACCCGGATATAAGAGAAACTCGGATATAAGAGAGATTTTCTCTGGTCCCAAATTAGAGCCTGTGTTAATAAAACAAAATAGACCAAACCCGGATATAAGATAAACCCGGATATAAGAGACTTCTTATCTAGTCCCGCCAACTCTCTTATATCCGGGTTACACTGTATATTACATTTTGTCTTTGATTTTTGCGCAAAGTCTAAAAAATCAGTGTTTTTTTTTTATATTTTTTACCTTCAAGGTTGTAAATTTTTCCAATCAAATTGGACTCAACACCGGCACTGAAGAATTATCTATCAAACAAAAAAAAATTCGTCGAAATCGGATGAAAACTGTGGAAACGCATAAACAATATCCGATCACACACACACACACACACACACACACACACACATACACACATTTTGAAAATTATCGATATATAAGACAGTTCTATGGTATATTTACGTACCAATTCCGCCATCCATTTGCACAAGTTTGTTAGGTAAGTTATATTTCCCTCTGCTCCTCTTGCTTCCAATACGTCCTCTGCGTTGCAAATTCTCCAAGCCTTCCTCCCGCATAATGTGTATCAGAAGTATAAAAACCAGGTGTAAATTATACAAATGATAACGCTATTCATTAATAATGCTTTCCATAAATGTTAATAGCTTGTTAACTCGATTTGGTTATGACTTTCAATGCAAAATAGTAACATTTTTAGCAATGCAATGATAAACACACACACACATACACACACACACACGCACACACACACACACACACATATATATATATATATATATATATATATATATATATATATATATATATATAAATATATATACATATATATATATATATTGGGTTGGTGCATAATTATCAGGCGTTGTGTACAGAATATTTATTATGAATAAAGGAACATAACAATTGAACAATGACATTTTAAAATGATTATTCCGGAGCCTATGATTATCGACACGCATTTTTATATCCTGGAAATAGAATAATATTTTTATCAAAAAGTAAACAAAACAGCCATTTATATTAACAAGTAACTCGCCTTCAAAAACGCCTGATAATTATGCACCAACCCAATATAAATATGAATATAATCAAATGAATATATAGGTAAATGCACGAGCATATACAGTTGTGGAAACAATTATTCAACACCCTTTCATGATTACAGCTGTAAAACCTCAAATTTTCATAGAAACTTCATTTGCATTTTTTTCACAAATGATGAAATAATGGATTTGAAAGAATGTGCAGTGATACCCGCAGCATATTTTTTTTAACATCAAACAATACTTTTCTTTTAATCATTTCAATCCATACAAGGCGGAAACGCCACCGATACGCAGGGTTTTATAGAGCGTGAAGGTGGGAGAAAAGGACTAGGTATAAGGGGGGGGCCGAGGAAAAGATAAAAGCTGAACGTGGTTCAAGAAGGAAGAAGATGGCGATTGACGTTGCATTTGAAGATTGTAGTAATCAGGGAAGAAAGTAATCATTTGGATTTTCTACAGAAAAGAGAAACTGTTTGAGTAGAACTGATAGTTACATTTAAATAATTCAATAGTAAAAGAGTGGGACCTAGATGCCATTCTAGTATCAGGCTTAAACTCGTGTAGCCCAGAAACTAGGTAAATAAGCTCGTCGGAGAAGTTGCCATGAATATATTTCTTGAAAAGACAGAGGGAAACCACGTCACATTGGTGAGAGAAAGACTGAGGTCTAGATGCCAAGTCAAGATCGATTACATTGCAGATCCTTCTTTGGATTTTGTCAAGAACCTCGAGATGAGTAGCAGGAGCACCTGACCGCATATGGCAACAGTATTCAATGCACAGACGAATGGTAGATCTGTAAATGTTCAAGATGGACTCTGACGAGAAAAGAATTTTGGCACAACCCTGTGACCCACATTTCCTTACAATAAATGCACCTATCGATTCGATGTAGTCGTTCTACCTCAAGTCAGTTGATAACTTTACGCCAAGAAGACGCAGTGTTTTGCTCCCCGGGAATGGCGGACAGGATGTTTCTATATGATGGTTAAATGAGAGCAGTTTACCACTGATTGGAGTTCCTTTCAAGAGCAGCGGCCAGGTTAACTTTGTCAGCTCTGGTGGATTTGCTATTGAGACAGGAGTAAATGGTAGTGTCAGCAGCATAAATTCCTAGTTAGCATCAGAAATATCATTGATGAAGATCAGAAATAGAATGGGACCCAAGATAGAGCCTCGGAGACACCCGCGTTCGTATGAAAGGATCTGGAAGCGAACACGTTCAAAACGAATTTCATGTCACCATTTGATGGGAACGATTGGATTAAATCAAACAACCGTCCAGTAATAGGTAGAAGGCCAACGTAATAAACCCTGTTAAACGCCTTCGAGATATCTAGAGCCACAGCTCGAGCTTCGCCGTTATTATCAAAAGATTGATATACATATTCAGTGATAGCCATTAGCACATCAGCGGTAGACCTGGCAAGACGGAAGCCATATTGTTTGGTAGAGAGGAGGTCCTGAGACGTAAGGTGCTTAACCATATCAGATTTGATTAAACCCTGGAGTACTAGGAGACTAAAAGGCCAAAGTGAGAGGGGTCAGAAGGTTCTCCAGAGTTCTTAAAAACATGGACTACAGAGGAGGAGTTTCAACAAGCTGGAAAGCAGCAAGCAGTGAGGCAGTAGTTGTAGAGTTTGTAGACAACTGGTGCCAGCTCGGGAGAAGATTTCATTAGGACAATAGCTGGGATCCCGTTACCGCTTACCTTATGAGAAACGATGTTTGAGACCAGAGACGGAGTAATACGCATATCACCCATTAGAATCGATGCCCTATTAAGGAAATCAGGTGTGATCATTCCAAATGAGTCGAGTGTTGAGGTGGAAGAGAATTTCTGTTCAAAGCGTTCAACCTTATCTACTGTAGATATCAGGACTTAGAGTTGATTCAAAAGAGGCGAGATTGAGGATTTTCTGTTGTTCAACACACTCTTGCGGAACCGCCAATAATCTCTAAAACTGAACTTGAGAGATGCTATTCGTTGTTTAATTCTATCAGCAAGCAGTAACTTCGTTTCTTTGAGGACACACTTGCGCTCGTTACGAGCTGAGACAAATGGATGTCTGTCACAATCAGACGTGTCTTTCTGGGACTTCAGGAGCAAGACATTCCTGTGGGCTATGTAGGCCCAGGATGCCGGTGAGAACCAAGGAGTTGCACGCTGTTTAACTTGGTATTTCTTTGCTGGAATGAAAGCATCCATGCCGACCTTCACCCATAAGAGACCTGAGACGCACATTTTTGAACTGGATCATTAAAAACTGCATTCCAAGGGGGGGGGGCTGTCACGAAGGAAATCACGGAACGAATCCCAATCTGCTCGTTGATAAAAGAAAAATATTCTGTTTGGAGGAGTTTGTTTGGCTGTTGGGGGAGCAGAAAGAGATGTTTACAGACACAACCGCATGATCAGAGTTGCCAAGAGGACGGAGCTGCGTAGTCCAACAAGATTCAGTGATAGAGGTAAAAATGTGATCGAGATGAGAAGCGAGTCCGTCAGGTTTACTGGGCAAACGCGTGGGGGAAGTCACCCATTTCCGTGAGAGATTGAGTTAAGTTAAGGGTTTGGATGTCAGCGTGGCGTGTTTAAACCACCTGCTATGGTGAGCATTAAAGTCACCGAACCAAATATATTTGCAAACGTGTTGAAGGGAGATGGCATTGTCTATATTATCAGAAATGCTATCCAGCACTCAAAAGGCTTGAGATGAAAAGTAACGGTACAGAAAGAAGAGATAACTGGCTGAGTTAAGTAAAGTGAGATGGAGACGCATGTAAGAATGGTCTGGAGATTCAAGACAGAGTTATCTAGCCAGCGAGAGCTGTTCGCGGGGGCGCATAAACTACCAAGCCATTTTTGTGGACATTAGAGTCCTTTCAAAGTTGAGGACGGTAGCCAGAAACCGAGAAATCAGAGGAGGGGTTTGAGGAGTTAAGATTAATTTCACAGAGAGCTAAGATGTCCGGAGACTTTTCGAAGAGGAACGATTCCACACAGC
The DNA here is from genome assembly GCA_964036315.1 of Acanthosepion esculentum. Lineage (NCBI taxonomy): Eukaryota > Metazoa > Mollusca > Cephalopoda > Sepiida > Sepiidae > Acanthosepion > Acanthosepion esculentum. The sequence goes on from OZ038487.1 coordinate 37,279,180, forward strand.
GGACGTTGGAACGAATAACACGAAATGTGGAGAAAGAAATGTTAAGGGGGTTAGGTGTTTTTTATTGAGCTGATTTAGGTTTATATATTTGGTTATTTATAGTCACGATGTGTTATTTTGGTAATGAAAGGCCTAGGGTAGTAGTATCAGTCGGTCGTAAAATGTAGCATGTGCAGGAAGGGAGCTGGCGCAGACAGCAACATAGTGTGACCTCAGGGTTGCCCACTGGGGGCTTTTGCAGCGACATGCCACTGCAAAGGACCCCGATATTATGAGACTGTTGTTCAGAGTAGCCTCTCAAGACGCTACGCAAGATTTCGTGTTCCTAACTAACAATCGGGAGTAGCAACCAGAAAACTGACAACCCTGTACCCTCAGAATGAAGAGATGTTACCACCATACACACATATTCATGACAACACCTCTATTAAGGTCTGGGAGAAGGAAAGGAAGCGGGAACTCCTTCCTAAACAGGAAACAAGGGATGAGTATCTACTCTTGTTCAAGAGAAATAGGGAGTAAAGACCCGGTGATAGGAAAGCCTATCTACTCCTACTAGAAAAAAGAAAGAGGTACTAAGTTTTAACTTAGTTAAAGTGGAGATGTCCATTCAACAAAGAGTTAAAAAGGCAGAGACATACCTTTGATCGGATTTTACAAGATGAAAAGCAGTACTGGGATGGACTTCCCGTTAAGTTATATCTGAGAATGGACATAACTATAACATATTTTGAAAGATGATCGGCGGCTCACAGAACTTACAGCCCATGCCAGGTTTACTGACATTCTAGT
>OZ038487.1:37284971-37354971 GCA_964036315.1 Acanthosepion esculentum
TATATATATATATATATATATATATATATATATATATATATATATATATATATATATATATAATATTTTTTGTTTTAAAAATATGATTCCTTCGCTACATAAGAGTTCTCATGTTTCAAAAGCGAGCGCTTTTTTTGAAATTGTGTTGAGTTAAGGTGTCTGGTCACGCTTCCTCGTCAAGCGAGAATTTGGGAATAAGCTATCTTTTGGTTAGCGCGTGTTTATAAGTGCGGTCTCTTGGAACATTAGTTGCTATGGGAACGGCTAGTGTCGGCCATTTTGGTTAGGTGGTCAAAGAGCTAAGAATTCATTTTTATCTACAGACCAGTCCCCTTCGAAAAATGTATGTCAAGTTACAATGGGGGGTCTATTTCAAGACAGATAGTAGGTTAAGCTGGTCAAAAGACAATTTTTCATGGCTTTGCCGCAGCTCGTTAAGTATCGAGAAGGTTGTGTTTCATTATTATCTGTTTAATCTGTTTATTTATTTGTTTATTTAAATTGATTTTTTTCTATTTTTTCTACTTCAACAAAGGGTTTTTCTCATTAATTATTGGGCTGAGCTTTTAAAGCTTTTAAACTATAGACTTTATTTGTTTATATCTATTTATTAATTATTTAATGCGAAAATTTGTTGATGTCGGCAGAAAACCGTTAACTCATGTCTGTGGTTTAATAACTTTTCACTATTTACAAACTTAATGATGTGCAGTTTTTCATGTAGGCATAAAGAGCATGGGTCGTCCCAGGTTTTACAAGTTCTTGTTCTATTTATTATTTTCTATTTTACTTTCGGTTTTTTGTTCGTTTCTTTGAAATGCCAGTAGTATTGGGATAGAGATGTCTGATTTCTATTTTGGATGTGGTTGAAGGAGCTTTTGTGTTGTCTCCATCTAATTTTAAATTTATTCTTTGTTGACCCAATGTATAAACTGACAGTTAGGACTCTCCATGGATGAGATGGTGCATTGGTATACCACGGATTTAGTGAGGCATCTGTTTTCTAACGGGCAGTCATTAGGGTTTCTACAATCACATGATTTTTCATTATTTTTGTCTAATTGCAGTTTTTTTTGTCTAATTGGCACTGTTTTGGCATGCGTGTTTTTCTAGGATTTTATTATTATGCTTTTTTATAATTCTTTCTAGGTTTTCAGTGCAGCTGTAACTTAACTTTAGGGTGTTTTTATTAAAGATTTAGTTCAGTTTGCTCTTTGTGGGGAAGTGTTTACCAATTAAAGCTAGGAACGTATGCCGAAGTTTAGTACTGACCATTTGGTTGAACGGAGGTGTATACCATATGATCTTTCTTTTCCTATTCTTCTTACTATTAGGACTATTGTTTGTATAGCTTATGTCAGCGTTTTTGTATCCGCTATTTTTCAGGGCTGTGTTATAAAACTTACTATGTGCTTGGAATATTTCCTTATTTGCGGATTTCATGCTTATTCTTTTCTCTACTGATGTGGGTATATGCTTAATTATAGATGGATGGTGGTTTGACTTAGGGTGTACATACAAGGGGTTAATATTAGGTTTTCTGTAAGGTGTGTAATTTTTATTTATTAAGTCTAGAGTTACGTCGAGGAAATTTACCCTTTTTAATTTAGTGTTTACTATAGTTTTTAGATCTAATTTTCCGAATTCACTATAAATTTTCTGTCTAATCTTATCTGTATGAAAATTTGTGGAGCTCCTCACTACCATGAGCCCGTCGTCTCGGTATAGCCCGATGTCCTTAATGTCTAATTCCCTGTGCGCGGTTAAGTTGTACAGTATAAATAGACGGACAAGGTCCGAAGATTCGGCAGATATATATATATATATATATACGGACGGTTTATATATATATATATATATATATATATATTAGGATATTACACCGAAAATATGTCAAAATCACTAGACATTTGCAGTAGTGTTTCGATGCGTATCAATGCATCTCATCAGGCAATTGTAAATAACTGGCGAGTGTTTTGTATTTGTACCTTTTTTAAATTAAATGCTACGAACATTGGAATTATACTTTATTCGTTCTCATCTTACCTGTATATATATATATATATATATACACATAAATATGCGGAAAATGTATGAAAAAATTACATATATATGCGGAAAATATAAGAAAAAATATTCATTTTATGTATTTCCGCATTTTGACCTTCATCGGACTAAATGTACATTATTGGTGCGACTACACATGCGTACGAACGAGTAATTCTGGAAATTTTTATATTTTTATATAATAAAAAAATCTAATTTATAATCTAAACATCAAATATTATATAGTGTAGTTGCACTAATATAAACAAATTTAGCCCAGACTAATCTGTCAACGAAAACCTTTTCCATATAGTCATACATTTTAACCAAATATTGTTTTTGATATATAAAAAATATATATCGTTATGCATATATATATATATATATATATATATATTTGCATAACGATATATATATATATATATATATATATATATATATATATATATATATATATATATATGGAGATAACTTCGAAATCATGTCAAAATAGCTACACAATTGCAGATGCGTTTCGTTGCGTGTCAATGCATCTCATCAGGTGATTGTAAATTACTGGCGAGTGAATTCATTTAGATTTAAAAGCAAATTCAACCTCTTTTTACGAAAACAAAAAGAGGGTTTATAAAGTCTGTAGACTTTACTCAGATCAACAAATCGAATATGACGTCCGTTAAATTAAAATTAAGCGGAGAATCAAAGATTGAGAAATTATTTTTTAAAAATGTGTCAGGAACCGTAGATTGGCAGTCACTGGCAACACAGATGTTAAACAGGAGCGGATGTTAATGGATACATTTTATATATATGTATGACTCCTCTTCGTCCCCCTCCATTTATGGGTAAATAGCAGGACAGACTGGGTTCTATTTCCTTGGATGTCAACTGGTCTAGGAGAAGGACAGCTCTGAATTCAAAACCTGCGGAGGGCCGTTTGGAAGCCTTGTGGCACGTAGTGCACCAAGTCTCTGTATTCGACCCTTCAAAAAGCGTGGATGGTTCTGCACAAAACATTCACCATTATAATCAAATCTCATGTGCTGGTGTCGGGCTGTCGTTTACTAGGAACTGATATGCTTGACCCTCATACGCCGAATCAACGGTGACTCGAACACACACACATGCACACACATACACACACACACACACACACACACACACACACACACACACACACACACACATATATATATATATATATATATATATATAAAGAAATATAGTCTTAAGGTGTGCTATATTTATGGGATAAATTGCTCAATATCAGAGATAGAGCATGTGTAAATATAAAATTGAACATTGGAGTCAACACTTAGAGGCGAGAGTCTGTTTCATGGTAGACGCAATCATAAAGCCACCATATATATATATATATATATATATATATATATATATGTGTGTGTGTGTGTGTGTGTGTGTGTGTGTGTGTGTGTGTGTTGAAAATAATATATAGAATCGCGACAAATTTTTATTGTCGACGCAGAAAACACATAGATTGACTCAAATATATATAAATATTTTACTGTTAAAATGAGATGTCAGTGTTATGTTCAATTTTGTATAATTTAGACGACAATTTATCAATCCTATATATATATATATATATATATATATATATAATATAATAATATTTTTAGTTTTTAAAAATATGATTCCTCCGCTACATAAGAGTTCTCATGTTTCAAAAGCGAGAGCCGAGACCCCTAACATAATTTTTTAAGTTATGTAGAGTTAAGGTGTCTGGACCCGCTTCCTTGTCAAGCGAGAATTTGGGAATAAGCTATCTTTTGGTTAGCTAGTGTTTATAAGTACGGTATCATTGGAACATTAGTTGCTATGGAAACGGCTAGTTTCGGCCGTTGAAGTTAGGTGGTTTAAGGGGCTAAGAATTAAGAATTAATTTTTATCTACAGGCCAGTCCCTTTCCAAAAATGCGTATCAAGTTTCAATGGTGATTCTATGTCCAGAGTGGTTTTGGCATATGATAGTCAGACGGCGTCTTTTTTATTTATGGGCTTGCCTTGAGTCGTTGAGTGACTAGAAGGTTATGTTTCATTATTATCTATTTGATCTGTTTATTTATTTGTTTATTTACATGGCTTTTTTTATCAAAGGGTTTTTCTCAATAATTATTGGGCTGAGTTTTTTAAGGCTTTTAAATTATGGACTTAATTTGTTTAAATCTATTTATTAATTATTTAATGCGAAAATCATTTGATGACGACAGAACACAGTTAACTCATGTCTATGGTTTAGTAACTTTTCACTATTTAGAAATCTAATGATGTGCAGATTTTCGTGTAGGCACAGAGGGCATGGGTCATCCCAGGTTTTACATGTTCTAGTTCTATTTATTATTTTCCATTTTACTTTCGGTGTTTTGTTCATTTCCTTTAAATGCCAGTAGTATTGAGATAGAGACTTCTCTATCTCAATACTACTGGTCATAGACATGAGTTAACGGTGTTCTGTCGTCATCAAAGCCTTAAAAAACTCAGCCCAATAATTATTGAGAAAAACGCTTTGATAAAAAAAGCCATGTAAATAAACAAATAAATAAACAGATCAAATAGATAATAATGAAACATAACCTTCTAGTCACTCAACGACTCAAGGCTAGCCCATAAATAAAAAAGACGCGTCTGACTAGCATAAGCTAAGACCACTCTGGACATAGAATCCCCATTGTAACTTGATACGCATTTTTGGAAAGGGACTGGCCTGTAGATAAAGATTTATTCTTAATTCTTAGCCCCTTAAACCACCTAACTTCAACGGCCGAAACTAGCCGTTTCCATAGCAACTAATGTTCCAATGATACCGTACTTATAAACACTAGCTAACCAAAAGATAGCTTATTCCCAAATTCTCGCTTGACAAGGAAGCGGGTCCAGACACCTTAACTATACATAACTTAAAAAATTATGTTAGGGGTCTCGGCTCTCGCTTTTGAAACATGAGAACTCTTATGTAGCGGAGGAATCATATTTTTAAAAACTAAAAATATTATTATGATATAAGCTCTACTTCTGTATGGAGCACTGTCCTTTTGAAAATAAAGCTAAATATTAAGGAACACCGGATTATCTACCTAACGTGTTCTTTCCTATTTCACTGCACACCTGCATATATATATATATATATATATATATATATATATATATATATATATATATATATATATATATATATATATATATATATGCGTGTATCTGTATGTGTGTGATAATAAATTGTACATATGCTAATGTTTTTGTATATACATATATATATATGTATATATATGTGTGTGTTTGTGGTTGTGTGTTTTAGGTGTACGCCTGTCTCTGAGTGGAGGGAATAGAGAGGGAAGGATAGAGTGAGAGGGAGATTTACATATTGCAAAATGTCTGCGAAAGTCTGGCTTTTAATCCTTCGTCCTGGAGGAAAGCTCTGCGCAAAGACGAGAGAGATCATGAAAAAAATAATTGTGCTGCGTGTATATATATCAAAATAGATACTTTAAGGACTTTTACGTTAATTACCCTGAAAATGTTGCTATACAATTCGATCTCACCTGTAATGCGTTTGGTTGCGTCTGTCTGAGTAGGGAAACACTTTAAAAGAGACATCAAAGATGCATCACACACATACAACACACATACAAGTCATTCATCACACGTTACGCGGCGTTTACGTCACGACTACTGAAAATGGCGAACAGCTTTTGTCATTAGACAAGCGCAATATTCTATCAGTGTATCGCTTGATCAAATATTTATCAGATCAGGCAAAGATTTGTCTCAGTTTGGTAATAAAATTCAATTAGATATTGCACTTAAGGATTATCCTTTTATTACTGGCTTTATATAATTCTTCTAACGTTAAAATTTAAAAAAATCTCTTTAACGTTACAAAAGGCTCCAACTACAGTTTTTCTTGAAAAATATAAAAATGTTCTGAAAAACATGAACTGATGAAGTCGCCTAAAAGATGAAGAAAACGGTGGAACAATCGATAAATATGTTTTATTTTTTCAATAAATTTGATATCAAAAATACAAAAAATTAATTGACACAAGAACTGAAAACTGCTGACCATTTGGAGTGCCGTACATTCGTCAATTGGCTGCACAAGCAAAGACAAGGCGATGAAGATTTTTTGCAAAAAATCCTCTTTAGTGATGAAGCCCATTTTCATCTTGGCGGATTCGTTAATAAGCAGAATTGTCGCATTTGAGCTGATGAAAATCCAAGGAAGATTTTTGAAAAGCCACTGTATCCGCAAAAGGTCATCGTTTGGTGTGCATTTTTTACTAGCGGAATCATTGGGTCGTATCTTTATAAATTTGAACGTCCATTTTCGTAATAGTCATCGATAACTTTATCACGTTGTTTGATTGTTAATATTTCCATGGTTGAAAGAGCCAAAGACTTAAATAGTTAAATTTGAAAGAAAAAGAAAAAAATCATTAGACGCTTCAACTTAATTCACATTAATTCACATTTAAAATCGGTCTTATTGGAACACCCTAAACATTTTCACGTTATGCCATAAAACCAGACATTGAGAATTTGTTCTGTAATTAATTTTGAAGGCCAAATCTTAGTAAATAAAATCATTCATACCAGTTTTAGTACAATGTTCCTTCAGGAGGTTGGTGATCATGGACACCTACCGGGTTTTTTTATTTCATTTTCACATCTATTAATTGCAACGTCATTGGAAAGATCGTGGAGTTCTTTCTCTTTGCATTCTCCACGATTCTGAATTCAAGGTTTTCCTTCTCCTTGACTACCGCCACCTCACAAGGCTAAAGAGCCCCGTCTTCAGGGTATTCAGTATCTAGGTGTGTGTGGTGGGAGAGAACAGATGGAGTCATGTATTCCTCAAGCTCATTTATGAGAAAGGGATATTACAGTTTACGCCAGTGGTTCCCAACCTTTTTTACATGGCGGCACACTATTGAGTTCTTTAAGTTTTCGCGGCACACCTATCACAAAAAATGAATATTTTCCACTCATAAAGCCTTGTTGCCATAAAATAATAAAAAACAAAGAATATTATATAAGAAGAATTTTTATTCACACAAATCAACATATCCTGTATTCAATATCGGGTAGAAAATAATAATGGTGAATGTCAGTGGGACAGTTGTGCCTGGTGCTTCTTGACTACTGAATCTAAAATTTTAAAAAAATAAATCTAAAATAATTTTTATTATATTCAATTTGTTTTTTGCCTGTCTTACTAAAACTTTAATTTACAACGCCTAAATATTTAATAAAGATATGTACAAAGAATCTGTAAATATTGTGAATGAGATATATAGACGATATAATCTGGTGATAAAACAATACTTCAATTTTTAACGATTCCTAATTGAAAAGATTAAAAGTGGTTAGGAAAGGTTTAAAAAATGTTTGGGAGTTAGGAGCCTTACGTAAAAGCTCACATAGTACAGTTCTGTGTTACAACTTTTTGTCTTACAACCTGTGTATTTAGCAATCGTTTTGGTATCGAAATCGGGTCTGAATTATTCAGCTCCGATGCCGATTCCCGATACTTTGAAAAACCCCTGATATTCCGATTAATCGTCCCATGACTAATATAAACCATAATAACGCTTACCAATTCGTATGCGCGAAACGTTTAGATTCCAGAAATTCGGCGATTTTGAATTGAGCGGTGTCATCATGATTAAGAAATTGAATGTCTTTATTAAACAAAATGAAATTAAATGGCTTCTAGGTATTATCTCCTCGCGGCACACCAGTAATCATTCCGCGGCACTCTAATGTGCCACGGCACAGTGGTTGGGAACCACTGGTTTACGCAAACGGCGAGTAGCATTTTGTTTTGATTGGTAGATAACCAGGACTAATAACAACCAGGTGTTGAAGCCCAGGTGACAAAATATGAATAATATATATGTGACATTATCCGTTTATTGTCCAATCAATTGCAAATGTGTACACGACGTATCTAGGAAAACGGTCTTACTAGGCATATACCATAGATGAACATACGATCAGAATTTTTTTTTTTTTTAGATTTATTTTAACAATAATAATGACGGTTATGCAGTGAGATGGATCTCCGATGGGTGACCCATGCATGTGGACTTATGGCAAACTGCGCAAAACTTAAATAATACGATCACAATTTCGCTTTAAAATCCCATGGACCTTTTTCGGTGCAGTCAGTCTCTGTTCATGTTGTTTATAATTGGTATGCTAAATTACTACTCAGTTATTCGTTTAATCATATCTCTTTATCTTCTGGTCAATGCATTCATCTAACTAATTATCATTCATGGAGTCACCATATCTGTTTCTTTTCTCTCTCTCTTTCTCTCTCTCTCTCTTTATCTCGCTCTCTCTCTCTCTCTCTCTCACACACACACACACACACACACACACATTGGAATCGGAGAGCCGAGTTCGAATTCCAGTCGAATCCATTACATTCACTTACGAGCTAATAACCTTGGGAAAGGTATGACTCCTCGTCTTCTCCCTTCAATTATGGGTAAACAGCAGGACAAACTGGGCTCTCTAGCCTTGGGTGGCAACTAGTCTAGGAAAAGGAAAACTCTGAATTCAAAAACCTGCGGCAGGTAGTTCACGAGGTCTCTGCATTCGGCCCTTCAAAAGGTGTGGTTGGTTCTTCACAAAAGCTTCACCACTGTAATCAAATCATATGTGCTGGTGTCTAGAACTAAGCTGCATGGCCCTCATACCTCGAATACGACATGCAAACGGTATTAATCAACCATATGTATAAATACAGTTTGAGATCTGTCTATATTTCTGAGATGAGGTATTATGTACAACATTTACATTATTCGGACTATTGTCCTCATCTTTGTCGCCATATTTATTACGACGTTTCGGCCGTTGTACGCTTCGGCCTTCTTCAGTTGGTTGGAATGTCGATCTGAACCATTTATTTCGCTCACTGGGGTAGACTATTCTAGTTCCACGAGCCATGTTTAATGGATGTCAGTTATCAGTTATCTCCTGTTAATTTCCCTCTGAACGTTCTCCACTGCCTTAACCGGGTATTGAAATCCTGTCACTGGATCTAACCAACGCCTTTATCCACTGTGCCTTGTGTCCTTGAGCACATCTGTGTATGAATTTCTGGGTATTATAAACCTAATGCCATCAGCAATCATTTTTACCGGTGCTCATATTGCAACTTTTGTTGTTATTATTGCTTTTCTCTTGCACTCCTTATTTCTGGTTCCCATATTGTATTTATTTCTATGCTTGGTCGGCTCAGGAGATTTTTGTGACCTAGCATATGTGCTGATTCCTTAAGTTTACGAATTTTCAATGGTGTTCCTTGTCTATGATCTCAACCTGATCCCACGGGTAATAAGCGATAATAACAACAAAAATAAGCGATAATAACAACAAAAGTTGCAATATGAACTCTGGTAAAAACTTGAAATGATAACAGCAAAAATTGCAATATGAGCACAAAATGGTTGCTGAAGACATTAGGTTTATAATACCCAGAAATTTATATACAGATGTCCTCAAGGACACATGACACAATGGATAAAGGCGTTGGTTAGATCCAGTGACAGGACTCAAAGAGATCAATACTCGGTTAAGGCAGTGGAGAACTTTCAGAGAGAAATTAACAGGAGATAACTGATAACTGACATCCATTAGACATGGCACGTGGAACTAGAACAGTCTACCCCAGTGAGCGAAATAAAGTGTTCAGTTCGACTGTTCGACATTCCAACCACCTGAAGAAGGCCGAAGCGTACAACGGCCGAAACGTTATAATAAATATGGCGACAAAGTTTCCGACAATGTAAATGATATACAGTATGGGATGTGTAAATAGGCCCCATTTTATATTTCTTATTTCCTGCATGCACGTTTGACTTTTTATATTTTTTCGACTGCACAGTATAGTCGGGTCAGTTTGGACATGATGACGTAATTCACACCGCCAGAAATTTGCAAACGGCATATTGTCCTGCTTGACATTCGCTCCAGAAGCTCCAATACAAACATTTCAGAGTGTTTGGGTGTCAGTCTGAGCACAGCGCAGAGGATTCGGAAAGAGTTGAATGAGCCTAATGGTAATTACGAAAGTGTTTGGAGTGATCATTAGTGATGGTAAAGTTAAGCCTCTATTTAGCTTACCACAGGGCCCCACAGTCAACATCGAGACCTACATCAAATGATTTGAGGATGTAGTGCCGCCCTGGGTCAAGAGGGTGGCTGCTGGAAGAACGTATATCTGACATTAGGACTCTGAACTATGCCACAAAGGTAGGAGGGCAGTCATAGTTGTCAGACAATTTCTACAATCACATCACCCACTTACATCTGGCCACCTAACTTCCCAGACTGCAACCCCCTTGATCATTAGGTGTGGGGCGCAGTTGAGCGAGAGACTAATAAACCTGCTTGTAGCACCAAAGATGAACTGAGGACAAGTATTATGGCAGCCTTCACCAAGTTAAACAAGAAGACCGCCCAGAAAAGTTGCAGGAGATTCCAAAGTCGTCTGGAATTCGTGGTTGAAGTTAATAACGATTTTCCTGAATAAATTTACTCCTTATTATTTTAAGATATTTTAATGCAATTTTGGTAAATATATCTGTTAAATTGAGATGTCAGTGTCATTTTCCTTTTTGCGTTATTTAGACGGCACCTTATCTAGCACACCCTGTAGAATCAATTGCTCGTTCTACTGCTACCAATGTGTCATCCAAACAATTTTTCTGGTTATAATCCATCTTGTACATTTATAAATCAAACATTCGTCCGCGCATTGAATAGTGCTGTCATATCTTGTCCGGTGCTCTTGCTATATACCTCGAGATTCTCGACAAATTCAAAAGAAGGGTCTGCAATATTATCGGTCCTGACTTGACATCTCGACTTCAGTCTCTTTCCACCGCCGTTGCGTAGTTTCCTTCTGCCTTTCTAAAATATTTTCATGGCAGTTCTAATGAATTCTCCGCCTGAATTTAACTGCACTACTGAACTGGCTATTAAATCTCACCATTTTATTGTTGAAATAGCTAGGTGCAATTGTAAGTTCTATTCAAATAGTCTCACCTGTGGAATACTCTTGCTATTTTTTTTTTTTTGCTTCTCTGCTACTTACAATCGTGCAAATATTTTAAAGGCAACGTCATTCATCATCTTCTGTATTTCTGAAATCTGTTCTTTTATTGTCCTTTCTAGTAATTAAAATCTTTTCATTCTCTTTCACGTCCTGTAACCACTTGCGTCTTAGTGTATTTATTCCCTTGCTTGTTTTCAGCCGTGTAGTCATTTCTAATTTTGATAATTGACAGCGCTGGGAATTTTTGAACAAAACCTTATATATCTACCGATTCATATCCATCCCTGACTGTTCTTATATACGTATAACTACGCGTCTCTCCCTCTCGTTCTGTCCCCCGGCGGATCTGACAACCCATTCTCTTCATTCCAATTAGAGTGCATATCCCATAATATAGAATAAAACCAGTTCATTAACCCCACTTTTGCCCTCTCCTTCTCCCGCCAATTGCCAGCGCTCAGCCCTGCGCTAATTAGGGTCGACGGGCTTGCCAAAAGAGCGTCAAAGCGATGCTGAGCTCCGTTTAGATCAGTCGGCACATAATGACGAGCAAGGTCACCGGGGATTGCCCGGCTTAGACGAGCCTTCAGGGTGGTCATTTAATATTTTTAACCTGTCCACTAATTATGACTTTTATGTGCTTTTATTTTCGTTTTTGGCTCCAATATTAGTAATATTACAAATGCTTACGGCCACATCGCGTTGAAACACCGGTTCCCTTACGATGCGCGAAGTTAAGCAAACGTCGAGCTTAGAGATGGGTGACCGCTTGGGAATACTAGATGCTATAAGCGAGGATGTGTGGCAGGTGTAATCGATAATGGCTTGGAATTGTTAATCGGAGAGCTGAGTTCCAATTCCTGTTGGGTTCGTTATATTCAATTACAGGAAAATGGCCTTGGGAAAGGTATGAATCCATCACCTCTACCAAAAGCTATGGGTTAATAAATAAGACTTGTATCACTAAAAGATTACTATCTCGAAATAATGAAGTCTTACAATCTAAAAATACCTTCTAGCTTTAGATAATCTGCAATGGGTTCATGAACCGTAGAAAACGAATTAATCAATCAAGAAAACAAATGCTGTATATATTGCCCATAGTAATAATATCCTTATTAATCTGTGTTAGCTTAGCGTTATTACTATCAATATTCTTACTACGAAGGTTAGAATGTTGATTATTAATACGACATTAACCATGCGTAGGTAATGTAATGGTTATCACTATTTACTTTGCTCGGACTCTCATGCTCATCTTTGTTGCCATAATTATCACAACGTTTCGGCCGTTGTACGCTCCGGCCTTCTTCAGGTGGCTAGAATGTCGAACTGAACCCTTTATTTCGCTCGGTGGGGTAAACTGTTCTAGTTCCACGTGCCATGTCTAATGGATGTCAGTTATCAGTTATCTCCTGTTAATTCCCTTCCTCAAGTTCTCCACCGCCTTAACCAAGTATCGAACTCACATTCTTTGTGTCCTGTCATTGGATCTAACTAACGCTTTTATCCACTGTGCCGTGTGTCCATGATGATATCTGTGTATCAATTTCTGGGTATTATAAACCTAATGTCTTCAGCAATCATTTTTTACCAGTACTCATATTGCAATTTTTGATCTTATCATTGCATATTTTTTGCAACTTTTGTTGTTATTATCGCTTTTCTCTGGCACTCCTTATTACTTGTTCACATATTGTATTCATTTCTATGCTGTGTCGGCTCAGAATATTTTTGTGGCCTAGCACCAACCACCTGAAAAAGGTAGGAGCGTACAACGGCCGAAACGATGTGATAAATATGGTAACAAAGATGAGGATGATTGTCCGAGTAATGTAAATAGTGTACAACATACCTCATCTCAGAAATATAGAGAGATAGCAATGGTTATCAGTACAGAAATTAGAACCAATATACCGAGTACCAATTATGAATGAGTCTGTTTTCTTTACTTAAAAGAAAAGGAATTAATCTTCCCTCTGCTATGGGCAGAGCGAACTGGGCATTCTTGTCGTGATTTGCAGACAATTTAAGAGAATTCAGTTCCATCCATGTTATTTTGTTATATACCGTACCTATGAAAACTAATGGGTATGTCTTAATCCTCATAAATACGTTGGCCACTATTGTACGGTGGGTGATATGCTGTCTAAGTAGTCCACTACTAGCAGTGGTTTACCTACTTCACGCCGCTCGCGAGTATTGTATTTTGTTGATGTTATAAAGATTGTCATTTCATTTCCAACCTCCGTTTTGGTTATTCCTCATTCAGTAACCTTTTCTAGGTTACAGCATATGATGATTAATAGCAGTTTCATCATTTAGGTATTAAAATCAAGAAGTCTCTTCAGTTCTGTAGTCCTGGGTATGACGATAAAATACATCCGGCAGCAAGTCTTCTGATCGGGAGATTGCAGATTTGAGGAGCCTGGAACTACCTTTTAATTGCTGTTGTTCCCAGGACTAACGTAACCCGGGGTGTTGGAACTTGTTAAGGTGCCATCTGTGGGAAAATAATGAACTTACAAACCAAAAAAAAACGACCATGAAAGTATAAAATACATTTTTATATTAAATATGCCAGTAATACATATTTATAGCAAAAATGCCAGCAATACATATTTATTAGAAAAGTAAAATTAAAATAACTACTTATAGTATAATTTACAACAATGCATTTCATAGTAGAATTACTAATAATACATTTCATAGCAAAATAACAAACAATATATTTTAACTGTAGTTTGTGGCATACAATTGCGTTAAAATATTTAGATTTCGGCATAAAATAACGCCCAGAGGTTGAAATGCTTCTACACAATAAACCAACCATCCAACCAACCAACATGAAAGAACTCATTCATGACATTAATTCATATATGCTCTAATTTCTTTACGTAATCAAACTGTATTCCAAAACACATATGTCACTGCCTCTAGTAATTATGTCCACACAAACATGTATACGCGCAAAAGCTGAGTATCATCTACCATGTATTCAATTGTGAAAGCAGAATAACATAGATCATATTTATTACTTCAAAGCTCCCAAAATTTAATTTTGGCATTAAAAGACCCATGAGGAGTTGATATCCCGTTAAAAATAAAAGTAAAATCTTCAGTTCTCGACAGACTGATGGCCGTTTTTGAGATTAACTAGCAGTTTGACTTTATCGAACTTTTCGGACATGCTATTAAGATACTAGTATATAGTTGTGTCATCGACATAGATGCCGAGTCGGGAACTGATGGCATGAGAAAGACATCCAAATCAGTATCAGAAATAAGAGTTGTGAATAATAGTGTTTGTCCCCAATAGATAAGTCAAAAGAAAATATCAACAGACACCGCCGGAAACGCCCATATCGGTACACACAAAAGGAAGAATTGCATCCAACGATCATTCACATCACCAAAAAGTTAAGACAGTCACTTTCATTAAAACTGTGGAAGACGAGACCTGCATCTATATTTTAAAGCTGAAACGAGGCATGAGGCTCTACTCCTGATCAGTAGGTGCGGAAGGGATAGGAACTGGGTGATAGGTGAATCTAGTTACAGGGTGATTGAAAAGGAACTCCATATTTTATGGATGATAGACTCTCCCGTCTTGTAAAAAATATAGTTAGACGGGAGAGTCCATCATACAAAAAAGAGGGAGTTACTTTTCAATCATCCTGTAATTCTATTAACACATGAGCCTGGCCGCTTTTATCGAAACTCCAATTTTTACTAAGGTAGCCGAACAAGGCAAAAACACCTTTCAGACCAAGTAGGTAGTTAACAAGATCTTTATGAGGGTAGGCTGGAGGATCACTTTTACGGAATTTAACATTCTAGTCGGTCTATTTCGAGTACATGTTTTTCTTTAAGGTAACTTGTGTCTTAGTTATCATAACTTATACGATAGTATCAACAGGATATGTTAGTTAAAACAAATAATAGTAAATAAAGAGAAAAATAATCACAAAGAACGCCAATGATTTCGTTTTTGCATAAGCTGCTGTCGCTTAAGAGGGGAATTATCTCCATGGTAATAGCGGCGAAACAGTGACAGGTTTATAATCTGTATTCGGAGGTGTGAGGTTGTCGAATGGAAAATAAAACATTCACTGCATGAACACTATGCTAAAAAGGGAGGATTGTATAGCTCTAGTATAAATATGGCAGAAATACTCCATTTTTGCAGCCGTAATGATAGGACTTGTTGCTACTTGATCTGTAAAACTACTCTTAATAATAACATTTAAAAATGTGCATAAAATTGCTGAAAAGACCCTCGAATATCTCGAACGCATTAGAGGTTTCGTAGGTCTAGTTAACAAGGACAGGTTCAATGGTAGAGATCAACATGAAAGAATTATTTCACGTAGAAATCATCTGTTCTATCGTGTTTCATAATAGCAATGATATTGCTCTGATGGTTCAAGGACAGTTGTGTACTGGACATTTGCGTTCCGGACAATTGCGTACCAGTTATTATGTCCTTGGAATTTTCATCCCAAGACAAATGCGTCCCTGGATAATTGCGTACATCTGATAATTTTTTGGAGCTTTTAAAGGCAATTACCATAAATTTTTAAAAATGCGTAGGGAGTAATTATTATTTTTTTAAAAAGGAATTAAAATAAAATAAAAGTTTGTTCTTGTTTAAAATGCAATGACAGATTAACGGTGTTGCAGGATCGCGCTACACATCGCCAGTAATTTTTGGTTTCACCTGCGTATTTCTTATAACAGTGGTAGATGTAATTTTCCTCGTCCACAAATATTTTTCCACCAGTATTTGATTTTCGGAACTTAGATATGGATTTCAAATAAAAATATAATCTATAAAATCCAGAATCTATTAGATGTTTGTGTTACGCACTGCTGGAGTGAACTAAAACTGCTAGCCTAATTTTTTCTTCCTTTAAAAATATTTTTTTTCTTTCTTTTATTTTTGATAAGTACCATTCTGCTTGTTTAGAGTAATTAAAGGAATTGGTGCGCAAATTTCTATATTAACCAACTCTTTAAAAAAAATGGTAACTTCAAAAAATTATCAGAGGTATACAATTATCAAGGGAGGCATTTGTCTAGGAATGCCAATGTCCCGGCCTGCAATTGTCCGGTATGCTATTTTCCTGGACGCAAATGTCCAGTACGCAACTTTCCGTCCACCCGTAATTTTCTCTTGCTTTAATTTTTTTTTCTCTTTTTTTTTTCAAGGTAACTACTTTTCCGCTCGCTTAGAGTAATTAAAGGAATTGGTATGCAAATTTCTATATTAAACAACACTTTAAAAACATATATTTTTTCTTTCAAAATTTATGTTAACCGCCTTTTTGACTGTTTAGAATAATTAAAAGTTGCTTTGCAATTAGCAACTTTTAAGAAAAGGTACGCAGTTATCCAGGGGCGCATTTGTCTAGGGACGCAATTGTCTGGTATCCAATTGTCAAGGACGCAAATGTCCAGTACGTTACTCTCCGTCCACCTGCTTTGATCTTCTCTGCGAAATTGTCCCGACTGATATGCAGGCTAATTTATATATACTCAAACCTTCTGAATTACAAAGACTCTTTTTATATGGCGTTTCCCTTGGGCGATCATGGATCTCCACAACTATCCTAGGTAGCTCTTAGAAATATTTATCTTTTTACTATCCTTATTTCTCTAAGTTCTACCATGCATTTTCAACAAGTTCGTCAGGCCGCTTATTCTATATTTCCCTGTGCCTCTCTTGTATTCAATATACCTATACGCGTCACATTATCCAAGCGTTTTTTTTTCCAAATACGAGGGTCGGCTGAAAACTTGAAAGGCTGACTAAGATATAAATGTAAGTAGACACACCAGTTGGTAGAATAGAAGGTAATAAGAAAGTTTTTCCGACCAGCTCTTTTATACTGTCACACGTATATATTTTATATTTTAGTTTACCAACTGGTGAGACCTACTTACATTTATATCTTGGTAAGCCTATGTATTTTCCAGTCGACATAAAGTGTCCTAGAAATCTGAACTGTGTGATTCCAAGTAAAAGTATCCGTTTTGTTTCCACTTTTCTCTAAAACGTCATTGTTGCTCACAAGCTTCGACAATGGTAATTTCAGCATCCTTCAGTAAAAGCACATCTCTGTTGCTTCAGCCATCTGCTTCATCTCTCAGGAAAATGTCCAGAATTCACAGTCATATTGGTTGCTGTTAGATTGCTACGTCGATACTCTTGTTTCTAACAAAATCTTTCTGTTTCTAATAGTTTAGTTTTTGTAAACCATCTTTTTTTTTTATTCCAACGCGCCTTAGCTTTTCTGCGTAACATCTTCCGTCATCTGTTACAGCATTTCGCAGATAGTTCAATTTCTCTACACACCTGATTTTGATAGTGATTTTTTAAAGCGTAGCTTAGATGTGGGACAAGGCCAAACTTGGTTTTGATATATCCAATTCCTAGCTCTCATATTGTACAGTTGCTGTTGCTATAGACTCTATGTTCTCTTTTTATTACAACTGAAGTTTAAGACTTTGTTCCCTCTTTCCTTTACGTCCTCGTAGATAGGTTCTTGCATGTTATTTTTTGTTCTTTTTCTGCCATGAACCCGTATTTTGTGTCTGCCATCTGCATATATTATCTCCACACACACACACACACACACACACACACACACACACACACACACACACACTTTTCAATTGTAACAGTGATAGAGTTAATCGGTAGAACAATGTCCAGGATGTCCATAAAAATGTTTTTTAAATTATTACAAAAGTAAATCAGCAAACAAATATGTGGAAATTGTTACAAATTGAGGAGTAGATATTGAAGTTCTTTTTAACTAATTTACTACACTTCTATAAGGGCATTATTAGTTACACGAAGCACATGAAGAAGGTACTCGATTTTTTGCCATGTTCGCTGTAGCATAGCCTCATCAATGGTGGCAATGGCATCAGTGATCTTTTGCTTTAGATCAGTGATGTCCCGTATCTTTGTTCGATACACGATATCTTTAACATAACTCCATAGAGAGAAGTTCTGGGGGTGATGTCTATTGGCCAGGTAATTGGACCATCCCTTCCAATCCACCGGTCTGGTAATGTTTGATTAAGGAACCCACGAACATGCAGTCCGCATTGTGATAGTAGAGGATCTTACCTGAAAATGATGGATAGTTGAAGAACATCGAGTTGTGATGCCACATCAATTGCCTCTGTAATATTTTTTTTTAATTGTTAAGAGACTTTAGATACACCCTGTCTGACTGTGTTAGTAGTTTTACTACACAGATGGCATTCCTTGTTTATATATTTGTACACATTGATATTTCAACGCAGTTAGACATTGTGTGATGATTTAATATTATCTTGAATTCTCCGAAGATAAATATAAATCGATTATCTACGAGCGACTGGAATTTCCGTCACTAGTGCCTTATCCGTGTCAAGTTAATGGATGAAGACAATATAACTAAATCAATTTAAATTAGAGCAAATGATGATTTTATAAGACTGAGAAGGTTGGGTAAAATAAGGCTTGCAAGACATACCATATTAAATTGTTGTAACATAGAAATGATTACTGAATAAGGAATAACCAAAACGGAAGTTAGGAAATTAAATAGTTGTCTTTATAACATCAACAAAATACAATACTCGCCAGCGGCGAGAAGTAGGTAAACCACTGCTAGTGGTGCACTACATAGCATATTACTATATTTACCTGCCTCCTCGTGAAGTAGGATGCGGCACAAAGCCAAATTTAATGTGGGGATTTTCCGAGCCGAAAAATGCCCGTAGACACTGCATACCCGGGATCGGGTATCTGTCTACCTCCCCGGACGAGACCCGTCCCGGTTCCTCTCTGCCCAAAGGCAGACAGAAAGTTCGACACAGCAAGAGCTTACCACGCTGACAGCTCACACACAGTAGACAGCATATTTATATTTATTATATATAAACGACAAGAGGTCACGGATTCAGACTGGCTATCATGATTGACATCTTTCATGCCTGAAATTAGAAAAGTAAGAATTAACCACCTCACATACCGGGCGAAAATCTGCGGAAGAAAGGATCCTGACGGATTGTCCCAAGCTCCCTGTACCCAACTCCGTCTTCATCCGACCATCTATGACAATTCCGCCAACGCCCGTAGGGTACGTTAGTCTAACTACCCTAAAAAAGGAACGATGAAGCAAAACAAGGGCCCTCCCTGCACAAAAATGTATAAGTTTCTTTGGCATTGTTCATTTCAAACATTCTTATGTTTGGGTATGCCTCTTTTGCTTCGAACAGGTGGCTCCAAACTTTGTGGTATCTCCCAGTGTCTCTCACACAGACAATCACTCCAGGGGCATCAGGAAAATTTCGGGGGCCCTCCACCGACTTTCCATTCACCGAATCTAGCTTAAATAAAAGTCCTAAGAGGATCTTACTTTGATTGTATAGGCCCTTTTTGCATTCTTCTTCGTCCACTTTGCAGATTGACTCTGGGCCAGGGAAAAATTTCTTCTTTTTTTTCTCTTGAGAGATGAGTCGGGGAAGAAGTGGACGTATGAGGGTGTGGGGAAATTGAACTGATCAAAGAGGTTGAGGGAGAGGGGTACGGAGCACGGAAACGGAGAAAATTTCTTTGGCATATTTGGGCGAAGCTGGGACGGAGAGTGACCTGGTTTTGTTCATGATCCTCTCCGCCCTACTACGGCCAGAGTGCCTTTGCGATGGCTCGTCAAATTCTCCTCTTTGAGCAACATAGTAGACCGCATCTTTTGTTTTAGGCCTATTCTCAGACCAGGCCGTTCTAACTGGTGAGACCGGTGGAGGTGTATTTAAAGTATCGTCGGCCATGATGGTCTGAAACCACCACGACCAACCAAATAAAGGCTTGTCTTGTTTTTTGTTTTTTTAATTATTTCACAAATAAACAAAAGGCAAAACAAATGTTGAACCAACAAAATAAAAAGAAAACAAGAACGTGGAAAACTAAAGACAATAAGCACGTAAGAACTAAAAACAAATAATACGATAAAGTTAATAAAATAAAAACTAAACGAGATATTTCGAGACATGGGGAGTGGAAGGAGAACAGTCTCTTCCCCACTCCGTAGATTAAATAAATCGTACGCTTTGAGAAACTCTAAATGGATAATACCCCGACAATCGCAATCTGTCTTTTTTACAAATACTTTCACGGTAATTGCTCCGATGAGCTGCTTTCGCTGGTTCCCAGGCCTCATGAATTTAAACGTCCTACGAGGCTGGCATCACGTTCCCACCCCTTCACCGTTGAAAATGTTAGATGTAGACGTCTCTTCTACTCCAATAGCTTCATGTCTCGCACATCTCGCCTGTGAAACTCCCTTCCATATTCCTGTTTCCCTAACAAATATAATCTCCAACTATTTAAGTGTAACGTCAATCGACATCTCCAGTTGCCTTGATCTATCCACTTCCCTTCTCCACATCCTTTCACCTTTCATTCCTATCTGCTCTCGCTCCAAATCTTCTGTAACCCCCTTGCCTTGAACGATCCACTATCTTTCTCCACATCCTCTCCTTTAACACTTCTATCTGCACTTACTCCAAACCTTCTGTAACCCCTTGATTGCTAGTGGCTTCCAGCCTTGCTTGGGGTGAATAGCTAAAAAAAATTTTTTTTTTTAAAACACGTACAACAATACCTTCCTTCAATGGATCGCAGCTGTCGGAGTCTGTTGTGAAGATTTACCCTTTTCAGTCCGCTGCCTTTTATGTTAAACACTGTTGTATGTTAGCAATTCAAATTTGTCATCACCGGTTGCCACCCAAAGCTATAGGGCTCGGTCTGTCCTGCTATTTACCCATAGCTGGAGGGAAGAAGAGAGAGATTCATACCTTTCCCAAGCACGTAAATGAATGTAATGAACTCGATTGGAATTCGAAATCGGCTTTCCTATTCTTGACTCTGCTAATACATTCTCTCTCCACACACACACACACACACACACACACACACACACACACACACACACAGCGAGAGAGAAAGACAGACAGTTACACACAGACACACACACACTTTTTAATTATAGCTGTCACAGATTGGTGGATAGAACTAAATGTTTAATTTGAAATTGAACGCCCGAGGCTAAGCCTGAATTGTGCGTGTGTGTGCGTGCGTGCGCAAGCGCGTGTGCGTGCGTGCGTGTGTGTGTATGCGTGTGTTTGTGTGTGTGTACGCGCGCGCGCGTGTGTGTGTGTGCGCGCGCGCGCGTGTGTGTTGTGATTTTTCAAGCGTAGCTTACATGTGGCACAAGCTCAGAGATTTTCTTAGCCCGGCTTAGATGTGGCACAAGGCCGAAAGTATTGGGCAACAAGTGAGGATTGAACTCACTACTCAGTCGTAATTGATCTAGTAAGACAAGCTTTCTAACTATTACACCAAGTCGAGGTGCCTGTGTGTGTTAGAATCTTATGCAAGCAATGACCTCACATTGGATTCATTGTTGAACACTGTTGTATGTTAGTGTAACTCAAATTTATTCCTAACTGTCACGTGAACTGGAATAATTATGACTCTCATAACCTATGGTTGAGCATGTGAAACCTGATGCGTGTAAGGTGCCTCTTTCGCAAAGGTGTCAGAGCGGACATGACCCCGTATGTAGAGTATAATAGGCGAGATACTGTAACAGACTGGAGACTAAGCATATCTTCATGAATTTTGTGACCTATAAGGCAAGGCTGATCTCAGCACAGGAGGTCAAGATATGAATCCTTAATTTTCTCCTAATGGAATTATAAGTGTGTTCGGAAAGTAATTACGTATTTCACGGCTATGATTTATGTGTCAAACAACCAAGGCAGAAATAAGTTTAAATTGTACAAAATTGCGTCTAGAATTATCTTCTTATCAAAGTTATCTGAAATTGATCCGATTATAGTGCATTTCAGAGTTTAATTGGGAAACAAACATCCAAGGAGGGCATTTGGGTTCCTCGTGATCTTTTCATTGAAAAGCAAGCATTAAGTCTCACAATCTGAAACAATCTTTTAAGCAGAAATATAAACCTTCCATATTTGCACCGCATTGTTACAGGTGATGAAAAATGGGTTTTGCATGTCAAAAGAAATGACAGTGGTTATCACAAAAGGAGAAACCAGGTCAAGCATCAAAACAAGAACTCTATCAACAGTCCTTGTTTTGTGTCTGGTGGAATATGAAAGACGTTGAAAATTACGAGCTACATAGAAAGACGATCATTGCAGATTATCGGGTAATCCGGTCATGCTTTGCCAAACAGATAATATGTTATTCTCCAAAAATGAAAGTGGAAGTGCACACTCTACAGAACAATCCCAAGAAAAAAAATAACAGTCTATATTTTAAGTGAGTTCTAGTGACAGGACCCAATGAGTGTGAGTTCAATACTCGGTTCAGCCAGTGGAGAACTTTCAGAGGGGAATTAACAGGAGATAACTGATAACTGACATCCATTTAACATTGCCCGTGGAACTAAAACTGTGTACCCCAGTGAGCGAAATAAAGGGTTCAGTTCAACATTCTAACGACCTGAAGAAGGCCGGAGCGTACAACGGCAGAAACGTTGTAATAAATATGGCGACAAATTTAAGGACAATAGTCTGAATAATGTAAATTATGTACCAGCAATACACTTTTGGAAAAAATATATTAGCAGAAATACACTTTTGAAAAAATTATTACCAGCAATAAAAATCTTGTCGGTATTAAATAACCCATAGAAGTTGATATACCGTAAAGCAAAGCAAACCAATCCTCACCCACCAGATTTTGCACCTACAGACTTTCATTTCTCTCGATCGGTAAAACATTTTATAAATGGTGGAACAATTTCAAAGACAAAGAATTTCAACTTGGAATCGAAATTATATCTTTGCATTGGGTTGGATGAGTTGAAAATAAAATTGTTTACGTTTTGATCAAAAATATTTCCATAAAGGTACATTAATATTCTTTCTGAATACGTGATTACTTTTTGAATAGCAGAATATCTAAATAAATTTAAATGTCTCTATATATCCTTCTGGAAAATCGTTATTATTTTCTGCGCAGCCTAATATTTCAATCAATCTAACTTAAATTTGCTTTTAGATACTTGGGGAAGAACTTAAATTTTTTTCCGAACTCGCTAATTATTTCTAAGACTGGTCACTTTTTGAAAGTCTAAAACTAAAGTTGAACGACTTGTCAGGTTATATTTATTGTGATCTTGTAGTAAATGCCAATAATTTGAATGCTGACTTTGTAAAAAGACTGGCAGGACGACTGTTGTTACGCTTCCTTAGATTCTCGCTAAATTTTCCCATATTATGATGTACAAAACGAAACGTAAAGCAAGTCCCACAGTCTATTCAGTGCCTTCTATCTCTGTTATATGCTCAAAACTAATGGCCTTGTGCCGTACTAAATTAAGTTAATAAAATACTGAAATATCCACAGATTATGTCCTTCCATGCATATTTAGATGCGTAATTGCTTGGAAATATATACTTTAATATATATATTTAGTCAGACCGTTTCTCAGGTCATTAGTGTGGCTAGTTATCCGATTGGTTCAAACCGGGATCGAAACCAGACAGTCGGAGATTTTACCCCTAATCCATTGACTTATGGCATGAATGAAGGTAAATTCAGACGTATTTATTTTAGACAAACACGATATATATATATATATATATATATATATATATATATATATATATATATATATATATATATATATATATATATATATATATATATATATATATATATATATATATATATATAGCTCCCGACCTGTCCGTCAGATTCCACCTACACTAATATATATATATATATATATATATATATATATATATATATATATATGGTAGTGTAGGCTGAATCATCTGACGGACCAGTCGGGAGCTATATTTGCCGCCAAAAAGCCAGATTAAGGGTGGAAAATTGAATAGTGCATTTTTATGACAAATGCAAAATTTACATTGTACACAAAGTCACACACAGGTTTTTCATTTCTGATAGGACAACCCACCTCCGAAAATAAGAGCATTTGTTCACCTATACACAGTAAGAATGTTTTTCTGGTTATATAAAGTTCGCGCAAACTGTCTTGATTGTATACTTTCTGGACACACACACACGCAGTTGCGTGCTCACTCACACACTACTCTGTCTCTCTCTCTCTGTCTCGCTCTCTCTTATACACTCACACACCTATCTGTATATATATATATATATATATATATATATATATATATATATATATATATATATATATATATATATATATAGTTTCTTTTTTCCAGGCTTTCAGATAAGACGATAAGCCATCTTGAAACTATTTGTTGCAAGAATCATTGAAAAACCCTTTATTCAGCTAGAAAGGGAACAGGTTAAAATCGTTTTGTGTCAGACCTACCATATCTTCCCAACTGAGCAATGATGAGGGGAAAAATATAATTCAGGTCTTCCAGTAATGGTACCAACATTCATACTGGCTCCTATCTTCAAAGTCTATTAAAAACCATCAAGAGAACGATGAATAAGTTTTAAAAAAGACGGGACACCCTTCAGAAACCAGCAGAGAGAAAGCCGTATTGAGGAAAACTGGATCAGGAGGTCAGTATAGCAAAAGGGATCATCATTTCAACTTAGAGCTAAATACGTTCTTATGGTTCAAAGTAGAGTTCAATAGCTTTATAAAAACGTCGGAGAATTCCAGTAAGATATCTTTAATCATTTCTAAGATACAACGGTTGAAAGCTTAATCTAACAATTGGACAATTTTGCTGTTACACGATTTCGACAATTTTGCTTTTACACTCGTTATATGCTCGTCATGTTGTGTATGTCTGTGATGAAAAGAGAGCCAAAATCCTTATATACAGCCAACTGAATGACGATTCTCAAAAAGTGGGAAGGCACCTGATGCGGGACAAAGATAATCTTAAGGAAAAACTAAATTCCATTAACATTACTATGTCTTTCTTTGAAGAAGTGGCTTCTTATCGTGTCAAATGGGGGTGAATAAAAGAAATTGCAACTTTAGGCGCAATCAAGATCCACTTAATACGAGATCGAACTTTAAACAAAGCTGTAACATTCCTGCAGGTTTCTGAGGGACTGTTTTCCTTGTTGTATATGTAGAATGCCGTGTGGGTCTTACGCTGGCCTTAAAACCTATCGAAAGCATACACACACACTCACACACATCTCTCACACTCTCTCTCTCTCTCTCTCTCTCTCTCTCTCAGTATATATATATATATATATATATATATATATATATATATATATATATATATATATATATATATATATGAAGAAATATAGTCTTAAAATGTGCTATATTTATGGAATAAAGTGCTCAATATCAGAGATAGAGCGTGTGTAAATATAAAAGTGAACATAGAAGTCAACACTTAGAGGCGACAGTCTGTTTCATGCTAGATGCAAATCGTCTGGCCTGACTTCTATATATATATATACACACACACACAAACATACATATTTAAAGACATTTTTGATATGCTTAAAGTTCTTTTTATAGATACAAGTATTTAAGTAAATGCTCTGTTTATAATAAACTGCATTAAATAACATTTACCGGTCTGAATGTCCGATAAATTTTCATAGAAAATTTTCGTTCTTCGACAGGAATCGAACCTGTATCCTATACGGAACCGTCATTTCGCGTGACGTGCTTTAACCGTTCGGCCACAGAGAAGTGTCCGGTTAGCAAGGTCGATTTTACTATCTTTAAACTTAAATCTTCCATGAATCTCTTCTATTCATATCTGCTCTTAACGTATCAAATGTAAACAAATGATATCATATATTTTGAATTGGACAAACGTTAAACATATCAAAAATGTCTTTAAATAAATTGTCGGACTCAGGCAAACGAAATTAAATAGGCTTCATGTGGAACAATAAAAGATGCGTTTATCAGATATTCAAAGGGATGTAAATTTTATAATAAATTTCACAAAGCTTCACAAATGTTCAATATGTGCACCACCTGTGACATGACAGACTTCAAATCGGTAGTCCAGCTCCTGCTAAACACGCTGTAGCGTGTTTGGCGTAACATTCTCCAGCCCCTCAGTTATTCCCTGCATCATTTTCTCTAGGCTTGTAGAAAGAGTGGTGATATAGACTTATCCTTTTACATGGCCCCATAGAAAAAGATCAGAAGGTGCCAAGTTAGGTTAGCATGGTGGCCATTTCAACAGCACATTGTCATTATAACTGGCACGCCCAATCCATCTTCCTGGTAGATTTACATTGAGATAAGATCGCACAGTCAAGTGTCAAGTTAGTTTTTACCCATTTTATTTTAATTTGACATAATTCGATGGAGAATTGTCTATGTTATTAGACTACAAAATGTCAATTTTTAGAGGGACTCCATATATATATATCTTATTAGGAAATTGAAATCTTATTAGGAAAACAGCAGTAAAAATTAGCTAGAACGCTCGATAGAAACTGGTCCAAATAGATAATTATATTAACGAGTTAGAAAAGAAGAATCGATTCGTTTGTTTACGGCTTCACAACCTTTGTCATGTTATTTAAAACAAGAAAATTTATTTAGATTGTATGAATTTTGTTTTTAGCAGTAATAATTGTTTAGCGATACAAGTTTTACTAATTAACCATAGTTGGGAAGAAGAAGAGGTGGATTCATATAGTTCCTAAAGGTATGTTTACCTAAGTGAATATAAGGAACCTAACGAGAATTGGAACTCAGACCTCTGAATTCCAATTCTGAGCTGTTACCCATTACACAACCTGCTCATCCAAGCTTACAGAATCTGGCATTCTCAATCGGTTATACATTGAGGTACTGATCAGACTCCACGTTGCTTAACTGCGGTGATCGTACAGGAAACGTAAGCCTAGGAAAGAGAGGAAATAAATGTAAAAGAGAGGAAAGAAAGGCTGGTCAATAAAAAGATAAAATACAACCAAATTCAGGAATATAAACCAAGAAGAACGCGATGAGTGAAATTGCATTCAGTTAGACATGAGGAAATAGGGAGGCCAAGATATTTTTGTGGGAAGAAACGTAGGAATTTCGCGATATAAAATAGTTTAAAGCAAAAACGGAAGCAGATAGAAATCACTGTACAAGAAAGAAAGGCCTGCGATCTATATTACACATATATGAACAAATAATGTACAAGAGAATGGCATCGAGATATAAAATTCATGTACGAAAATGCGAGGCTAGAGTTCTCCTCTGAGTAGTGTTTAGTTTAATCCAACAATTATTGCAACACTTGTAACGTCGACGGCTGCCTTAATCCATACAGAAAGCGAGAAAGGCGCGTAAATTATTACCAGCCGACACTGTCGTCAGAACAACCAGACGAAGCATTATGCAGCCTATCGGGATAAGCGAGGTAGAATTAATCTATATTCTTCTTTGTTACGCAGCCTTTTGTGTAGGTTGTATTCCACCCATTGCGGCCCTCTTGCTTACTGTCTTTTGCAGTCGCTCTCTCTTCTGTCTGCCGGGGCTTCAAGCTTTTTGATTTATGTAAGCAGTCTGCGACTCGAACTTTATCGCATTATTGTTTTGACGTGACTTTCGAACTCGACCCTTGTTACTCCGTGGGCTATTATTATTCTAGCTTTGACCTTTTAACTTGCTTTTGTACTATTTAGCACAGCTAGTATTTAGGAGAAAAAAGAAAAAGAAAAGTGATTTATGACAGGAACCAAAAAGAAAGAAAATTGCGGCTACTTTATGGACAGTTTTTAACCTGAAGTGAAACCTCAAAGAAAAAATATGTTTCCTTTTTTTGGGGATTCAAAATAAATTTTTCAAAAAATTCATGATGACAAATTAGATTATAGAATTTTAGCTTTTCACTATAATCTTGCTATAAAGCCGGGATGATCTTAGCTCATATTCAAAAATAAAGAGGAGATTTAGAAAATTTAATAAAAACAAAGGCTAAGAGAGAGAAGCACGTCAGTGGATAGGAAAAGATTCAAAGTTAATTATTTTAAGGTTGTTAAACTTGTATTCACTTAACATGAGCACCATTTGTTGCGCGATAAACATCGAAACAGTATTCCACTTCTTGCCACACTCAAATCAGTTGATATGTGGATATTGACTTCACAGCTTCCATAATTCATTGTCTCAAATCTTCAAGAGTAGAAGGCATTGGTGGAATAAACATTCTTTTCATTAATATACACCATAGGAAAAAAAAACCGAAGTACACAAACTTTGCATCAGCCTATATTTCTGAGGTGTGGTATTATGTACACTATTTACATTATTCGAACGTCTGTCCTCAATTTTCTTTATTACAACGTTTCGGTCGTTGTACGCTCCGGCCTTCTTCAGGTGGTTGGAATGTCGAACTGAACCCTTTATTTCGCTCACTGCGGTAGTCTGTTCTAGTTCTACGTGCCATGTTTAATGGATGTGAGTTATCAGTTACCTCCTGCTAATTTCCCCCTGACAGTTCTCGACTGCCTTAACCGGGTAAAGGCCACACATGGCACAGTGGATAAAGGCGTTAGTTAGATCCAGTGACAGGACCCAAAGAGTGTGAGGTCAATACCCAGTTAAGGCAGTGGAGAATTAACAGCAGATAACTGATAACTGACATCCATTAAACCTGACACGTGGAACTAGAAGAGTCTACCCCAGTGAGCGAAATAAAGGGTTCGGTTCGACATTCCAACCACCTGAAGAAGGCCGGAGCGTACAACGGCAGAAACGTTGTAAAAAAGATGGTGACAAAGATGAGGACAATAGTCCGAATAATGTAAATAGTTTACAAACTTAGCAGTACACAAAAAGATATTTCTAGTGGTGTAGCCATTTTAAGGTCTGGCAGAAATTATTACAATTTAAATTTATGCAAAATCTGATAAAAAAGACAACAAAAAGTAGCATTTAAACAAAATTTAAAAATTACTTTCATTTATTTCAATTACTTTGAATCTTTTCCTATCTAATAATGTGTTGAATGTGTTTCTTTCCCTTAGCATTTGTTTTTTATTAAATATTCTAAATATGTTCTTTCTTTTTAATACCCTTGTAGCTTTACTCGGGTTGAGTTAAAACGAATTGCCATAAATTGCGGCGTACAAGTCGAGTTTCCAAGCCTGAAAATATTTACAAAACTAGGGGTCGACTTATATGGTGGGAATAAAATGCAAACCTTTATCACCAAGTTGTAAAAAAGCGGTTCAGTGGGACCGGTTGATTTGATACTTCTTAATCAACATTGCACTCGGTGCAAAAGCTGCGGTTTAATTTCTGACACCTAAGATTAGATTCATAGCTTTTACTAATATTTGAGCATTTAATTTTAAAGATTGTCTGAAAAAAAATGAGCCAAAATACGTAATTTCCGTAGGTTTTCGCTTACAAACTGACTTGAAAACATTTCTTCTTCATAAATAAATTAATATAATGTGGACAGTTTTTGTGTTAGATACATTGAATGGAAAATATATTAAAATCTGAATTCTAATTATGAATCATCACAAGGAAAATATTCATTTTGTTACTGTATTCGATAAGTAAAAACTGTGTAAAGAAATTGTAAAATGAATAAGATTTGTTAGATCATTTTTAGACCATAATTAATCAAAAAAATGAAAACGTGTATATAACACGATTAATACTGCTGTGGAACAAATTATGAGAAAAAATGTTTTAAAGTTGCTTTGTTTATTGAAAATCACACTAAACATATAGCTGTTTATAACATATTACATAATAATATACCTATATTGTTCATATAATTACACTTTGAAGCAAATATAGGTCTTATCTGTTGACACAATGCTTTATTAATAATTTGCTTATACCAAGCATACGCCGTACGAACGAGTAACAACGAGTCTTGGGTTTTTCAAAATTGAGGAGTGCGAACTGGAGTCTCTTTCTATATCTGTCGAAGATATATTCCCAAAAGGAAACGGCACCATGGATTTGTACGCTGTTGGGGAATCAGACTTAACCTCTGCCCGTGCCATTGTGTGTGTGTGTGTGGGGGGGGGCGATCTAAAGAAAGCAACCTTTCACATTGGCTGCTGAAAACAAAATGAATTTGACTGCCGCTTTCGTCGCTGTATATAGCGGCTGTCATGTGACCCACATGTTTTATCTCCACCAAAGGGGGATAAGCACATTCAGTATCCTTACATAACGATTATTTCTCATTATCAGTGGAATGATTCCAAATAAAGCGACTAGGCTAGACTATGAATGTTCGACAACTTATCTAACACATATTTTAACGTAGTGTCTTACATTTGGAAGTAGAATTCTGGGTGCCACTTCGGCGTGTGATCTCCAAGTATGATTCTTCTTCAGCGTGTGATTTACATTTAAGAATTAGGGAAAATTTATTTATTTATAAATTATTTTATTATTATTTATAATGTATTTAAACATTTAGGAAAATTAAGCGATAGAATGCCCAAAATATATTTGTTGCGTTTCTGCATTTGTGACATTTCTGCTGTGTATAGGCAGATTTAGTATATATATATATATATATATATATATATATATATATATATATATATATATGTATATATATATATATATATATATATATGTATATATGTATATATATATACATATATATATACATATATATGTATATATATATATATATATATATATATATATATATATATATATATATATATATATATATATATATTATCAGGTATGAAAATATATTTGTTTTTTACATCCAGGTAATAACAGGACAACGAAAGAATAGGTGTAATCCGAAAGATGTTTTAAGAAATGTGTTATTGTTAAATTGTAAGAAATTTTGGAGCGTGCGGTCGCAACGCTGAGGTTGAATTTTTAAATTTTAAGCTTGTGCGTTTTTGTACTAATATGGTAATAAGATAATACTTTTGTACTGGTAGTTTTTTTTCCAGTCGATGTGGCATTAACTAAAAAAAACAAATATTTTTTCATACCTGATGATATCTGTAAGAACAGATGAAAGCTCGTAAAAACATAAAAAAAGAACTTATGCTACTAGAATTTATAAACAGGGATCATAACATTCATTTACAGGTTCGGGGTTAATGTATTTTATTAAATTTCTTTGCGAAGATGTATTCTCGCCATATATATCATTAACTTCAATATCTGTTTTTGTATGAATGATTCATGTCATGTACATTGAACTGCACCACATACTTGATATATATATATATATATATATATATATATATATATATATATATATATATATATATATATATATATATATATATATATATATATATAGTTTTAAATTATGCTATATTTATGAGTTAATGTGCTCAATATCAGGGAGTGGAGTCTATGTAAATATAAACGTGGACATTGAAATCAACACCCAGGGACAAGCGTCTGTTTCATGCTTATGAGCATAGAAACATGAAACAGACTGTTGCCTACCGGTGGGGTTGGTGACTTCAGTGCCCACTTTAAACATATATATATTATAACCCCACACACATAAACACACATCATACACACATAGTGGCCGAAAACGCACTATTCGGACCACATACACACAAATATGTTTGTAGAACGAATATATACATACATACTGGCAAAAACATTGACACTGGATGGACCACACGCACTCACAAGAACCCTACATACCATACGAAGTGTGTGTATGTATATGCAATATATTCGTAATAAAACAATATATATGTATGGAGAAGGAATATGTATACACATACTAGCAAAACACACAAAATACACAAAAATAGAGATAGGTTTAAAAACATGCAGAGGTCATAAAACGATAAGAGCAAAGATCTTCTACCTTCACCCTTTCTGTGAGCAATCTTTATTGTTTTATTACCCCTTCAGCAAAAGATCATTTTCTCCATAAGTCCAAGAAAATTTAGCTTACTACTATACACAAAAGACACTGGTTAAACATGAAAAAACATAATGAAAAAATTAATTCCTTTAAACAATATATGAAAATAACCATTCTTCGCCTGATGAAGATAACAAGGCCAGAAACACATGTAGCACAAGTATATAAAATAAAGTATAATATATATTTTTAAAAAATCACATTATAACCAAAAATCTTTGCCGCTATAAAATAAACCATTTTCTCTCGTTGGAATCACTATAATCTGCCCCTTATACATACATTATATATATATATATATATATATATATATATATATATATATATATATATATATATATATATATATATATATATAACTATGAACCTAAAGAGGCAGGCAAACCTACCTAGGTTTCACCTACGCGGATCGGCAGTGTACGCTGGCCAAAGGGGTAACATTAGAACAGAATATAAATAGCCTACAACATAAAAACATGACCATGTGACTCCGAACGAGTATAATTACTTATATTTATAAGCTTATATATATATATATATATATATATATATATATATATATATATATATATATATATGAAAAATGAAAAACACTTCATCATTTCTTTCTTATTTATTCTTCTTTTATTTCCTGATTATAAATATTAATGCAGTGAACTTTTGGCAGGTAGGTCACATCCTTTAGTGCTGTATCACATTCGGCATGTAGAACACACGCTTTAGTTGTAGATCCAATTCTGTTTGTAGATTACTCACTGATGAGG
The DNA here is from genome assembly GCA_964036315.1 of Acanthosepion esculentum. Classification (NCBI taxonomy): domain Eukaryota; kingdom Metazoa; phylum Mollusca; class Cephalopoda; order Sepiida; family Sepiidae; genus Acanthosepion; species Acanthosepion esculentum. Next base: position 37,317,746 of record OZ038487.1, read on the forward strand.
CATTTCTGCAAATGAATTTCAATGACTGTCCTCAATATTTTGAATATGTTTTCTACCTTACGTGACCAGTAATTTATTTACATTTATTTGACAAAAAAAAAGCGGTGATATGTTGTATCTATTAATAGTCCTTATGGTGGAGATTCGTAGAACATATAAACTTTCTTTTCGTAATTTCCCAACCTATTTCTGTCATAAAATCTCATGAAAGTACTTTCTATAGTAAAATCAGCAATGCATTTGTATTGAATGATCTCTGCACTATTACATTACAAATAAAAGAGCATCACGGTTTTTTATAAAATAGTGAAGTGTTTTATAAAATAGTAACACTTCTTCTAATGATGGATTCTAAGCGCCATGTTTTTATAGCAAACCATTCGAATATCTTGGCATTTAATTCGTTTTCAATCAACAAGTATCTCATGGAAAATTATTTGATAAAGAAAAATTACTTGGTTATATAGAACACAAAAAAAAATGGTGAATTTTCTCTTCCAATCCTTTTTTCCACAACATTCAATTTTTATTAGTCTGAGCCTGACACATCGTAACCATAAACAGGATTAACATCAAGTCTTATTAAGAAAATCCTGTCGGAGTAATTCATTGTTTATTAAAGGCGTTGCTCTTAGCGGTAAGGGGAATGATCTTAATTTTTTGTATCATTTGTTTCTCGATGGAAATGTAAACCAGGGAAGACAACTATTCTTGAGCTATTATGCATCTTTAGGGTGATTAGATTTTGTCTAATGAAGCCTCTTTTGCTTGCAGCTGAAAAGTCAGAGAGGGCCATGAAAATTTATAAGAAAACCAGACAAGAAACACAACGTTGCCAGATTTGCATTTTTTAAAGTCGGTGGCAGTATGCAGATTTCTAAGCTCATTTCATAAGAATTGTAACAAACATCGGGTAATTGTTTTGCAAAATATCAATGGATTTCTTAGGAAAAATGTGTCAGTAATAAAATTATATATAAAAAGAGAACATTTCATTTATATTATTTACATTGTTCCGACTGCAGTCCTCATCTCTCTTGCCATATGCACGAAGTTTCGGCCGTTGTACGCTCAAGCCTTCTTCAGGTGATTGAAATTTCGCACTGAACTCTTTATTTCGTCCAGCGCGGGTAGATTGTTCTAGTTTCACATTCCATGCCTCTTCGAGATGCGTCAGTTATCTCCCTTTAACTAAAAAAACTGAAGAATAATTTAATTTGTTTATTAATGAAATTAGGATATTTTTAATAAAATAGATTATACTTTAAATTATGTTATATGAATTAATTCGTTTTATTTTTATTTGAATGAATAGGATTTTTATGCATTTTGTCTGCGTCTTCAATAATAAATAACAATTGCAAAGACTAAACAGTTTAAGTCATTATTTAGATTTTCTGATAAGAAGAAATCATCTGTCTGTATGTCTAGGGTGAGCAGTTAGTATTGTTAACATCAATTACACATTAACGATTGTCCTCCACTTTGTCGTTGTCGCAAAGTTTCGGCAGTTGTGTCCTCCAGTCTTCATCAGGTGATTATCGATTCGGGTAATCCTCAGGAGTTCTTAGAGAAGAATGGACAAAAGAAAAAGAACCGGAAAACTACCAAGTTCCTCCTTCGTTACGTCAATGTTGTATCGGAAGAGATTCAGAAGCTCTAAGGTTCATACAACACCAGGAAAACATTCAGAAGCAGTTCCACCCTACGGAGAAATTTCATAGAGGAGAACCTGACCAAGAACTGCATGTACTCTGTCTCTTGCAGTTGTATTAAAGAATATAAATATATGTGTCGCGGAGGCTAATTGTTTCTTCTGTCTAAGACCTCCCTCTTAATTATGTGCCTTGGAAAACTCGCTTCCTGAATTTAAGTTCATTTTTTCTCTTTGTTTCTATTTTCTCTAAAACTTCGTCGTTGTTCGCATTCTTCATGGTTTCTTCAGCATCTTTCTGTAGAACTAGATTTCTGTTGCTTCAACTCTCTTAATCATCTTTGAGGAAATTGTCCATCATTTCACTGCCATACAGGACGTATATCACATAGCAGTCTAACATTCTTTTCCTTGTTTCTAGTGATTTTTTTCTATTTCTCAGTACTCTGCTCACCTTTTGGAAGGCATCTTTGGCTATCCCAGTTCACCTACGGTTTTCAGTGTCACACTTTCCGTCCTCTGTTAAAACACTTCCCAGATATTTTGCTGTTTCTTAATACTTTGCTTAGCTTTTTGAAGGCATCTTTCGCTATCCCAATGTGCCTTTGGATTTCAGTGTCGTACTTTCCGTCCTCTGTTAAAACACTTCCCAGAGATTTTACTGTTTCTTAATACTTTGCTTAGCTTTTTGAAGGCATCTTTCGCTATCCCAATGTGCCTTTGGATTTCAGTGTCGTACTTTCCGTCCTCTGTTAAAACACTTCCCAGAGATTTTACTGTTTCTTAATACTTTGCTTAGCTTTTGGAAGGCATCTTTCACTATCCCAATGTGCCTTTGGATTTCAGTGTCACACTTTCCTTCCTCTGTTAAAACACTTCCCAGATATTTTACTGTTTCTTAATACTTTGCTTAGCTTTTGGAAGGCATCTTTCGCTATCCCAATGTGCCTTTGTATTTCAGTGTCACACTTTCCGTCCTCTGTTAAAACACTTCCCAGATATTTTACTGTTTCTTAATACTTTGCTTAGCTTTTTGAAGGCATCTTTCGCTATCCCAATGTGCCTTTGGATTTCAGTGTCGTACTTTCCGTCCTCTGTTAAAACACTTCCCAGAGATTTTACTGTTTCTTAATACTTTGCTTAGCTTTTTGAAGGCATCTTTCGCTATCCCAATGTGCCTTTGGATTTCAGTGTCACACTTTCCGTCCTCTGTTAAAACATTTCCCAGATATTTTACTGTTTCTTAATACTTTGCTTAGCTTTTGGAAGGCATCTTTCACTATCCCAATGTGCCTTTGGATTTCAGTGTCACACTTTCCTTCCTCTGTTAAAACACTTCCCAGATATTTTACTGTTTCTTAATACTTTGCTTAGCTTTTGGAAGGCATCTTTTGCTATCCCAATGTGCCTTTGGATTTCAGTGTCACACTTTCCGTCATCTGTTACAACACTTCCCAGATATTTTACTGTTTCTTAATACTTTGCTTAGCTTTTGGAAGGCATCTTTCACTATCCCAATGTGCCTTTGTATTTCAGTGTCACAATTTCCGTCCTCTGTTAAAACACTTCCCAGATATTTTACTGTTTCTTAATACTTTGCTTAGCTTTTGGAAGGCATCTTTCGCTATCCCAATGTGCCTTTGGATTTCAGTGTCACACTTTCCGTCCTCTGTTAAAACACTTCCCAGATATTTTACTGTTTCTTAATACTTTGCTTAGCTTTTTGAAGGCATCTTTTGCTATCCCAATGTGCCTTTGGATTTCAGTGTCGTACTTTCCGTCCTCTGTTAAAACACTTCCCAGAGATTTTACTGTTTCTTAATACTTTGCTTAGCTTTTTGAAGGCATCTTTCGCTATCCCAATATGCATTCGGATTTCAGTGTCACACTTTCTGTCCTCTGTTAAAACACTTCCCAGATATTTAATACTTCCGCACTTGTTTGATTTTGTTATCTCCGATTTGAAATACGTAATTTGGGAAAATCCTTTTGCTAACAACCATGCATTCTGTTTTCTTGAAGTTGATGTTTAATCCTTTCTTCTCGCGTCCCTTCACTACTAACAGTTTAGAGATTTCGTAATGTTCTTTCCGTGTCTGCTGTCAATACAGTGTCATCTGCGTATCTTATGTTGTTATGATTCTGGCCGCCAATAATGAATCCTAGTAGGACTTCTAGTTCTCTCAGTCTCCTCGCTGTATAGCTTGAATAAGCCTGGTCAGAAGACACGTCTTTGTCTTACAACCCTTTCTATTTTTGTATATCTGCTGAACTCGTCATCAGGCTGCACAAAGTTCCGAGGTTTCTTTTTTATTGGACAAGAGCGCCACTGGGATTGATGAGAATGGCAGTTCAGAGTAGAAATAAATATCGGAGAGACAATGTAACAACTGATCCGCTAATTCCCAGAGACAAAATCATCTTACCTCATCTCCATATCAAATTGGGAATCCCGAAGAAGTTTGTGAAAGTGGTTGACAAGGAAGGGTAATGTTTTCTGTATATTTTTCAGGGAATGTCTTGATCCCAGCATAGAAAACTGAAACATGGTATTTTTGAAGGAGCTGACCTTTCAAAAACTCATCAAAATTAGCAACTTCATCAACTCTGCATTTTACTGAATCAAATCCCTAGATTTCATTTGTTCTTATTAACCGCAATACAGACGTATTATATGCAACTTGCCGACAGGATGTTAGTTTAGTTGATTTTGTTTAGCGGCATATCAACATCTCTACGAGTTCTTTAATGCCGAAATCTAAATAATCTGAACGCAGCTTCATACCTTCAATTACACATAAAGTATCTTGTTGGCAATGTTACTATGAATAATTATTTTTGGTAATTTAACTATAAATATTTATTGCGATTAATTTTACTATAAATATGTATTGCTGGTAATTTTACTATAAATACGTATTGCTGGTAATTTTAATAATTAAAATATATTTTTATACATTCATTGTGTTTTGTTTCGTCTGGGGAATCACTATTTGCCCATAGCTGGGACCCTAACAGCTTTTATGCCCCTGGGTCATGATGGACCTAGGAATAACAACAATTAAGATGTTGTTCCACGTTCCACGAAACCTCCAATCTCCCGGTCAGAGGTCTTGCTGCCGGATGCAGTTTATCGTTATTTTTATCAGGTTTCCAGGAAACTATACTGTTATAAATAATGAACAAAGAAAATGTTTTCATCGGGATATAAAAGTCATGGACAGGCATCAAGGGATATCGGATAAAAGAAGGATGGCAGATTACTATACATTCACTTTCATATCTTTAGCTTTATTAAAATTCTAATCATCACTTTTTAAAACAACAAGAGTGAAGGTAGATAGAAAAGCGGTGTCATGGGAACAACCGTCCTCTTGACATTACGTCTTATTGCGGGCAGGAACATCTATATTTGGCAAAGTTTTCATATCACAGCCCTCTTTCTTGCTGTCCCTTTGTACTCAGATTTGGATCAAAGTGACGCTTCTCGGGCCTGTGCATCGAATCAGAGTAGTAACGTGCATTATACCCGAGAGAAAACTGTCGCTTCACGTTCCTCTGCTTAGGATCAGATTAGAATCTGTGCAATCAGCTTTGAATTAGTGTCGCTTTCAAGTCCTCTACTTACGATGTGTCTCTTGGATCAAATGGTCGCTTCGCAAAACAAAAAACACTACCTGCAACAGCATCCTATCGGCAGGCAAAGGGGTAATTATCTGGCGTTGTCCTCCATCGGTGGGGTCAGTTGCAAGCGGATTGGCCTATTTTGGAACTTTTATTTCTTGTACGCATGAGTAGTTCGCAATAAAATGTTCTTGCGTCGTGTTGTATACGAGTTGGCTTGCATCGCTTATCTGTGTTTTGCCTAAAATCTATGCATTTCTTGCATAGTGTTAGACATCAATATCTTGGAATACACGTTGAATGTTTTGTAACTAGATTATAGTAAAATCTTTAAATAATATAAAAGAAATATTTTAAACCAAGCACAATCATGTCCTTAGATTAAGTGTTGCTGCTGTTGATAGATAGATAGATAGATAGATAGATAGATAGATAGATAGATAGATAGATAGATAGATAGATAGAAAGAAAGAAAGAAAGAAAATGAACAGAATGGGTTAGATAAATAGATAGATAGATCTTAATCGTTTCTGACTTGGATGTTTAATGTTATATGCTTCTGGCCATGGCCTCACTTTTATTCGCCAATATAACTGTGTTTCCTCGCAAAATTTCCACTTTTTCGATCGATACATTAATCAACGTCAGGTATGGTCGATATTTCAAGATGGCCGATCACGGTTAAGTGGCACGTTGCAGGGTTAATCAGTGCACTAGTTGGACCAATCAAATATCACGAAAATGTTTATTCTGTTTGCTCGTCTCCTTTCATTTTAACGTCTCTCTCAGCTCTAAGCTTCTTTCTGTTTTATCCAGCTTTTTCTTGTTTTATTTTTTTTCTCTTCGGTTTGTCTCCAACCCACACTTCTATTCATCCTTTTAAGTTCATCGCTGAAATCCCATTTTTGTTTTGTTTTCATTCTTCTTTCTGATCTTTTCCTTTGCATTTCCCTTCACATTTCGCTCTTTATGTTACATCGTCTTCTTCTGATAATACACTACAATCGACAAGCGTCATTTTTCAGCAGTAGCAACTTTGTTTTCGCTTTGAGCTTCTCAATGAAATCCCGAAAATGATAATAGCTGAAGAAATGAAACGTTCTTTATTCAGCAAGTTAAATATTTTTTTAAACCTGTTCATATAGGGGCAATCGAAAAAGAGAAAATGATTGTTTTCTCCGAATCTCGGTATCGCTATATCGTCAATGTGAATTATTGTTGTTATTTTATTACCAGTTTTATTCCAGTCTTTTTAGTGTTACATTATAGATGATGCATTCCCACTACTATTATTTTCTTACAGTTTTTATTCCAATTTTATTAGTATTCTTTTTTAAATGAGGTTTTTCCTCTAATATCATTTTATTAGTTTTTATTCTAATCTTATTAGTCAATCAATCAGTTATTCGCTATGCGTGATACACGCTTAGGCGGTCATGTATCTTTCGATATATGACTGATTGATTTTTCCCTCAGTACGTAGCCATTTCTTTCTGCAGTAGACCAGTTGCCATCCAAGTATAGAGAACTCGGTCTGTCCTGCTATTTACCCATAGCTGAGGTGAGAAAAATAGGATTTATACCTTTCCTAAGGGTATTAGCACGTAAGTGAATCTTATTAGTACTGAATATTAAATGAGACATTTCCACTAATATTATTTTATTACAGTTTATATTCTTATTTCATTAGTGTTCCTATTTAGATTAGGAAATTCCACTAATATTTATTTCATCACAGTTTTTATTCCAATTTTATTGGTGTTGCTTTTTAAATGAGGCTTTTCCACTAATAATATTTTATTACAGTTTTTATTTTAATCTTATTAGTGTTGATTATTAAACGAGACATTTCCACTCATATTATTTTCTTAAAGATTTTATTCCAATTTTATTAGTCTGCTTTTTAAATGAGGCTTTTCCACTAATATGTTATTACAGTTTTTATTTTAATCTTATCAGTGTTGATTATTAAACGAGACATTTCCACTCATATTATTTTCTTAAAGATTATATTCCAATTTTATTAGTCTGCTTTTTAAATGAGGCTTTTCCACTAATAAGATTTTATTACGGTTTTTATTTTAATCTTATTAGTGTTGATTATTAAACGAGACATTTCCACTCATATTATTTTCTGCAGGAGTCGCCCAACATGTGGAAAATGTGGCCAAAGTGATTCGGATTGCACGGAGAAGAATGTCAGTATGAAGTCAGTTGGGCTAACCGCCACGAAGATCGTTCAGCAGACTCAGGATCGTGCGACTTCTGGAAAAGGGGAAAAAAGATAATCGAAGTGAAACACAAACGAAATGTCATTCGTGGAAGCAAGCCAGATAGTAGAAAGCTACACGAAAGGATCTTCCTAGGCAAAAAGTGACTACAACAAATACCAGTCAACATTACAAATACAGAAGCCTCATTGAGAAGCTCATACAGTTAAGACCAAATGACTGGCCCCAAATTTCAAAACTACAAGACATTTGCTGTAAGGGAATAGTAGAAACTGAACCACAAAAGAAAATCAATGAAACAATTGAAATAACAAATTAAGAAAAAAAAAACAGTAAAAAATCTGCCGCTCAAACACAAACCACTCCTAAAAAAATACGAAATCTACTTAAAAGAAATAAAATATCACAGCGATCTCCTATCCGTCCACCAAAAACTATAAAGACAGATTTAAGAAATTATCTAAAATATAAAAACAGAACAAGTTGTACTGATAAATCATCAGTTACCTCCCCTTAAAATCTAAGAGGTATAAAAAGCACCCCGTTAAATCCTTCAGTAGGCGAGTAGTCAGAGTAAAGTGAATAAAGCTTTGGCATAAGTTTATTCACTGGTTCTGTTTTTACTAGACAAGTCAAACAAAAATCAGTAACTCAAAGTGACCAAATGCCTGCACAAAACTGATTTGAGAAATTGGAAAAAATGGAAGTGAATATCAGAACTAACAAACAGTCAAAACCTCCAAAATTAAAACCGCTCAATCGGAAAATTAAATATTAGAATCCCACATCACATACTGAGACGAAAACCTTCTAATCATGTATAAAATAATCCAATGGAAATACCGCGGGGAAAAAAGGCAAACATAAATGAACTGCTTTTGTTAATAACAGAATTGTCACCGGCAGTTGTGTACCTTCAGGAAATATTCCTTAAGCAAAATGAAAAAGTCAACATAAAAAAATGCCATCAATAGAACTACACACATGACATTGGGATTCGAGCATCAGGCAGTTCATCCATTCTAATTAGGAATGGTGTACCTCAAAGTAAAATAAATTTAACAGCAACTTTGCAGGCGACCGCTATTAAAGTGACCTTACAGGGACCGATAAACATCTGCCCAGTATACATCCCACCAAATGAAGCAGTAAATGAAACTGAAATTCATGAAATCATAAGGCAACTCCCTGTCCCTTTTATGATATCGGGGGTCTTTAACAGTTGCAGTAACATATGAGGTTGTAAAGACACAAACCAAAAGAGAAAATACATTGGAAAAAATCATTTATAACAAGGATTTATGCATTTATAACGATAAAACACCAACTTACATAAATCCATTTATTGGAAGCTACTCGGCAATAGACTTATCCATATGTGATCCATCAATTTATATGGATTTCTCTTGGAAGGTACTGGCAGACATATGAGGCACGATCGCTTGCTAATTGTCCTACAAACTCAGAACATAACAATAAAAATCCTCTTCGTTGAAAATTAGGCGGTGCGAACTGGGGTGAATTCAAAATCCAATGTTCTGAACAACTAGCTGAAGGAAAAAGCTTCAAAGAATTAAACAAAGTCACGGAAACCCTTATCGAAAATATTCAGCACCAAAAAAAAAAAAATTAAAAAAAACGCAACAGACCTTGGTTCAATGACAAATGTCAAGAAGCCATCAATCTAAGAAGAGTAACTCTGAGGGAATTCAACAACCAAAACTACAACCTGTAATTTTCTCCAATTTAATCTACTCCGAGCAAAAGCACGGAAAATAATTAAAGAAACCAAAAAAGAATGCTAGAAAAACTACGTTTACAGACTCAATTCAGCTACAAAAACAAGATATGTACGGAATATGATAAAGAAATTAAGAGGCAAATACCAAAATTATGCAGTAAAACACCTCTCGATAAATAACTAGCAAAAAGGTAATCGCTGACCAACTAACCAAAACAATTTAAAAAAAATTAATCTGACAAGAATGGTAGATAACAATATCTAGAGCTCAAGTGAAACGAGGGAAAACATTAAACCAAGTTTTAAATCAAATATTTCTGAAAGTTATGACCAAGCATTCACTCTAGATGAACTATATGAATATTTAAAGAAATCCCACAATGCAATTGTGGGTCCAGATGATACCCAATACGAACGTATAAAACAGTTATCCAACAAATCATTACAACTCTTATCAAAAATGTATAAGAACGTATATATAAAAATGAAACTTACCAGAAATATGGAGACAGTTATTCATCTTCCCTATTCCGAAACCTGGAAAGGATGACAAAGACCCTGAAAACTACAGACCGATGGCATTAAACTGTTGCCTATGTAAAACTATGGTGAGAATGGTCAACAACAGATTGAATTGGTAAAAAACTGAAACCTTAATCAGCGACTACCAATGCACTTTTAGTTAAAAAAGAAGCACCACGGACCATTTAATATGCTACAAACCTTTGTAATGGAAGTCTTCATTAAGAAGGAACATCTTACTGCATTTTTGTTTAATTACAAAATGTGTACATCACGACATGGACATTTGGTAGTTTGAAACCAGTAGGAACTGGGTCTAAAAGGAAGGCTGACACAATTCATACAGAATTTTACTAGAAGGCCCAAGATTTCAAGTCTGTATAGGAATTACACTATCAGAACTAAAATTTCAAGAAGGGCTTCCACAAAGAAATATTATTTCAGTGGCCCTACTCCGCATAAAAATCAACTCCATTGCTAAATCCCTAATCACAGGAGTGAGATGCTCCTTATATGTCGACGACTTTCTAATAACGTACAGATCTCGATATACGCATACCATAGAAAGACAACTCCAATAATGTCTCAATAAAATACACAAATGGGCCACTGAAAATGGAGTTACTTTTTTCAAAACTTACACCAAATGACTACATTTAATTACTACAAATTAAGAAAATTGCACAACGACACCTGCTTAAAATTAAACGGAACAGAAATCCCATTAGTGGAAAAACACATGTTCCTCGGCATCATCTTTGACAAAAAAGAAACTAACCTTCATTCCCCATCTAAAATATTTAAAAATAAAATATAGCAAGGTCCTCCATCTTCTGCGTAATGTGGCCTATAATGAATGGGGGACAGACCGACAAACATCAATTATATTATAAAGATGACTAATTTGCTCAAAACTGGATTACGCTAGTTTCATTCATGGAACGGCCAGAAAATCATATTTGAAATATTTAACGAAATCTACCATTAATGCCTCAGATTAGTACTTGTGGCTTTTAGGACATCCCCAGTGGAGAGATTATACACAGAATCGAGTGAAACACCTTCACATTTAAGCCGCACTAAACTTGCACTACAATACTACATAAAAATAAAATTATGCCAGAATAACCTAGCTTACAGCAGTACATTTGAATGTAATTACAGTGATCTATTCCGACAAAAAGAAAATACCATACAACCCTATGGAGTCAGGATGAAATCTGTCGCTTAAATTTTAGGGACCAAACTCTCAAGCATATAAGAAACGACTGCAGATCGTATTCCACCGTGGAGAATCAAGCAAACCGTAGTCTTTCTAGAATTAAATAAATTTCCTAAACAGAAAAACGCACCCACACACAACAAAGGACAAGCTTCAGGGTATATTGGGAATCTAGCCTAATCATACACACATCTACAGATGGGTCAAAGTGCGAGAACAAGACAGGATGTGAGGCAAAATATTAGAAAAGAAATCTTCACTGCGAATGCTTACGCAGTAGAGCCAGCTCTCAAAATTATTAGACAGAACAAATGAAAACATTCCTTAATTTTTTCGGAGTCACTATCCGTCGTAATAGCTGTGAAGGAAAAAATCCAACAATTCACTAATTAGCAAAATATTAGGCAACATGAGCATTACTTGCAAACATAAAGACTGAATTATGTTGGATCCCTAGTCACATCGGAGTTGAAGGCAACAATAAAAATGACCTAGCAGCCAAATCAGCTTCATATATGGATGACGACACAAGGGCCATACACCGACTTTAAGGAGTTCATTATCAAGTATATTAAAAAGGGATGTCAAACGTGCAGGGAGGATAATCAATAGAATAAACTCTTCGGAATTTAGCCCCAAATTGGAGAATGAAAGTTGTCTTTCAGAAAATCTCCAAAGAACGAAGTAGTACTAGCCCGCTTACGCATTTGTAATCTAATAGACATCTAACATGGCCGGAGAACACATTTTTTTTAAGTTTTCTCAAACGTTCAGGATGATAGACATCAGACACACTGTTTAAAATAAAATGAAAAAGAAAAGAGGCATTTATTTCTGTTATGGTCCAGGTTCCTTGTACCACGGTTATGGTCCAAGATAGAACCACTGAAGAATAACTCGAACCCAGGTATGGAATAACACAGATATATTACAAACAGAATATGTACAAAAGAAGTAGAAGTGTTAGTAATAACAATCAGGTTAGGTTAGAGAGAACTATGTTGTCTCGAAGTATCACTATTCCAATGTCTGACAGTAATCGTCTGACGCGACCCTGTCTCTGACTGACTGACACGATGTTCAGCAACACGCCCACGTGTGTCGAATGTGGCACAAGGCCGGTTTAATGTGGGCTTTCCGAGCCCGTAGGCTCGGGCAAAAATTGCCCGTAGAACCCGTATAAACGGGATCGGGGTGGTCAACCACCTCGAACGAGGTCCGCCCTTCGGCGGAACCTCGTCCGAGTTCCTCTCTGTCCAAAGGCAGAGAGTTCCCCTCTGCCTGAGAGGCAGAGAGTTCGACCGGGTAGGTGAGTCGTCCAAAAAGGACTGACTGACACGATGTTTAACAACACGCCCACGTGTGTCGAATGTGGCACAAGGCCGGTTTAATGTGGGCTTTCCGAGCCCGTAGGCTCGGGCAAAAATTGCCCGTAGAACCCGTATAAACGGGATCGGGGCGGTCAACCACCCCGAACGAGGTTCTGCCCTTCGGCGGAACCTCGTCCGGGTTCCTCTCTGCCCAAAGGCAGAGAGTTCCCCTCTGCCTCAGAGGCAGAGAGTTCGACCGTCTAGCCGAGTCGTCCAAAAGGACTGACTGACACGATGTTTAACAACACGCCCACGTGTGTCGAATGTGGCACAAGGCCGGTTTAATGTGGGCTTCCGAGCCCGTAGGCTCGGGCAAAAATTGCCCGTAGAACCCGTATAAACGGGATCGGAGTGGTCAACCACCTCGAACGAGGCTCTGCCCTTCGGCGGAGCCTCGTCCGAGTTCCTCCCTGCCCAAAGGCAGAGAGTTCCCCTCTGCCTCAGAGGCAGAGAGTTCGACCGTCTAGCCAAGTCGTCCAAAAAGGACTGACTGACACTACTGCTTCCTCCTGAGGCGCAGTATTTATGGTGTACGGGATAGTCCATTACTATTATGGGTAAGTTCCCATAACACCCGACTTTCGAAGCTTTTGCGTAGCACGGGGTTCTAATATCTTTTTTTTCTTTGGATCTATTTCTAAATAGAGGGTCACTAAATTTTCTTTTTCGAGACGATTTTCTTGGTTCTGGCATTGTTCGGGGTCTTTTTATATGAAACGTATCGAAAATCGTGTCCATTACCTCTTCTTCATGTGGACCGTTAGCGTCCTGTAACAGTCTTTTCCTTATTTGGTTCACGTGTCTCCTGTGTGAGAATTTTTGTCCCTGAACTATGTAAACCATCTTGCCAATTCATTTCTCAATTGTGCCTTGCTCCCGGTAAGATGTATTATTTTTGTAGGCTTAAAAAAAAATTTTTCTCCTGGGAGTAATTTTCTTTTTGGTGCGTAGGACTATGTTACTTGTTTTGTTTTACTTGGTAGCAATTTATCAAATGCTGATCTGATTTTTCTAACAAACATCACTTCTGCCAGTGGTAATGTTGATGGTGTAGCATTATTTGGCTTTATTCGATATACCTGAAGAAATTGCTGTAATGCTTTCTCCGTAGGAACATTGTAAGCTTTTGGTAGCGTTCTTTTGAGTGTATCAACGAATCTCTCCGCCTGCCCATTTGATCTTGGGTGATAAGGTGGGGATTTTACATGTTTTACTTGATAAATTTCGCAAAACTCTTGGAAGTCTGCTGACGTGAATTGCGTTCCATTATCTGTGACTAGGCAATCCACTACACCACACCGAGCGAATAGCTCGTGGAGGCCATTTATGGTCGTTTCTGAAGTCTTTTGAGTCTTTCTTCACACTGATGCATCTCTGGCAGTTTTCGGCTGGTTTTTGAAGTGTCAAGTTTTGTTCATTCTCCAATTTAGTAAGGATTCTGCGTCTCATTTCCGCGTCTTTGTTTGAGACCAGGCCTTAGACGTAAATTAAGCATTTGAAATTGTCCGCGCTGAGTTCTGATAATTTGAAGTCGTCACAATATTTGTTTACAATGGACGCGAAAGTTATGTAATCTTCGTTGTCCTTTTTTGTAAGGTTCATGCATTTCCATCTTTTGTGGAATAGTGAAGTATTATGGCTGAAAAGTTCCGTTAGCAGTTTAATGGCTTCTTTGAACGTTAACTCACTTGTTTTTCTGGGAAGGATATAATCTACGAATTTGGTATATTCACATGTGCCTAATTTTCTTAGTAATAGACGAACTTTACGTGCGTCTGACTAATCTTTGTAGTCAGATTCATATAGATCTTCGTACCTTCGGAAGTAGTTTGCAAAAGTTTTATCTTCGTCGATTGCGTTCTTGAAATCTTCGATAGTACTCCAAATAGTGTCTTGTGACAGAACTGTTTCGTTCTCATATTTTTGCTCCCTATTTGACATTACTCGTATCAATAATTCTTGCAATTCCAGATGTTTCTGTTCATACTTTTGCTGCTGTTCAAATTGGATTTTGATAAGCTCCACAATGGTTGACTTGAAAGCTTCCATGTTGACGTAAATTTTGTGTAACCTGATATTCTGTGACCTGTGTACGTAAAGAAAAATTTCCTTTGTTGACAGTGAAACTTGATATCCAAAAAGAAAATTATTTTCTTTTTTTATTATTATGTGTTCGCGCAGATACAAATTTTTTAGAAGCTCGCGTAGAACTTGTTTTTTTTAGAGTTTACTCATCGACCACTGTTATGGGCGACGGATAGCAACAAAAAAGTTATGTCCTCCGCGTAGAGAATTTGTTTTTCTTTTGGGGTTTTCCAGGTCGCCACTAGTTATGTGCGATGTATAGCAAAAATGTATGTCCTCCGCGTATAGAGTTCCTTTTTCCTTTGGGTGGTTTCCTCGTCGCCACTGTTATGAGCGACGGATAGCAAAAATTTATGTCCGCGTAGTTTTCGTTTTTCCTCGAAGGGTTTCCTCGTCGCCACTGTTATGGTCAGGTTCCTTGTAGCACGGTGATGGTCCAAGGTAGAACCAATGAAGAATAACTCGAACACAGGTATGGAATAACACAGATATATTACAAACAGAATATGTACAAAAGAAGTAGAAGTATTAGTAATAACAATAATAGGATTTCCCTACACAAAAGCAACATAAAATTACCAGACACCAGAAAAATCATTGTATTACAACACACCTATAAATGTAACCAGGGTGAATTTAAAATTATGCTAATATACCAAACAGACAATTATTCTTAACTACAAATACAAGAAAAAACTTCATAAACAAATTTAAACCAGCACTAAATATATCATAACCCCACACACAAAAGCACACATCATGCACACATAATGGCCAAATGCGGTGTTCAAAGCACTCGCATGCATGGGCGCACGCTCACACACGGGTATCTGTGGAGAACGAATATGTATAAACCTATTGGCAAAAACAATAGACTACTCAAAGGAACGCTCGCAAACCCTACACAACATAGGAAGTGTGTGTATGTGCATGTATGTGTATATGTATGTATATGTGTGTGAATGTGTGTGTATGTGTGTATAATAATTCCTTATAAGAAGACAGTATGTATGTATAGAGAGGGAGTGCGCGTATACATATGCATACTGATATATATATATATATATCTACCTGGCTCTCTAGGTTTAACTATATATATATATATATATATATATATATATATATATATATATATATGAGTGAACATTGAAGTCAACACTCAGAGGTGACAGGCTGTTTCATGCTGGACGCTCTCTCTCTCTCTCTCTCTCTCTCTCTCTCTCTCTCTCTCTCTCTCTCTCTCTCTGGTATTGGGCACTTTATCCCATAAATATAGCACACCTTAAAAGTATATATATATATATATATATATATATATATATATATATAATTTCGCGCATGCGTTTTATTTTGATTTTGTCGACTGCACAGTATAGTAGGATGAGTTGGGCAACATCTGTGAGAAGAATAGCACCATGACGCAATTCAATTCACTCCGACAGACATTTGGAAACGGCATGCTGTACTGCTTGAAATTCGCGCCGGAAGCTCCAATACGAACATTTCAGTGTGTTTGGGTGTCAGTCTGAGGACAGGGCAGAGGGTTCGAAAAGAGTTGGATGAATCTAATGGTTATTACAAAGGTAAAGCATCTCATGGAGAACTCACGAAATTGTTGGTGAGGTATCAGACTCAACACAGCCTACATCAAATGCCTTGAGGAGGTAGTGCTGCCCTGGTTCAAGAGTGTGGCAGCTGGAACAGGACTCTGCAGCATACGAAAGAAGTAGGTGAACCCATTCATGCCTGTCAGACAATTTCTGCGATCACACCACCCTTACATCTGGTTATCTAACTTCCCAGACTGCAGCTACCTTGATTATTATGTGTAGGGCGCAGTTGAGCGAGAGACCAACAAAACTCCTTGTAACACCAAAGATGAACTGAGCATGAACCAACTTAAACAAGGGGACAGTCCAGAAGTGTTGCAGGAGATTCCGAAGTCCTCTGGAGGTCCTGGCTGAAGCCAATGTCGATTTCATTGAATATATTTACTCTTTAGTATTTCAAAGTACTTTTGTGTCATTTTAGTAAATATATGAAATGTCAGTGTTACTTTTTATTTTATTTTTATTTTTTTTTTGCATAATTTAGACGACAATTTATCCATCGCATCCTCTAACGATTATAGATAGATAGATAGATAGATAGATAGATAGATGGGCGTTTATTTTCAGCATTCGTCTTCTCTGTCTTTTTCTCTATTTCTCTCTCTTTACCCGCTGAAAAAGTCGTAAGAATGAAAGAAAGAAAGAAAGAAAGAAAGAAAGAAAGAAAGAAAACTAAAAAAATATAATAATAAATAAATTATATTTCTGGTGGATCGAATGGAGAAGCTCCCTTAAAGGCGAATCAGATCTTTCCGGACCAGACACCTGATTAAGGCACTTAAGGGAAACACGTGCCCTCTTCAAAATGTCTGATGTTAATATTACGTAAATTGGTCGAGATTACATAACGTTTTTCCTGCATTAAAAGCCAAATTGAGGGAATTATAACCGATCATCTTCTTCTCTTTTGTCTAAATTCTAATTGTACGTGATGAAATATTATTCTCTGGAAAGTCCGTCAGTCAAACGTGGCTTCAATTAGAAAAGATCGATAGGACTGAAACAATCAACATATTTGTATGTACGTATAGGACGCTGTGTGGGGACGTTTGATAGTTGTTATTTTTTGTTGTTGTTTTTTTTTTTACTAATGTTCAACCAATACAAGTCTCAACAACCGCTTAAAGTTGAGAGAATGAATGTTAAAAAAGGAAGTAAGAACTAAAGAGTATGAAGACATGAAGAGCTTAAGCTTGTAGCCATCTAGGAAAACTTCACGTTCTACAAACAGCGAATGAAATACTAAAGAGTAAATATATTCAATAAAATCGCCAGGACCTCCAGACGATTTCGGAATCTCCTGCAACTTTTCCGGACTCTCCCCTTGTTTAAATTGGTTCCTCTTCAGTTCATCTTTGCTGCCTGAGTAAAACTCCGTCCTTACAATTGGAATGCAGAAGGAAAAAAAAACAGTGGTTCGACCGTAGAAGTAGCATGGATGTTTTTACCTGTATAGACCTCGTCCGAGTAGTGACAGGCTTGGGGAAAAAGGCTGCAGAATGAAAAATGAGTCATTCTTTTACATCCATGACCGTGTCTATAAATTGACTAGGGAATGATAGTTGGACAACTCCAATTCAGATATGGCTTTAATACAAACAATGTTGGTTTAATCTTGCTCTAATGAAGGTAAGACATGCATGTTCTGTACAATAAGCCGACCAGTTTTGACAGGATCTTCCGCAATGGGTTGGACATATGAGTTCCGCTTGAGGTCTAGAGTGGATTTGTGTCGTAATTGACGTACCAATCAATTGGCTTCATTGAGACTGAAACTGTTCATATAGACTAGGGGTATAGGCCAATGATTGTGAAATGATTTCAATGATATTGAAAATTGCTGGCCAGTTTCCCCCACTGTACTGTGAGAATATACACACATACAAACACGCGGGCGTGTAGATACACAAACACACACACACACTCCGAAATACACACACACACAGACACCCCCGACGTACCCCAGACACACACACACCGACACACACACACCCTTACAGAGTCCGTATATATATATATATATATATATATATATATATATATATATATATATATATCAGGAATCATATTTTATTTTTAAATATTATAATATATATATATATATATATATATATATATATATATATATATATGTATATACATATATAAAATTATTTATTTAAAAATTATAACGTAAATATGTTATAATATCACTACAAAAATAGCCATTTTGTTTCAACAACTCCGGTGTCTTATCAAGTGATGATGTTGAATGTAGAATAGATGGTTTTAAAAGTTTCAAATTAATTAACGATCATTCGCAAGGGGAAAACGCTGTTACATAAGCTAGAATGACAAATCAAAATACAAGTGTACGAGAATTCAAAAATCTCGACAACGAAGCAAGGTTATAATAGATATTAAAAGCTTTAAAGTTGGGGTTATAGCAAAATAGAATTTATCCTAACCAATAAGTATTAAATTATATGATAAAATTTGAAATTAAAATTAAAAGTAAAAAATTACTCATTTTAAAATCTAAATCTAATCTCTATTAAGTTTAAAATTATAAAATAACTGAGGAGAAAATAAAAAATATATATGTTATTTAATTTATTTTGTCATTGAAATTACGTTGGAATAGATGTTAATACTTCTAGACCAAAATGTATACATTTTAATTCAAAGAGTGGAAATGTGATGGTAACCTCTCATGTAAAACAATCCAAACACACTCAGGTTATAATACATAAGCGCCCAGACATATTTAGATATATACACACACAAAACGGTGACGAGACAGCAACCATCACCACGACCCTTGATAAAAAAAACGAACACACACACACACACACACACACACACACACACACACACACAGCCAACCGTGCATGCACTTTCCCTACACACAGACATCGATAAGCACATGCACACAGATCCACACACACACTGACCTAGACAGTCTGAAACAACAACCAAGATATATTCAAGACTGGTTGTGTTATTAAACGAATTCTAACCACTTATTGAAAAATAACTAATCCGGGCAAATACACATAGATAAAATTTGTCAAAAAAAAATTTCAAACAAACAAATATATATAAATATATATATATATTTTTACCATAAATCGATATAGTTCTCTGCACACTACGTGAAAGAAAATAAAGAACAACCTCCATATATAATTGTACAGTCATACATATATACATACATACCTACACACACACATATATATACATATGCAAGCCTACACATACCAACATATATATACACATACACATACGCATATACACATATACGCACATACACACATACATGAGCAAGTATAAATATATCGACCCACACAGCAACGTAAAAACGTAAAAAAGTAAATAAACCAAATAATATATATATACAAAGATGCACATATATACAAATATATATATACATACACATAGACATAGACATACACATATATACACTTATATATACATACATATGCATGTATATATATATATATATATATATACACATATATAAACAAAACACATAAACATACATTTACAAATACACGCATATACATAAAAAATCATACAAACGTAAATTAAACAACTATATAAACATACATACGCATATACACACCTACATATATACATATATATATATACACATACATATACATACACACAAATATATATATATATATATATATATATATATATATATATAAACATATAGACACAAAAAATATAGGAATATGTATAGAGAAACCTACATATAATCTAACAATATCATCTTATTGATGATAAAATACAGTAAAAGTTTATAATAATTTTTAAAAAAAGTAACAGACAGTTCTTGATTAAGTCTATAAGCATTTAAAAAATCCTTATCAAACAAAAGTAGATTTTAGTTAGTATCGATGATACATTCTAAGACTCTAAGATATACATACATATACATATACTAGGACACACGAACATAAATCCATATATAAAAATATATAATTATATATAAATATCCATGTTAACACATCCACATAAACCTATATATAAGTGCATTCACATCCGAGCGTATACATATAAATACCCACACAGATATATATACATAAGTACATACACATATAAACACATATACACATATTTAAACGAATACATATACACATACATATATATGTATATATATATATTTACATATATATACGTATACACATATACACACATTCACATATACATATATGTATATATACATACATACATACAAGTACGCATACATATACATATACACACACATATACTTACGCAGTAGTAGACAACTACCAAACTTTACATCCCTACTCATACACATAAACAGGTTCTCATATGATAGGTGTCAATATACACACATATACCCTCATACATGCACATAGATATAAATATATATACAGAAATATATACATATATAGATACATACCTATAATAACACGTACAGATATATACGAACATACATATATATACGTATACATTCAACCATATACACATATAAACGTGCATACATACACATACATAAACATATATCCATATACATACGCACATCCATATACATGTATCCTAACATACATACATAAACCTGTCTATATACAGAAATATAGGTAAATAGAAATAGAGATGAACAATATAACTGTATATATATATATATATATATATATATATATATATATATATATATATATATATATATATATACACACACACCAATATTTTTTAACCATTTCCCTCTTCTTTACATACTTACTTTATATACATGTACATATACATATATACACAGATATACACATACATGTGTAATTAAAAAAACCCTTACTAACATATATATACCCCTATATACACACATACACATCCAGTAGTACAAACATACACACATAACATACAAATATATACATACAAATGCAGACACGGATAAAACTGTTTAGATACACAATACACATTCATATCGACAGGATGACCATCAGGTTATAATGGTAATAGTCTATTAAATATCATTATCATTGAAAGTATATGATCTCTATACGAAGTTAAATTTAAAATGCTGTTTACTGTTAACTGATAGTTCATATCTTTGACTCAAACGATCAGTCTTATTTTTAAATCTAATTATTTTAAATTTTTCGTTAATGCATAGGTAACACGAGGGGGCATATAGGGATGTCCGGGATTTCTTAATCAATTTCCATTTAACCGTAGGTGTTTTATTCTTTTCTTTTAGACTACAAAGGTATTTGGATAATGAAGTCCTATACTTATAGTTACTGTTATTAAAAGATTGCATATACCCCCCCGCCAACGTTCCTTGAATTGTTTCATGGTGCTACCAATGTAAAATTTCTTTATATTTGGATTTTCTAGTGTTGATATTGTACTAAGGTATACTACAGAACTAGTCAAACAATTATTTTTTAGTTGACAATTATTAGGATTCCTACAATTACATAATTTATTATTCGTGTCATTATACCTAGTATTGCTGCTTGCAACCTGGTGAGTTATCAAGTTTTTTGGGTCCATGCACTTGTTAAAGACTGTTGTTATGTTTTTTTTAATTATTTTCTCTAGGTTATCTGCACAACTATAGCTTAATTTGAGGGTATTAGGATTAAATATTTTACTAAGTGGGTTATTTTCAGAGTTGGGGAAATGTTTCTTTATGAAGTTTAGAAATATATGCCCTAATTTAGTTTTAACCATCGTATTAAAAGGAGGAGTAAACCATATGATCTTTCTAGATATTCCTTTCTTATTATGGTTGCAATTAACAGGGCTTTTATATTGAATAGTGGTATCTTTGTATCCACTATTTTTGAGTGAAGAATTGTAAAAATCCCGATGTTTATTAAAAACATCTTTGTTAGAAGAGTTATTACTCATCCTAAATCCAATGGAGGAGGGTATGTGTTTGATGACAGAACGGGGATGGTTGGAATTTGGATGCACGTATATTGGGTTGGAATTAACCTTCATATATGGTTGGAAAGTGTTGCTGGTAAGGTCCAGAGTGACGTTTAGAAAATCTACTTGTTTAACATTAGTTGTAACTATTGTCCTAAGACTCAAATCCTTAAATACCCTATGAATCATTTTCCTAATACGGTCTACCTTAATTTTAGTGGAGTTTTTAGCAAGTAATAATCCATCATCTCTATACACTTCTACACTATCAGAATCTAGACAATCAAAGGCACTTAAATTGTACAAAAGAAATAACCCGACCAGGTCAGAAGCTTCTGCAGAATCAAAAGAACCCATTGAAATGTCAAAATTTTCGTTACAAGACTTTTTGGTCCACTGTTCATTCTTGTAGATCAGAACAGAATTCCGGCATTTCATGATAATATCCACTTCACTCTCAGAAATATTGGAGTATTCCCGAGTGAATTCCAAATCCAAAATCGAACTGTATGAAAGTACAGTTGTCCTTATATCGGATGTTGGTAAACCAGTTGATAACATCAGCTGTATTCATCCACTGTAATAGTCCAAGGGTTTTTTTATGGAGTGGTTGGTTCTTTCCAAGATAGTCTTACTGATCCTGCTGATGTCCGGTCTAGTAGGGTTTATAAGCCTAGTAGATGGCTTAGTTCTGAATTCGGGTTTATGATCTTTTAACAAGACATGAACTCTAACGTCAATTTCGACGAATGAGGAAACGACAACCTCACTCAGTTACACTTCAGTCTCGGTCTTGTATATATACCGGGTGTGAAAGTAAAATTGTCTAAATCGTGTAAAACCAAAACTGTCCAATTGTTACATCTTGTTTCAACGTTAAAATTCTTTTTTAACGTTTCAGCATCTACCAAAATATTCAGTGCCACTAAAATATTTTATTCCGAAATACAGGTAACGAAGTATATCTTCCACCTCCGTCATTGGAAATTTTCCCATAAAAGGTAAAAAAATAATTTACATGTGGAGAATGAAAGGAGGCTAAGTGATTAGTAACAGCGAGAGAGAGAGAGAGAGAGTGAGCGAGAGTGAGAGAGAGCGAGAAGAGAAGTAAGAGGAAAAAGGCCAAGAAAAGGAAATACAGGTTGAAAAAAAAGTGGAGGTAGTAGGTAGGTGAGATAAACTAAGAAGGGACAAATTCAACCAATGAAATTCCGTCGAATCATAGCATTCGAATTTTAACGGTAACATAGCGTTGTTAGGTTAATGTTTCTATGACAAAAACTTCCTGTGCTCGGAGACAATTATTCATGGAATGTAAAAGAGTGCTACAGTATTTTAGGAAACGGACTTTTTAATATGGATTAGAATACTAAGGTGATTTTAAATCTTTATATTGTCATATTAATTATAATTAACCAAATTTTACTTCAAAATATGAATTAGAATTCTACATACATTTTAAACTTTCATATTATTCTTTTATCATAATGCGTTACTAAAGAGAAAATCGATTCAAGTAATATAACAAATATTTTTTTTAAAATTAGTTCACACATATATTCTTAGAATTAGTTGAGAAGTATGCTGAGAATACCTTTGGCCGAACATGTGAGAAAGAACGAAGTTCTAGAGACAATGAAAGTAAAAAGACATTTATACTTAACATCAGTAAGAGAGAGATTAAACATATATGGCACATAATGAGGAAAGAAGTATTGGAAAATTTGATACTCAAAGGACAGACGGAAAGCTAGAGAGACAAGAAAACAACGCATAACATATTCAGCGAGCTTGAGTTAGTGGCTGACGGAACAGGTATTGGGAGTGATGCAAAAAGGCAAAAATTATTGAGGACGTTGTGGTGAACCACGATCGTCAACGTCCTGAAGGGAGACAACACATACAAGAAGAAGAAGAAGGGATCAATTTATAATGTATTTACATAGCTAATTGTATCTCGGCTTAATTTATTTTAATTAAAGAACGTTGATATTTGTGATTTACGATAGTAACATAAAAAGATAAATAAAAATGATTATTTCGTGGAGAGGAGCATTTCTGTACAATTCTTTTCAGGAGAGTACTTACGAATTTGTTCGAATGGCGTAGAGATTCTACATCAGTGGAGAGAAAATTGGGAGATGTGTAACATGCAAATAAAACAACACCGACAATGGCAATAATAACAAAAGCAACAAAACAGTGTGAAGCTAATGAATGCATAGGCTGAATCTTTTAGAGGTGAACTTCTGAAACAAGAACCTGTAGTCTTTGCCGTGGCAAGAATGGCGTACAGATTGAGGATTGTCGACTGGAAGAGGAAGAAGACCTCGAAGCTAGATAACGATGCAAAAAAGAAAGAAAGAAAGAAAATTACGAGGTAATTCAAAAGAATAAATGAATAATTGAAAAGAGAAAAGAATGAATAGAGAAAAAATTGAAAAAAAGAAAGGTAAAAGAAAGAACGAAAGAAAGAAAGAAAGAAAATAGCAAGTTAATTCAAAAGAATGAATAATTAGAAGAAAGAAAGAAAGAAAGAATGAAAGAAAGAAAGAAAGAAAATAGCGAGGTATTTCAAAAGAATGAATAATTAGAAGAAATAAAGAAAGAAAGAATGAAAGAAAGAAAGAAAATAGCGAGGTAATTCAAACGAATGAATAATTAGAAGAAAGAAAGAAAGAAAGAAAATAGCGAGGTATTTCAAAAGAATGAATAATTAGAAGAAAGAAAGAAAGAAAGAATGAAAGAAAGAAAGAAAATAGCGAGGTAATTCAAAAGAATGAATAATTAGAAGAAAGAAAGAAAAAAAGAATGAAAGAAAGAAAGAAAATAGCGAGGTATTTCAAAAGAATGAATAATTAGAATAAAGAAAGAAAGAAAGAATGAAAAAAAGAAAGAAAATAGCGAGGTAATTCAAACGAATGAATAATTAGAAGAAAGAAAGAAAGAAAGAAAGAAAGAAAATAGCGAGGTAATTCAAAAGAATGAATAATTAGAAGAAAGAAAGAAAGAAAGAAAATAGCGAGGTAATTCAAAAGAATGAATAATTAGAAGAAAGAAAGAAAGAATGAAAGAAAGAAAGAAAATAGCGAGGTAATTCAAACGAATGAATAATTAGAAGAAAGAAAGAAAGAAAGAAAGAAAGAAAGAAAGAAAATAGCGAGGTAATTCAAAAGAGGCACAGTGGAGTATGGATAGCGTCTCGGATTGAGGAATCAGGAAGCCGAGTTCGAATTCCAGTCGAATTCATTACACTCTTACGTGCTGATACCCTTGGGAAAGGTATGAATCCTATTCCCCCCCCCCCATGGATAAATAGAAGGACAGTTTGGGTTTTATCGCCTTGGATGCAGAAAAAAATGGCAACCTACTGCGGGAAAAAATCTGCCTCGTCAATCATGTATCGAAAGATACATGATCGCCTAAGCGTATATCACGTATGTCACATAAACGAACTGATTTCAAAAGAATGAATGAATAGATGACAGAAAGAAAGAAAGAAAGAAAAGGAATCTGTGCAATGCAAGTAAGATAACAGTTAAAATTCAACTATAAAATGTAAGAAAGAAAGAGCTTGAGTAATTAAAAAAAAGAAATAATAGGTGAATAGAAGCGGTTAAATTCAAATGTAAGAAGAAATTAAAAAAAAAACGAACTAACGAAATCTATATTATAAAAGACAGACCGATTCTCTGTCAGTCGGTTGACTTTGCACTCGTCTATGTAACATTCCAGTATTTTGTGCGAGTACCACTTAATGTATATATACATGTACACGGATACACACAAAATTACACTGAGTTTGAATTATGAGATTGTAATAAAGAATTCCCTCTGACTTAGTCTGTGCAACACCTACCCTAACATTAGTAGAATGATGATATATTTGGAGAAAAGAAAGAAATCATCAACAGCTTCGTACCTGTCAAAATGCCTCCTTGCTTACACGTATCTCTGTTTTTTTTTTAAATAAAAATAAAACAAAATACAGAAGTGAGAGAGTTTTAGTCCCTTATGGATCGTTATATCACAGTGTTTCTATCTGTTGTTTTAAGTCAGCTCATGCCTTTCCTATGTAGCTGTATCTACATATGAAATACATGAGCAGACTTAATACATAATACGTTTATACATATCTGTAATGCATGTAAATTAGTCTTTTTAATCCTGGTGTATTAAAGTTAGAGACGGTCACAAATTAAATGTCCGGATTATTACTTATGACGATAATTGGTATTAAAGTGTGATTTTTGTTTTTTACAAGGTAACTAAAAAGTTCTGTCCGTTTTTAAAGGAAAAAAAAGAAAACGCTTCACAGTACGTGTAACTTATATTTAGTCTTCGAAGTAATCGCCATCGGCATCCAGCAACTTCTGCCAACGTGTCTCCAGCTGTTCAATGCCCTTGCGGTAGAACTCGGGGGGTGGGGGGGTTGAAGCAAAGAAGTCCGTGAGGGCTTTGCGCAAGTCTGCATCATTGGTGAAGGATTTCCCACGAAGATGATTATCCAGGGAGTGGAAGAGCTGGTAACCGGATGGCGCAAGTTCAGGTGAATAAGGTGGATGGGACAAAGTCTCCCACCCAAGTTGCTGTATGGTATCCCTGACCACTCGCGCGACATTGGACCTGGCGTTGTCATGGAGGAAAAGCACACCTTTGCGATTCACCAGTGCTGGCTCCTTCTGGCGCAATGCCTGTTGCACACCTTTCAATTGCTGCAAATATAGGTCTCCAGTGACCGTTTGGGTGCATAGGTTGTCTTGCGGTGTAAGGGGAAGCATCCTGAGGAGACAACCAATGTCTCGAACGCTTGGGAGTTTCGTACAGAACCCACTTTTCATCACTGGTAAGCACTCGATTAAAGATGCGGTACGGTGGCGAGAATGCAGCGATACGCAGGCTGCCACTCGTTGTCCCTTGTGGACCTCCAACAGCGTTTGCGGAACCCACTTACTCAGTTTGTACGTCTTACCTAGGCGGTGCAGGTGAAGTCTAACTGTTTCATCGGAAACGTTGAACTGTCTTGCAAGTTCACCACACGTTAGACTACTGTCCTCTTTAATGGCCGCCTTCAGGACTCCGTCATTCAAGACCTGTGGTCGTCCACTGCGAGGCTCATCATGGAGAGACAAATCTCCAGACTTGAATTTTCGAAACCAACGCCTTGCAGTACGTTCATCCACAGCACTATCCCCCAAACGCTTGATATATGCGGCGACTTGATGCAGCTGCTGATAAGCCCACTTTGAAGTCGTAAAGCAAACAGACCCGAACGAGATCGCTAGACACTTCCATCCTTCTCACAGCTGTCCAGCTTATAACTGATGGCCGGGCACGGTGCGCGTGTTTTTTTTATAACGTCTGATATTCCTACTTCCGGCTGTCCGAATTTGAAAACAATTGCTAGACGCATTTCGTATATATTTCAACTTCATTCAATGACTAATCAAAAAACGGACAGAACGTATTTTGGTTACCTTGTATTATTATTATTAATGCTCACAAAATTTTAATTCAGACGAAAACAGTACAAGTCGAATGAGAGAAGAAAATAGGAGGACTAATATTTCAGCAAAAATCCTGTTCTTTGGTATCCTCCAATGCGAGGCAGTAAAGCCGATAAAACACAAGGGGTTACAGCGTGTGGAAGAATTAGGAACAGAAACATTAATAATGACCGGGAAGTGGGAAGAGTAATCAGGAGGACATTAAATGATAATAATTGACATTGCATTTAAATTTTTGCAGATTAAAGTTGTCTGTTAAGCATGCATATGGAGTGTGAAAAAAACTGTTAACATACAATTTACGGTCAAATCTAGCCAAATCAACGGTAAATTGATGAGATCTCGATGCCAGCCTAGTATTAATAATATTGCTGATTCTTCTTTGGATTTTATCAAGGAGCTCAAGTAATATATATATATATATATATATATATATATATATATATATATATATATATATTTGTGTGTGTGTGTGTGTGTATATATATATATAGGTATATATACACAAACACACGCATATATATATACACAAACACACACATAAACACACACACGCACATATATATACACAAACACACATATATATACACAAACACACAAACACATATATATATATATATACACACACACACATATATATATATATCTATATTCATATATACACAAACACACACATATATTTTATATATATATATATATACACAAATACACACACACACACATATGTGTATATATATATATATATATATATATATATATATATATATATATATATATATATATATATATATGCACAAACACACACACACTCACAGATACACACATATATATATACATATATATAGTTGTATGGATATGAGTTTGAGACCCTATTTCACGCTTTTGCGATCAGTTTGTCTGATGATCGCAAAAGCGTGAAACCGAAGGTTACAAACTCGTGTCCATACAACTAAATATGTTAGCTGTATCACTGATATTGAGAGGTTTCCAATAAGTACTGCGCATATATATATATGTATACATATATATATATATATATATATATATATATATATATATATATATATATATATATAAAGACATTTTTATGTTTATACGTGCTTTGTATAGACACAAACATTTAAGTAAATGCTCGGTTTATAATAAACAATATTAACGACATTTACCGGCCTGAATGTCCAAGAAACTTTCATAGAATATATGCGTCCTCCAACAGGAATCGAACCTGTATCCTATACGGAACCGTCATGTAGCCTGACGTGCTTTACCGATTGAGCGTTTCGGTTAGTAAGGTGGATTTTTCTGTTTTGAAACTACAATTCTCCACGATTTTCTCTCGTACATTCATATCTGATCGATGCGTATCCAAATGTAAACAAATGACGTCACACATTATGAAATGGACAAAGTTCGACAATTATTTTAAGATATATATATATATATGTGTGTGTGTGTGTGTGTGTGTGTGTGTGTGTGTGTGTGTGTGTGTGTGTGTGTGTGTATGTGCGCGCGCGCACGTGGGTAACTCAGAAAGTCGTGGCAATTTACATTCCATCGTTCATTCGAGTGGTAGAGATCAACGAGGTCAGACTTATGGACACTCCACTTAGAGATTGCACCATCGACAAACAAGGCACCGTATTGCTCTTTCTTTTAGGCAGAGTGAGTCAAACCTGCGGAAATCCATTGTAGGGTGTCGGCGTAGTATGGTGCACGTACCATGAATCAACGAAAGGTGCATGCGTGAGTAGAACGCTTCAAAGTGGGAAGAACATGTGTAACGGACGAAAGTCGATCTCTTGGCCCGTCAAAGCCGCGCACAGAAGAACCCGTCCAGAGCGTGCATGCATTGTGCTGAAGAGAGCAATTACACGCGTTATCACAAGTGGTGGCAATCAGCTCTGTATCGGCGAAAGTCATAATCAGCAATGTATTAAACCTATTTGAAGAGCTGTTTGAAAAATAAGACTTCGCTGAAATAAGGAAGGAAGAATAAAAGCGAAGACTACTTCCGACAGCACAAGATTAATGTAAAAACCAATTGAATAAAATACTGAATAAAATAACGGGACATGGGAGAAACTTGTTCTCACTTGATCTTCAGAGATAACAACCAGAACTTCTTTAATATTCCGGTCTCTACATTTCACGGTTAAACCACGCTTTCGTTCGATCGCTGAAGTTAAGCAGTGTTGAGCTTTGGTAAGTACTTAGATGCGTGTATGTTAGGGAACACTAGTTATTCTACGCAATGCTTAAGTATACCCCGATCAATAATATCTCTCCTTTGAAATGTGAGCTGGTAGTAAAAGATGGCGGTACTTAAAGCAAAACAGACTGCGGACATCGATCAAACTTTACATTTGCTTGGCAGAGGAACGTCGCTGTCAACGGCAAGGAGATATCGTCTCTAAAAATGAGATACTACAACGCTTAGTAGGAGTTGCGACCGGTAATTGCACAAAGTCATTTGGAAAGAAACTGGAAAACATTATGATTATTGAACCTAACCATTCAGTATAATGTTTCATTCGAGAAATTGGAGTGGCTATCATTAAAACAAGCTTTATATGAAATAAACGACAAGTTAAAGTTGTTGAGCTGATTTAATTACGATAATTTCAGTAACACCAATTTGCACGTTAATCGGTCAAAAATAAAAGCGTCTGCGTAACGCAGCAAAGAGAAAAAATGACTTGACCCGGGAAACGTCTGGTATCATTATTAGTAATGGAATCGATTCTGACTTGGCATTTCGACTTCAATCACTTCCTCACTGTGGCTTCCCTCTGCCTTTTCTACAAATATTTTGAGGGCAACTGTTTTGACGAGCTGTTTGTCCTACTGCCCTGACTACGGGAATTTAACTGTGCTACTAGATTTCATCCAGGTCCCACCATTTTACTGTAGAAATAGTTAAATATAACCGCCACTTCTACTCCAACATTTTTTTCTCGCGCTTCCCGCGTATGAAACTCCCTTCCGTTTACTTGTTTCCCTTAAGACAACAATCTTCAAAAATTTAAATGCAGCGTCAATCGCCATCTTCTCTCTTCTTGAATCCCGTTCATCTTTTATTTTCCCCTTACACAGTTTTTTCTTTCACAGTTTCACTCCCTGTAACCCCCTGCGTACTCGTGGCATTCCCGTGAAACGATTAAAAAAATGTAAATGCCTACATATAATTCAGTCGTTTGAAGTGAAAGCCACAGTTTAAGATGTTAGCGATAGATTTGGTATCAAAAGATGCCGAGACAACAAACAGATACTTGTAAAATCACTCTTATTAATTATGGGCGTCGTAATACATTGCGCGGTGTATAAGTCGATCTATATCTTCGCTTTGAAATTGAGATAAAAAGTACTGAGCCTGAGGCAAAATGAAAGTCTTTCGAGCGATGCTATCGAGAAATAATTTCATTTTCACCCTTCCCTTATGATATTATCAAAATTAATATCAAACATTATTTGAGACGATAAATTTATGATCTGCTCTTTTTTTCCTCCTATCTTATTTTCAGCACGACTGAGGTGAAATCGAAAGAAAATACCCATGATCTCAAAATCCATTATCACTATGGGTAATAAATAAATACGATATGATGTGGCCTTCCTGTTTACACCTAGCGAATTATCTTCATATGGGTGCAGAAGTACGCAACACCGCCGACTCAACACCGCCAACTCAACACCGCCGACTGAGCGCCTCAGTACTGAGACAACTCAGAACCGACACAAAAATATTTTAGAATTTTGATTTACTTTATTATAAAGTAAATTTCATTACGATTTACTTTATTAAAAATAATTCAAAACAAAAAAATACTTCATTTTGTTTTGCATTTTTAGATTTATTTTATTAAAAAATAATTAAAAACAAGTTTGTTTTATTGAATTATTTTTTATGTGTCAATTTACATTATTAAAAATAAATTCCTTCACGATTTACTTAATTAACAGCAAAAAAAGATTCATAATTTATATAATGCCTTTTCAAATACCTTATTTAAAAAAAAATATTCACTAATTAAGGTCTTAATCCTTAATAAATTATTTTTATTCGGTTATAAAAAAAAAAACTTATGTTTTTCTGGTGCTGTGTTGTCGTAGTCCTGATTTCTCCCGGCATGCAGCCGGCGGTGTACAGTTGGCGGTGTTAAATTATCCTTTCCCATGTTATTATCGACAGCTATTAAACTGTGCTCTCGACTATTGCATAAACAGTCAATGGCTGATGATCCTTTTCATATAAAAACGAAAAAGAAAAAAAAGGCATTTCACAACTACCATATCGACAAAGGTAAATGAAAGCAAGTCATTTTCGGCAGTTTAAACATGATTTGGGATCAAATACGGAAAATATATGTATCGGAATCCGGCAGAATGATGAGCTAAATAAAAAAAATAGGAGCGTTTATTAATCTAACAGTCTTCACTTTTATTTCATTCTCTGATGTAGCTAAATAGAAGTGAAACTTGGTAAATGTTTACTATCTTATCAGTATCGTATATGTTTATAATTATTCAGCTATGAATCAGTTACGCAGTATTTAAATTCGTCACTACTGTAACATTGTGTGTGTAGAGAAGAATAAGTTAAGTTTAAGTATTAAGGAAAGAAAAATAGATATATTAAACACACCCACATGTTGGAAATATCTCGTATTTCTGGAATATGATATATTTGATAGGGTCACTTCAAGTGGAACTCATATTTACGATCCATCACTAAAAGTGCTAGAAAATGGTCGGTTGCTTGTACTCTGCCGTTAGTACATATTAAATAATAGTTTAACAGACTATTATTTTAGGGAGAAGTATTTCGAATTTCCGGAATTTGACCTTCGGGGTCAGATGTAAGGCATAATAGGGAAGTCAATTTTGATTAGTAGAGCTAGCGTGGGATGGATAGCAAGAGAAATGTTTTTCAGGGAATCGAATCTTAACCGTCAAGCAAGGTAGACGTGTTCTCTTTTGTGTCTGAAACGGCTCCCCAGTGAGGCGGAATGACCTCCACTGGATAGTTGGTATATGTCGACATTAATAAAAAATAGTTAAGTTAGCATTCTCCGTGCTGAAATCGTTTCATATTTGAACCAAAACATCTAGCGAACACCGGCCGAGAGAAGATATGAAACAATATAATTAAAATGGTGCCGTTGACCTCCCAGCATGAGGGGGGATATACAACACACCTACTTTGCTTTTTCTTTGGAAGAGATATATCAATCCAAAATAGACTACTTTTTGTAATCGGTATCACCCATGCAAGGCATTAAAACCGCTATGAAATAAGGGGTTACTGCGTGTGAACGAATTAGGCACAGAAACATTAACAATGAGCGTGAAGGGAAAAGAGTATTCTGAAGGACAGTAGATGGCAATTGACATTGCATTTAAATTTTCGCAGATTAAAGTTAGCTGAAAAGCATGGAACCGGAAGCGAAACCTGTGACAAAAGAAAATATTAGCATAGATTTTGTGGTTACACTTAGCCAGCTTAACTGTAAATTGATGAGATCAACACGTCAGTGACGGAAGCCGAGACGCCATAGCAAGACCGATAATATTGCTGATTATTCTTTGGATTTTATGAAGGAGCTCAAGGTAAATAGCAAGGGCACCGAACTATATGTAGCAGTAATATTCTAAGCATGGTCAAATGATAGACTTAAACATATGTATGATAGATTCTGAAGAGAAAAATTGTCTCGCACGACAGTTTAAGGTTCACCGTTATCTTTCCCACATATTCTCATAAGCTCTTACACTTAAGGCTAACACAACAACCTCCTGCAGTAACCACATAGCTAAAGTGGCTCTTGGGCCTTTTATACATTAGTAAAAAGAAAAAAATGGATTGGACAAGATTAGGAGAATAGGGGGTCAATAAAAAATTTTCTTATCCATTGCATTATCCGATCAAAGTAAATCGCCTTTGATATTAACCAATGATGTGTGTTTTTTATTGCCAATTCGTGTGCAATGCTTCCAATGGTCGACAATACTACTCCGCATTAATTTAAAAGTATTAAAGGTAACCTCAGAGGTATCATGTCAACAATGCGAAATCAATTTATTTCCAACTTAATACATTGTGGCTCGAGATACACTCGAGGTAGAGGGTGCGGGTAGGTGGGAAAAGATAACGGTTAAGATTGTAGTGATCGGGGAAATATAGAAGTGATTCCAAGGAAGAAGCTGATTGAGTGCAACTTCATTCTTAAGGATGGAATACGGAGGGCGGTTCGTAGAGTGACGGGACCTAGCCGTGAAGGCGGTGGAACTAAAGAATGTAGTTCGTCTGAGCACTTTCCATTGAAATAGTAATGGTGTAGAGGGAGGCGTGAAACATCTCGTCTCTGAGAGGAGGTTGAACGAGGAAAAATAATTTGTCACCCACAAGGACGCGGAGACGCTTTTGGAGTCCCATCGTGACTGGAAAGTGAAGACTGGACAGCTCCCACCAAAATATGACAACAGTACTCCATTTTCGGCCTGACCTAGCTCTTGTAAAGGTAGAGGATAGCCGAGGAGTCAGGTACTTACTAGAACGGTACAAGGAAGCGAGAGTTTTTCCTGCATCTTTAGTGATGGAATGTATGTACGTGTTGCACTTGAGGTCTGCGTTGAGTTTAAATCCTAACAGGCGCTGAAGTAAAAGTAAGAAGAAATTACAAAAAAAAAATGCAAGAAAAAAAAAGAATTTAATAAAAAAACAAAACAAATAAAGAAGCAATGAAACAATGAACTTAAAATTAAGAAGAAAAATATTTTTTACAACAATGTTCACCCTGTACAAGGCTCGAGAGCCACTCGAGGTAGAGGATTACAGAGTGAAAGGTAAAGTCTATGCGGATTGTAGAAAAGATAACGGTTACCCATAGACTTGAACAGGTTAAGATTGTAGTGATCGGAAAAGCATCCCCTTGGCAGTCAGTTCCACAAAGACGCAGTTCATAGGAAGAATCTTTTCGAGTGTGACTTACATTTCGCCAATAGAATACAAAGGGAACAAGGGTGGTTCATTACAGTGTGCATAGGAAGATGGGTCAGCCATGAAGATTAGAATTGGCGGAACTAAGAAATGTAATTTTGTCTGGGCACTTTCAATGGAAATAGCTATAGAGCAGTGAGAGGTTTACGATATTTCGTCTGCGAGAAAGGGATTGTAGGGTGTAAAATAATTTGTCACCTACAAGGACATGGAGACACTTTTGGCATCATTCCTGGAAAATGAAGACTGGACAGCCCCTGCCTATATATGACAACAGTACTTCATTTTCTGCCTGGTCTGGCTCTTGTAAAGGCAGAGGACAGCGCGAGAAGTAAGGCACTTACTGGAGGGATAGAAGGGAGCGAGCATTTTTCCTACATCTTTAGTTATGGATCGTATGTACGAGTTCCACTTGTGGTCTGGGTTGTAGTCACAGAAGGCACGCGGCTTCCTTGAGAGAACATCCATTCATCTTAACTGCTGAATCAGAATCCGATCGACGCTGCTAAAAAGTAACTAGTTTTGTTTTCGATGAATGTAACCAGTTAGTTTTGCCTTCACTGAAATGTTAGAGCTAAATCAGAGGAAAGATCAGCTGCCAATCTCTAGTCATCTCTAGTTTTGGTGGAGCACCCATATACCGTCGTATCCTCAGTATAGATTTTCACAAATGATCGGAGTATGCGCAGATCTTTTATGTAAAGTAGAAAGAGGCTTAGGTCGAGAAGCGAGCCTTGAGAAAAGTCTGTGTTGGTCTAACAGCCTTTATACACATGATAATAATAATGCAAGATAAGAAGAGATATCAGCTGGCAATCTCTGGTCACCTAGATCTTTTAGAGGTGCACCCATATACCGTTGTATCGTCAGCATAGATATTCACAAATGATCGGAGTATACGCTTAGATAATTTATATAATGTAAAAGAAAAACGATTGGCCGGCGAAGCAACCCCTGAGGGACGCCTGCGTTGATCGCTAAGGACCCACAAGGCTGATCATTAACAACTACCTTAGCCGTTAGAAAGGATTTCATCATTAAGAAAACTCTTCCAGTGATTCGATATCTACAGAGCTTGAGCAGCAATCCTTTGTGCTACACCGTGTCAAAGGACTTCAAAATATCTAATACTTTGGCTCTTGAAATATATTTGTTTTCTATCTCACGAGTAATATTGTATTATTTGTAGATAAATAAATATTTAAAATAGAAAAATATATTATTATTAATATTATTAATATGTATATGCATATTAAAATGTTTATGACAGTGTATAAATGTTATATACCGTACCTATGAACACTAATGCGTATATCCCAATCCTCATAACTACGTTGGACACTATTGTAAGTTGGGGTTATATGCTGTCTTATTAGTCCACCACTATCAGTGGTTTACCTATTTTACACCGCTGGCGAGTATTGTATTTTGTTGATATTATAAAGATTACCATTTCATTTTCAACCTCCGTTTTGGTTATTCTTCATTCAGTAACCCTTTCTGGGTCACATAAAAACAATATTCAAGTAAGGAACACAGGGAAGCAATACAAACAACCCTAAGTAAATTTAAACAGTAGAGATATTATAAACATCAAAGTTTGCAAGAATAGTGATGGTTATATAATAACAAGGAACATATATTAACGTGAAAACTAACAGAATAATGAACTATTTGATTATAAAGCATAATAGGTTCTTTCAAAGGAGTTGAATAAACAAGACAATTTTTCACTATTTTCAATATAGTCTCCATTGACATCAATGCGCATGGTCCAGCGATGCTTAAGCATTGCAATTCCGTCACGGAAGAAGGTAGTGTCCTGGTCCTCCAAAATCTAGTTGACAGCACATAAATGATTTTTTAAGCGTAGCTTAGATGTGGCACAAGGCCGAAAGTGTGGAGCACCCAGTGAGGATCGAACTCACTATTCAGCTGTAACTGATTTAGCGAGACAAGCTTGCGAGCCATTACTTCACGTCGAAGTGCCCCCCAGCTCGACAGCACATATGATCTCATCATCGTTTCCAAAATGGTGACCAAGCTGGAGATATTTGAGTTTAGCAAACAGGGATAAGTCCGATAGAGCAAGGAAAATGAAGTATCAATTCAAAACTAGTTTCAGCTACTGAGATTGTGCAGTGGTCACAGGTGTGTTATACTAGAGCAAGAACACCTGCTCTCAACTTCCCTCTGCGTTTCGACTTGGTTGCCTCTTTCAGTTGTCTTCCTTCTGATGCATAGTACTGTCCATTAATAGTTTTTCCTTTTCTAGGTAGTCTATCATGATTACACCTTCAGAATAAAAAAAAATCCATCACCTTGCCAACAGACGCTGCCTGCTTGAACTTCTCTAGGGCGGAGAACAAGAGTGTTTCTACTTTAAATCTTTGATTCACTTTCGAAGTTGTGAATCCAGGATGCATCTTGTGTTACTAATCTGCGATGGACAGTATCGTGATCAGCCTAGAAGAGAGACAGAAATGTCTTGAAAATGTCAACCCTTTTCCGCTGCTGCACTGTGTTAGTATATTTCGAATCGATCTTACAAACAGCTTGCTCATCCCTAAAATCTCAGTTAAAACAGTATAGACCGAATGTGCTAGACAGTAAGGCGTCTGTCATTCTGAAGAATATGATAATGGCATAAACTTGTTTATGAGTGAGGTTTTTGGACGACCTGGTCGAGTAACATCTTCTGGGCTGTCCTTGCCCAGCTTGATTTCCGTAGACCACTTCTTCACAGTTGCAAGGGGAATCCTCAGCAGGTATCTGTA
>OZ038487.1:37362471-37384971 GCA_964036315.1 Acanthosepion esculentum
CTATCCCATTCCCTTCATATCTATCTCCTTTTCATATTTATCTATCTATCTATCTATCTATATATATATATATATATATATATATATATATATATATATATATATATCTCATTCCCTTCATATCTATCTCCCTTTCATATCTATCTATCTATCTATCTATTTATCTATCTATCTCATTCCCTTCATATATATCTCCTTTTCATACCTATCTATCTATCTATCTATCTATCTATCTATCTATCTATATATATATATATATATGTATATATATATATATATATATATATATCTCATTCCATTCATATCTATCTCCTTTTCATATCTATCTATCTATCTATCTATCTATCTATCTATCTATATATATATATATATATATATATATATATATATATATATATATATATATCTCATTCCCTTCATATCTATCTCCCTTTCATATCTATCTATCTATCTATCTATTTATCTATCTATCTATCTATCTCATTCCCTTCATATATATCTCCTTTTCATACCTATCTATCTATCTATCTATCTATCTATCTATCTATCTATATATATATATATATATATATATATATTTATCTCATTCCATTCATATCTATCTCCGTTTCATATCTATCTATCTATCTATCTATCTATCTCATTCCCTTCATATCTATCTTCTTTTCTTATCTATCTATCTATCTATCTATCTATCTATCTATCTATCTATCTATCTATCTATCTATCTGCCAATGCTTTTTTCTTCATTATTTCCTAGAAATTTTCAATACCTTTTTCAGGTTCTAACTGTGTTTTTTTGTGTCTTTTTTCTGGTTACAATTATCCTTAAAACATATTTGTTGCTTATATGCTCTGTCTATGGAATTCTCAACATCCTTCTGTAGAGTAACATTTCTCGTGCTTCAAGTCTCTTGTTCAGCTATGAGAAAACTGTCTAGCATTCAATGCCATATAGGAGAATTGCTTGTAACCATAGTATGTATTCAGTCATTGTCCAACATGTAACGTATTTCAGTATATGTGTGTGTTGCTGAAACCAGAATTCTTTTAAGTAAAAATGCATTTGTAATAAAAAAAACATACAGAAATGTATTTCTTTCTTACGATTTTTTCCTGCAAATAAATGATAAAAATATGTACATACAACGAAGAAATTGTACAAATGTACGCGTACACATACGCAGATACACTTACGTTTGTTTGTGCTTGTGTTTTGAGTACGTGTATGTGTGTACGCGCCCGTGTTTATGTGTGTGTGTCTCTCTCTCACTCTATATGTGCGTGTGTGCAATTGTGCGTGTGTGTGTGCGTGTGTGTGGGTGCGTGTGTGTGTGTTGCTTTGGCAGGGAATATAGACGATTTTTAAAAGCGCTTATACATTTATCGTCAATGCTATGTAAATTGCTGCAAGCCGAATTTCACCGCTTAAATTGTTTACTACATTTGAAATTGCTCGCAGAAAATACAGAGAGATAGCAGAGATTCTATGAACAAATTCATGTTCTCTTACCATAATAGGATAAGTTAAGATTTCGTCCACCCATTAAACGCTTCCATCTATCTATCTATCTATCTATCTATCTATCTATCTATCTATCTATCTATCTATTCATTATCTAAAATGTTAATATCTATGTATCTCGGTCTGTTCATATCTATCTATCTATCTATCTATCTATCTATCTATGTACCTATCTATCTGTTCATATATATCTATCTATTTATCTATTCATTATCTAAAATGTTAATATCTATGTATCTCGGTCTGTTCATATCTATCTATCTATCTATCTATCTATCTATCTATCTATCTATCTATCTATCTATCTATCTCAGTCTCTGTTCATATCTATCTATCTATCTATCTATCTATCTATTTATCTATCTATCTATCTAAGTCTCTGTTCATATCTATCTATCTATCTATCTATCTATCTATCTCAATCTCTGTTCATATCTATCTATCTATATATTCGTTATCTGAAGTTCATATCTATCTATTCATTATCTAATCTGTTTATATCTATCTGTGTATATGTTATGGAGTTATTTCGCAGTGGAGGCTTGTATTTGTACTAAAATCTGTCCTAAATAAGTTCGACGTACAAAACGTTAGGAACTTGATATAATAGGTATTACGCAGAGTAATCTTGTGGTCACTGACTACCTTAGTATTCGACTAACTGTCGACTACTGTCGTCCGACATCGACCGACCCTCGTTCCTCTTACTACTCCTACTTATATTAGGTGGGAGAGTCTAATAACTATAGAATAGGTGTGTTTCACCATAATACTCCCCTCCTAAAACTTTACTCCGTAGGATTAAAACGGTTTTCTTTATTTTTTTTTTACAGGAAATATGAAAAAAAAAACTTCATTTTTTTAGCAATATCGTAGCGTATCTCCTACGTTTTGGATCCACTTTTAAATGATCAGTTGCCTTTCCTTTTCTCCTGGATCGGCGTACCTCAGGAAAAATTGTTGCTGGCGTTGTTAGATCAAACGTATCGAAAACACCTCCATAGCCGTTTCTTCCGCGGGATCGCTGTCAACCACGTCTGAAGAGCGTCGTCTGATCTGGTTAATGTGCCGTCTGCACGTGAACTTTTCGCCTTTCACCAAGTAAATTATGTTGTCAATCCGCTTTTCTATTTTTCCAATCAAACAGAATGATTTATTCTGTTTATAGACCTTAAAGTATACTTTTTCACCACGATTGTATATTTAAATATAATTATTATATATAGTGTTCTGCTATACTTGTACTTTTCATGAGGATGTCGTCCAGATACGCTACGACAAAATCTAGACCACCCAACATCGAATCCATTACTTGTTGGAAAATGGCGGGCGCGACCTTAATCCCAAAATTTATACAGACCCCGATGTGTGTTTATACACAAAAGTTTTGACGTTTCTTTTTCTACCGGTATTTGCAGATACGCGTCGCTGAGCACTGTGTTTTTTTAAATAAAAATCAAAACAAAATACTAAAGAACTTTGGATTATTAGCCTAACGGTTCTTTCCTATTTTTCTATATTACATAATACTCTATTGTTAAAACATATATTTCGGAATGCTTTTGCAAACCTTGATCACTCTTGAGAAATAAATGAAACCGTGACTAGGCTTCATTGTATACGTTATAAATTCAAATTAACAACAAAATAAATTCGATCGAATTGAGTTCGCGAGACATTGGACAGCAAAAGGTTTCCGAAATATATCTGTTTTGGTGGAATCTCCTATCGTGGACGATATATGATGATGAGCAGTGGATGGTACCTTTCGTTTTACACTTATACATGCTAGCAGGGGGCTATTGTGGAGAAAACCAGGTAAGGGAAAGACAT
This sequence comes from Acanthosepion esculentum, assembly GCA_964036315.1. Classification (NCBI taxonomy): domain Eukaryota; kingdom Metazoa; phylum Mollusca; class Cephalopoda; order Sepiida; family Sepiidae; genus Acanthosepion; species Acanthosepion esculentum. The sequence goes on from OZ038487.1 coordinate 37,365,830, forward strand.
ATTTCATTTGTGTTTTCTTATGTGTCATACTAGGCCAGCTTTACTGCGACGACAAAGCCACGCTGACAGATGAAACTTGTTAAAGCAGGATTTTATCTGTTTTAACAATAAATTTATCGGTTGGAATTGCAAGTTTTTATTCTTTTTAATTCAACTTCACCAATGGAATCAAGCGTTTTTACAATTAAGCGAATCTTTTTCTATAAAAAGAATCGAATAATCAGGACGGTTGACGAAAATAAATATACTGTTTAATAAATGACTGGAGCGTTTATTTAAACATGAGTAACTAGAAAAGATGACGTTCAAAGTGATAAAAGTCTGCCAGATTAATAAATAAAATCCATTACCTGAGGAAATTACCTTTTTTTACGTTTGGATACGAATCTGATCAGATATGAAAATGTTGAGGAATTTAATACGAGAAGGTTTTCGCTAAAATGCAGGTTTCAATTTTTCTTTAATCTGCCACATGGCCGAATCGGTTAAAGCATGTCAAATCTAACCACGGTTTTTTGTCTGGACAAAGTTTCAAATTCTGCCTAAGAGCGTATATTTTTCTTTGATAGGATTTCTCGAATATTCAGACGGGTAGGCGAGAATAAATAATTATGCTTTTTAACAGATAAATGGAACGCCTGAGTATACAATAAAATAGTATTTAAAGCGATATTTTGTGTTTATATATATATATATATATATATACATATATATATATATATATATATAGGTAACTATACTCGTGTCGAAAAACCTTCGAATTCTTGATTTAACAATAGCCAAATCAATCTCGAACGGAAAAAAAGGTTTTAAAAAAGAAAGAGCCAGGGACATGAAAGTCTGTCGAAAATAATCTCACAGATAAAAATTCAAGGCCCAAAGAAAAAACTATATATATATATATATATATATATATATATATATATATGAGTGTGTGTATGTGTATGAGTATTCTAGAGTCCAATATATATATATATATATATATATATATATATATATATATATATATATATATATATATATATATATATATATATATACATATATATATATATATATATATATATGTAAGCAAATGTGTGGATGTAGATCCGACGGTATGATGAAAATGTGGAAAAGACAAAGCAAAATCCGAATATGTGAGTTTACTGTTTTTATTTTGTTTTTGTTTTTGTTATTCTGTCGACGTCATACGTTTCGGTCAAATAGACCTTCTTCGGGACATGGTTAATGGAGACATATTTATATTAGATTTAAGTTTCATGGAGAGACGATATATACAGGACTGGTCAGAAACAGAAAAACTGAAATTCTAAAGTCAAGTATTCTTTCTTAGAGTCGGATATGCTGGCGTCGCGTGGGCGGCAACTACGAAGTCCTGCGCACAGGGAAAGATTGTGTCCTAAGTGGAGGGTGAGGGGGACTATTTAAAACTATAGCTTATCGGGACGTTTGTCACGCATTAATCTTGCCACAGAGCTCGCGATCTGAAAGAAACCAGGTCTATTATTTACTGTATGTGAGGTGGCTATCATGCCAGCCTCATAAATCTGTCTAAGGTTCTTATTGTGGATATATTTTAAGATCTTCACAGAGTCGAAATCAAAATTGTGATCAGATTTGGCTATGTGTATAACTAAAGCACTGCTTAGATTACCGAGGCGAATGTCACGTTTATGTTCGGAAATGCGAGATTTCAATGATCTACCTGTCTCGCCTACATAACTCAGGTTGCAGTCTCTGCAGGGCACCTGATAGACACAAGCATCGGATGTAATATGTTGTCTGCTGGTATTACTCAATATGTTACGTATAGATTTAGTGGGTAATGTAGTAGTTTTAATTTTTAGCGCGTTTAGATTGTTGGAGATGTGTTGTGTCTATCAGGTGCCCTGCAGAGACTGCAACCTGAGTTATGTAGGCGAGACAGGTAGATCATTGAAATCTCGCATTTCCGAACATAAACGTGACATTCGCCTCGGTAATCTAAGCAGTGCTTTAGTTATACACATAGCCAAATCTGATCACAATTTTGATTTCGACTCTGTGAAGATCTTAAAATATATCCACAATAAGAACCTTAGACAGATTTATGAGGCTGGCATGATAGCCACCTCACATACAGTAAATAATAGACCTGGTTTCTTTCAGATCGCGAGCTCTGTGGCAAGATTAATGCGTGACAAACGTCCCGATAAGCTATAGTTTTAAATAGTCCCCCTCACCCTCCACTTAGGACACAATCTTTCCCTGTGCGCAGGACTTCGTAGTTGCCGCCCACGCGACGCCAGCATATCCGACTCTAAGAAAGAATACTTGACTTTAGAATTTCAGTTTTTCTGTTTCTGACCAGTCCTGTATATATCGTCTCTCCATGAAACTTAAATCTAATATAAATATGTCTCCATTAACCATGTCCCGAAGAAGGTCTATTTGACCGAAACGTCTGACGTCGATAGAATAACAAAAACAAAAACAAAATAAAAACAGTAAACTCACATATTCGGATTTTGCTTTGTCTTTTCCACATTTTCATCATATATATATATATATATATATGAGTGTGTGTATGTGTATGAGTATTCTAGAGTCCAATATATATATATATATATATATATATATATATATATATATATATATATATATATATATATGAGTGTGTGTATGTGTATGTGTATGAGTATTCTAGAGTTCAATATATATATATATATATATATATATATATATATATATATTCATGCAAAATGCTAACGAACAGAGTCCAATATGTCTTTCTTTTTTACTCTTCTTCTTTTCTTTCTTTTTCTCGTGAAAAGAGGGTGTATATTGCTTTTAAATTTCAATAAATCCTCTATTCATCAATTACATATTAACGCCTGATGAGATGTGATAATTCGCATCGAACATCATGTATTTGTGTAGCGTTTTTTTTTACATGGTTATCATGTAATATCGTAAAATAAAATATATATATATATATGATAATATTATATATAAAGTGTATATATATATATATATTATTACACTATATATATATTTTACATATAATATTATATATATAACATTATATATATATATTACATATAATATTATATATATAACATTATATATATTACATATTATATTATATATATAACATTATATATATATATTACATATAATATTATATATATAACATTATATATATATTATATATTATATTATATATATAACATTATATATATATTACATATAATATTATATATATAACATTATATATATATATATTACATATGACATTATATATATAACATTATATATATATATATTACATATAATATTATATATAACATTATATATATATATATTACATATAATATTATATATAACATTATACATATATATATATATATATATATATATATATATATATATATATATATATATATATATAAGCATAATATAATATAATACGATTTTTTTAATAAGATTCCATCGCGACACAGGAAGTTTCCATGTTCCAAATTTGAAACTATATTTAGATATTTAATTATAAAAATTAAACTTAAAATCCATAGTCACGTTCCGTTTTCAAGCGATGTTTGGAATAACTTTCTTACAAATTTACTTAATTTATAAGTGCAGACCATATTAATATTATGAGTTTTTACGGTTAAGGAAAATTCAATCTATTTTATTTTAGGGGTTGTTGGGTTTTAATTTCCCCAGACAGCTTATGTATCCAATATATGTTACTTACAAAATCAGGTTAAGTTTAGGTGGGGTGAGGGTACCAGCGAACAAACGTATACATCCATTTTTCAGCTGTCGTCTGGATTTTCAATGATAAAAAAATTTATTTTTATTTGTCGACTTGATTCATATTTTTATGCAGAAATATTTTCTTAAAGATTTTTAAAAAATATGTGTAAGTCATATTTTTAATATTTAAAATATATTTTAACAGATTTAAAGTACCATTCATTCTTTTAATATCTTAGTATTTTAATATATATATATATATAAATATATATATATATATATATATATATATACATATATATATATATATATATATATATATATATATATAAATCCTGACATATATATCTATCTATCTATATATATATCTAGCATGACATATATATATATATATATATATATATATATAAACATATATATATATATATATATATATATATATATGTTGTGGTGGAATCCACCTAATCTGCATAGGTGACTACCAACTATATAAATAATGGTTGATACCGGAAGACGAGAAGGAAGTGGAATCACGAGATCCAACTAGAGACTCTGATCGACTGCGACTAGTCAACACATTCTCCAGGAACGTCTTCCCAGAAATATACAGAAATACTATATGTACTTATTGTGTACACTTTCTTGTTATAATACATTCTTGTTCTAAGTACATTTTGTGTTGCATTATTATTCCATGCAATAGGCGATATTCAACATTGAGTCAAGACTCAACAATGGCGACGAAGATGAGATCATTGTTGAGTCTTGACTCAATGTTGAATATCGCCTATTGCATGGAATAATAATGCAACACAAAATGTACTTAGAACAAGAATGTATTATAACAAGAAAGTGTACACAATAAGTACATATAGTATTTCTGTATATTTCTGGGAAGACGTTCCTGGAGAATGTGTTGACTAGTTGCAGTCGATCAGAGTCTCTAGTTGGATCTCGTGATTCCACTTCCTTCTCGTCTTCCGGTATCAACCATTATTTATATAGTTGGTAGTCACCTATGCAGATTAGGTGGATTCCACCACAACAATATATATATAGCATGACATATATATATCTATATATATATATATAGCATGATGAGCGGCCACTTATACTTTATTGATATGTATATAATATCTGGATAAAATAAATGAAACAAAATTGGGTGTTTTTTTTATGAAAGTATTTATTTACAAAAACACAGAAATAAATACTTTCATAAAAAAAACACCCAATTTTGTTTCATTTATTTTATCCAGATATTATATATATATATATATATATATATATATATATATATATATATATATATATATATATATAGCATGACTCTTCGGCAGAATTGACTCACTGTCAGTCACTGTGTGTTTATCTAAATCTAAAAATAAACACGCTAAAATTCACCTTCATCCCTGCCGTGAGCCGACGGCTTAGTGGTAGAAGTTCCGACTGACGCCAATTCAGTCGGGCTTCGATCCTAGCTAGAGGCAACCGGACGTCTAGCCACACTGATGAGCTGTGAAACAGCGAAACAGTCTGTCTGTGAATGACAAAATATATATATATATATATAATCAAAATTACTGTGTTCTTTAATTCATATTGCAAAACCCTTTCTGGAAGAAACTCTGACGTTATTATTGTGAAATTACGCTAGTACCTGTAACTTAAAATAAACGATTTTTAGTCAAAAATACCGCTCAATAAATGTCAAACTGCGGTGCAGACCAATTTCACTGTCTGCAGCGGAATTAAGTGCGTTCATAAAGTTTAGCTAAAAATAAAATTGAAAGTGTTTATTACTGATGCAAATATTATAAAAATAAATATCAAAGTGACAGAGATCTCGGTGGATAATTGTTTTCGAACGGAGATATGATGAGAATTAGTGACTCCAAGTTATTCCATCGGTGGTTTCGAATCAAAAGGTTAGAAAGAACAGAATCTGATAAATTAGACTGATCTACCTACATTGATGTAGGTATGTACAGCGACTACCTTATCCGCGGTTTCATTTGTTTCACGTTGTTTACTAAAAGCGGTCAAGTCTGGAAATAAACGACTCATACGATACCAAATGTGTAATATTATTGGCTAATTCAAATATGCAAATGAAGAGTTTTAAAATGTTTCCTTTAAGCAATATCTTCCTTGCCTACATTTTTCTACATATTTAAATTAGAAATATAAATTATAATTTTGGAAAATGAAAATTTCACTAATTTAGTGATTTACTAAGCTTAGCTTAGTTGCGACACAAGGTCGAGATTAAGGGGCACTACAATGAGGATTGGACTCGCTACTCAGTTGTAATTCATTTAGAGAGACAAGCTTGCTAACCATTACACCACGTCAAAGCGCCCAATAAATTTCCCTAATATATGTTGTAAAATTTCGAAGATTTTAACCATGAAATGATAAAACAAAATACAAACTTTAAAGCGGTCCTGGGTATGAGGATAGACTACATCCGCGTTCTGGGTGGGACAATGATCTGCATCCGACAGCAAGGCCTTTGATCAGGAGGCTTTGAGGAGCGTGGGACCACCTCTTATTTGCTGGTGTTCCCGGGTCCAGCCTGACCCGGTGTAGTGGCACATATCGGGGCTCCAGCTTTGGGCAGATAGTTAACCCCACCAAAAGGCGTCAAAGCGCTATGAAATTATTAAAAAAAAATGATTTAATGCCTGCAATACTTTTTTTGTAAAAATTATTTCCAGCAGTACATATTTGAAAAAATATTACCAGCAATACATTTTCGGGAAAAAAATTATTACCAGCAATATATTTAAAAAAAATATTACCAACAATACATTTTTGGAAAAAAATATATCACCAGAAATAAAAATCTTGTCGGCATTAAATAAACCATTGAGGTTGGTATGCCGTAAAACAAAACAAACAATTTTTATTTATCATTTCTACAGTGCCCAGGTTATAAATTAAACTTCATGAGAAGGATGTGTGCCTTGATATGGAATGGGATTTAAAATAATGATGTCACATAACCTTAATCTATCATAAATTCAAGGTGAGGAATTAATAAATAATAAACACATCAAATAAATTCGAGTATGGATTAGTTATAATAAATTTAGTATAGGACATAAAGAAATTGAGCATAGAATAGACTCCATTAGAGGTAGTTTTACACAAGACGGCAAGTTGTTAGAAAGTAAAACATTAAACTAAGAAGTAGAGTTACGTTCTTAAATAATCACGTCAGATCGAGACGTTATGAATGGCGACAAACACGTTCAGAAACGTCGAGTATGTCAGATGTATACATCTTCATTCTCAGATCAAATATGGCTTCAAAGGAAATTAATGACATGGCGAATTTTAGCTGCGAAGGTTAGAACTGGTGGAACTAAGGAATGCAGCTCGACAAAACATTTCCATAGAAATAGCGATAAAGTAGTGAGTGACTTGTAAAGTTTCGTTTGTGGGAAAGGGTTCTAGGATGGATATAGTTAATTGTCCACAAGGCCGCGTAGACGCGTTTGGACCATCTTTATTCCTTATTCGCCCTCAGAAATTTTAAATGTCTCTTTCTGATTATATGTGACTTTCAATTCCATATTTCCCATAAAACCCCCTCGTTTCTCACATCTTCAATCTATGATGTTCTTCCTATAGGATCATATATATTGCTTCAAGTCTATTCTTCATCTGTGAAGATACTGCCTTAGATTGACTACCATGTTGGTACATCTTAAGATGTACGTCTTGCTGACAGTTATACGTGATGAAATGACTGAACATCAAGTGTATGAAGACAGAAATCTTCTCACAATTGATATTTAGTCCTTTCATCTCGCTTTCTTTTACTACGTTCTGCTGGGGTCTCTGTGCTTTCCTATTTCCGCCTGCTATCAACGTCTGCATATATTATGTTGTTAAGATTGTGTTTGTCAATAATATGCAATTTTTAATCAATTTACCCCAAGCAACGCAATAAAGCCACGAAGACGCAATGGTTTACTGAATGCGAGAAAATATGAAAAAAACAAAACATTACTAAGGAGAGAAAACAATAAAATGAGAGGAATTAAGAAAACAGAAAATAAGAACTGACATTGTATTTAAAATGTTTGGCGATAAATCGTAACTGGAAAGCAAGGAACAGGAAGAATTCCTCTGTGTTACATAATGACACATTCTGTCTGATTTAATGCATATTTCCAAATCAAATATGGTTTAAAAGTTGCTATATTTAGAGGTGTTGTAAGAGCCAGTTACCCTCATTACTATCATAGATAGACTGATCCATTCATGATAAGTAGTCCAGGGTAATTGTCAAGGGAAGACGATAATATTATTGCTGTGAATTGTCTCGCAGAGTATTGAATAATACTATCACGACTGACTCTGTTAAGTGGTTTGTATACCGACATCACAACATTAAGAAACTATAGATATTGATAGTGCTGACATAGGAATCAACACTGATTATTCAATCCCAGTTTCACGCCTCAATACGACATCGGTCACAATCTTGAAATTAAAGTTTTAAACTGAGTCATGGTGACGTCCTGATTCCTAGGTACACGGTGTATACATCAAGAGTCACCTTATCTCTGATATTTAGCTCTGTTCTCTTATAAGTACAATGAAATTCATATATATATATATATGTGTGTGTTTGTTTGTGTGTGTGCGTTTATGCGTATGTGTGTGTGCCTGTGTATTTCGATATATATATATATATATCTTTATATATATATATATATATATATATATATATATATATATATATATGTGTGTGTGTGTGTGTGTGTGTGTGTGTGTAATTTTATTTATTTTAGTATATTAAAACAAAAACCAGTAGTTTACCCTCGCCCGAGGAAACGCATTTGTAGTGTCGAAACAGAATTGTAATGGTGTAGCGATTTTTAACATGTTTTTGTTTTTATCCTAAAATAAATATTGATCTCTACTTTGTATTGAGTCCTCTTCTAAATTAAATATTATAGACAGTGGAATTATACATCATTTGTTTTCATTTTACCTGGATATATATATATATATATATATATATATATATATATATATATATATATAAAAGTGGACATGGAAGTCAGCACTTAGAGGCGACAGTCTGTTTCATGCTAGTGCAATCGTCGCCTGACGATTGCACTAGCATAAAACAGACTGTCGACTCCAAGTGCTGACTTCCATGTCCACTTTTATATTTACACACGCTCTATCTCTGATATTGAGCACTTTATCCCATAAATATAGCACACTTTAAGACTATATTTCTTCATATATATATATATATATATGATAAAAATAGTTTAAGTTATGCTATATGTAAAGGTAAATTATAGATCGTATGCAAATATAAAAGTGGAAACTGAAGTCTATACCCAAAGGTACAGTCTATATCATGCTAAACCCAATCATCTGGCCGGGTGTGTTGTGTCTTTGCTGAAATATTTATATATACAGTTTAGTTATGCATTGTGTTAACTAACAATATTATAAATAGCCAGAAAACTGCATTCGGATCCACAGTTATTTCCACTCATTAACCCCTAGAATAATTGAAAACACAACCGCTACTCCCCCCGCCACCATGACAACCGTTAGAGTAATAAAATCGACTAACCACAATGGAATATAATAGACTATATATATTTGAAGGTATGTTATATTTATTGGTAATAGTTTCAATATCAGACATAGAACGTATATAAATATATAAATGGGCACTGAGGGCAACACTAAGTGGCGAAAGTCTGTTTCATGCTTCATCGCGATTGCCTGAAGATTGTGTTGAACAATGAAACAGTCGCTAATTGGTTTTGACCTCAACGTATGTGTTTTTTTTGGGGGGGGGGGGCTAAATTAAATCGCAAATTTATAAAATAAAATGTTCGTATGTGTTACATAATGGCCCGTTCTGTCGGATTCAATGCATATTTCCAAATCAAATTAAAATTTGCTATATTTAAAGGTGTTGTGGTTAAGAGCAAGTTACCTGCCTTACTATCATGGGTGGACTGGTCCATTCATGATAAGTAGACCAGGGTAAGACGAAGATAACACCATTCCAGTGACTTGTATAGCTGAGTATAGAACATTCTACTATCACGACTGACTCTGTCGTGTTAAGTGTTGTGTCTGCCAGACTCGACATCACAACATTAAGAATATTTAGATATTGATTAGTTCTGACATAGGACTCAACACTAATTGCTGATTGCCAGTTTCACACTTCAATACGACATCGTCACATTTTCGTGTTAGAGCTTGAAACTCGCAGACAAGGTGTCGTCCTGGTGCCTATGTACACGTATGTTATGGTCCAATATCCTTTTCGCCAGTGTTATGGTCCATGGTTAGGACCAAGGAAGAACAACACGAACACAAGAGTAGAAATAACAAAGATATATTACACAGAATAATAATACAAGATGTAGAAGGTGTTAGTATGACTGTCAGTCTGGTTTGGAGTACTATTGGCTCGACTCGATTCCGTCTCGACTCGTTCCACGTCTCTCTTGAGAGGCGCATTATTTATAGCGTCAGGAAGAGAGTTCATTCTGTCGTTATAGGTAAGTTCCCATAACAATATATATATATATATATATGTGTGTGTGTGTGTGTGTGTGTGTGTGTGTGTGTGTGTGTGTGTGTGTTTTGGGCTCTATCAACCTATGATCGTCAAGCAACTCAGTTCCTAGGAGCCAACAGCCAGATACAAGCACATATTATTTGATTATAGTGGTGAAGGCTTTATGCAGAAGCAACCACACCTTTTGAAGGGACTAATACAGAGACCTGATGCATTATGTGCCACAAGGTCCCCAAACGACTCTCCGCAGCTTTTGAACTCAGAGTTGTCTTTCTCCTAGACCAGTTGCCATCCACAGCTAGAGTATACCGTCTGTTCTACTATTTACCCATATATATATATATATATATATATATATATATATATATATATATAGAGAGAGAGAGAGAGAGAGAGAGAGAGAGAGAGAGAAAGAAAGAGATAGATAGATAGATAGATAGATAGATAGATAGATAGATAGATAGATATTTCGGTTGAGCTCTCTGGGGAAGAAGTGAGGGTTTGTAAACAGTGACTATTACGGCTAATAATGCAAGACTCTTCGGTAAAGCGAATCGAGTTCTCTCAATCACTGTTTGTTTATCTAAAAAATAAATACGCTTAAATTCACCTTCATCCCTGCCGTGCGCCAAGGGTTTAATGGTAGAATCCCCGACTGACCTCAATTCAGTCGGGTTTCTATCCTCGCTAGTGGCAACCAGACGTCTGATCACACAGGTGACCAGTCCGTCTACGGATGATAATGTATATATAAAATATTTTTAAGGTATGCTATATTTATGGGTAAAAGTTTCAATATCAGAGATAGAATGTATGTAAATCTAAATGTACGCACCAAGTGGCGACCGTCTGCTTTATGCTTCAACGCGATGGCCTGAAGATTGTGTTGAACCATAAAACAGTCGCCAATTGGTTTTGATGCCAATGTCAGTAGTTTTTTTTGGCGTGATGTAGACTATTCTTCCAACTCCTGCAGACTAGACCAGCGCCTCGGAGATACTATCAACCAGCACCACTCTGACGGAAAAGTCGCTCCGTGACTCCGTTGAATTATCGATAAGCCAACCTTTCATTCCTAGGTCTAATCGTGATCTCTGCGACTACCTGGCCAGGGATTAATTAGTGTCGAGGGACGCCGCCGTGTATGTGTAGTCTGCTAACAGTCGCCGCATTTATCAACTATTGACAACTGGACAAATTCAGCATAGGGTGAAATGTTTTAATGCAGTGGTTCCTGACCTTTCCTTCTCCAGTACCCCTTTTCGGATATCTATGCGGGTTGACGCCCTGTATGCTAACATTGCACTGGTGAGTGGCAAAGGGTAAATACAAACGTGTTCACACTTTGTGTCATTATAGAAATGCCTATCTCCACAAGTATGCTTTGATCGCAGAAGCTGATCTTAACTTACAGAGGTTATTACTCTATACATGTATCACACATTATGGTTTAAAATATGTATAAATGCGTAAATATTAACAAATAAAATTATGAAACTTATCTTATTAGGGTTTCACATAAATGATATCCGTTCATGATGGTGTTAGATAGAAAAAAAAACTGAAAAAAACTCGTGAACATAAGTTTGAAAATTGTATTATATTTGTTGATATTAATACTTTACTTGTTGTTACCGAGAACTTTCATTGCAATGTCTGCTTGCCTTAAAGGCGTCATTTCCGAGAAATATGCTGGCCAACTGTTTTGTCTTTTTATTTATTTTTTTACGGAATACAATCATTATTAACCCTAGAACACTAACCATCAATTAAAGTTACACCATTACCAACCGTGAGTATACCATACGCGATTTTGAAAATATCAAAACAATATTAAATATAAATCTTTATTTGAAATATTTTACATTCAGGCACTTCAAACTTTGTACTTTGAGTTACCATTAATAGGAACTGAAAAATATATTATTTAGGTAAGAAAATCAGGTATTGAAAATTGTAATTAAAAATAAGAAAATTTGCGCGGGGCACTATATACCTATAGTTAGTGTTCTAGGATTAATGTTCGGTATTAAATTACCCACAAGGACTTGATATACTGTTAAATAAACAAAACAAATCAAATTATTGTTATTGTTATCAAAGCAAGATAGAGATACAATAACATAAACAGATATGTATATAAAATAGTGTGACTTGCCCCAATCAGGATTCCGGAAGTTAAATAATCTTACTGCCCTGTTAAATTTATAGCCCCCACTAACTTCCCTAAAAATCTACTGCCCTGATGAGATGTCACAGGTCTTAACCAAGAGGGCAGTTATTACACACTTTATAATTTTTGAGTTTTCCGTGAAATAATTTGTCTAGAAGTAAGATTACAGAAGATAACACTTGACATTGCATTTATATTTTTGAAGATGGAAATTGACTGGAAAGCGAAAAACAGGAAGTAATTTCCACAAGGGATTACTTAGATCGAATTTTACCAAAATATAAACCTTCGCCTCGGATTTTTCAAATATCTCCATTTCTGAAAGAAATACTCCTTTCCCAAGCCAACATAGATGGTCATAAAAATGTTAAAAAATGAAAAGAAAACGGTTGAATTCATAACCTTGTATTATATGATGCATAAATTAATCTAAATTAAAATTGTGTAAATATTAATTACATTATAAAAAAAATCAACAACAATATTAAATTACATCACTTATGATCATCCATAATTTAACTTGAATTTCAGTTTGCCTGAAGTATATGAGTGTTCTTAAATTTGAATTACTAAAACACTCACGAATTTTTTACTGTTGTTTCGAAATACTTACTACATAATAAAATACTTACATTTGCCTTGATGGGGTCCATTAGATGACGGAACGCTAAATATTACTTTTTGTGTTTATTCACATTGTACTTTTACAGATATATTTTTATTTGATTTGAAATTTGTCTCTCTCTCTCTCTCACACACACACACACACACACACACACGCACACACACACACACGCACACACACACACACACACACAAATACATGCATACATACTGTTATGGGAACTTACCCATAATAATAATGGACTATTCCGGACATTATAAATACTGCGCCTCAAGAGGGATCAGGGAGGATTATTGTAAGAATCTCCTGTCGAACTCTCTCCTTTGGCAGAGAGGAACTCGGACGAGGCTTTGCCGCAGGGCAAACTTTCGTCCGGGGAGGTAGACAGTCCCTGAACCCGTTTATACGGGTTCTAATGGATATATTTTTAGCCGAGCCTGCGGGATCGGAGAACCCACATTAAAGCGGCCTTGTGTCACATACGACCCATGTGGAGGGGTTGTTAAATATCGGATTATTGTAGGACATTGGAATAGTGATACTTGTCGAGACAACATAGTTCACTCTAACCAAATCTGATAGTCATTACTAATGCTTCTACTTCTTTGTACATATTCTGTTTGTAATATATGTGTTATTCCATACCTGTGTTCGAGTTATTCTTCATTAGTTCTACCTTGGACCATCACCGTGGTACAAGGAACTTGGAACATAACACATACATACATACATACATACATAAATACATATATATATATATATATATATATATATATATATATATATATATATATATATACATATATATCAAAGTGTAGAAGAACATCTAGAGCCGACAATCTGTTTCATGCTAAACACAATCGTCAAGACATGTGCGTTATGCTTTTGCTCAACTTTTCATATATATATATATATATATATATATATATATATATATATATATATATATATATATATATATATACTAGCAGTAGAGCCCAACGTTGCCCGGGGATGTAACAGTAAGAGTTGGGGATGGCTGTTGCTTTGAAAGATGTGCTTTGCAAGTCGACAGGAACGAAGTTTCTACAAAACGTTGAAACGCAATGCACACAAAGTTTAAGCAGGCATCATGCAGGCCCAAGTATTCGAAGGTATCGAAGGAAGTAACGGAAAGCCGTTGTAGCATCAGTCATTTGCCATTACTAAAACATCTGTGAGTAAAAGCTGGCAGCAGTTACTGCTTTATCCAATTGGACCCTTAAGCATTACTGGAAGCACTTGTGGTAAGTAGTCAAGAAACAACGATTCAGTTGCAACATACATAGGGATTGAAGGGAAAACGTGACGTGAGGAAGCCATAGACTTAAAGTATGTGCCATGCGCAATCACAAACAAACCGCTTGTCTAACTAAAAGACGCGTCTTATGCCCAAAAGACAGCGCTGCCATGACCACAAAGCAGAACCGTAAAACCGAGAGAAGAGCGAACAGTGACGGGGTGTCATGGTAAGAAAGTTTATGTGATATAATTTCCTTTATTCTGATCTGTCACTATCTACATCGCGGCTGAGAGCCCTTAAAACTGCAACGGGGGTAGCCGTAAGGCCGATCATCGTAATTGCAATGAAAAAGTGCCTTCTCTTCAGTCGCTGTCAACATCACGGCTGAGAGCTTATGAAAACCGACCGGGGTCGCCGTACTTGGCGTGTGGTTTTAGTTTATTTTACACGACTACAAACAAAACAATAGAGCCGTATGGCTGACATGTTTTACCTATGGCAGCCGTAAAGAGTATATGGAAGCAGAAGCCTGAATTTCGTAGACGCACTCGACTTTTGTAACAATTAAACGAACTCCGTAGCTTCTCAAGTGTGAATGTGCTTGTATGCACTGGTACGAACTGAAGGTCCTCCGATCAACTGTTAATGAAACCGGAACTTTAGTGGAGCAATCATGTCTAATGCCGGTGTTCATGTGTCTAGCAGCTTGTTTTACAACTGAATACAGTGAGGTTATCATAGTGTACAAACAAACGCGATGATGGTGGTTGAAGGTATGAACGTCAGAAGGCAGCAAAAGAGCTGGATAACCTTTACAAAGGTACCTTAGTAATGGCAAGTGGAGACTACGACGACCTAACGTTAAAACCAATATGACAAACAAAACAATTGCCATGCAATCGGACTGCATATGTGTGGATGGCGCTTAAACGCTACCGGGCGGGTTGTCTACAGGACCTCCGTATAGGTAATGTTTCTAGCACAGTTGTTGGGAGAGTAAATGAAAACCCTGTCCTTAGACCCAACTCGTGAGCACCCAACGTTGGTCGTGAGAGAAGCACTGCTCACGTAAATGCAGACCTGCGATGCTAAGCGTATGTCCTTGTGATTTGTTAATGGACATAGCAAAGCAAATCTTCACGGGAAATTGTGAGCGACGAAAGTTGATTGGTATGCTTGCGTCTGACGGAAGAAGATACAACCTGGGAATCAGAACGACTTCCCTCTTGTTACAGCCAGTTGCAATGGTCGCCTCAATCAGGTTCGGAGAAAGGGATTTAATAATGAGGCGAGTCGCGTTGCACTGTTTAGGTGGGAGCAAATTCCTGATTAACATAATCGGATCACCAACTTTGAGCCGAAGAATATGAGGTGAGAGTCCAGACGGCTGAAGGGAGTTCAAAACTTCTATGGTATGCTCAGCTAATTCAGATGGATCGGAAGTTCTGTCGATGCACTTATAAACATGACATTGCCCGGGAATGCAATCCAACAGTTTAAGGTTGATGGAATCAACTGTACAGTTCTTCGGTGCCAATATGGCCCTCCCAGCAAACCAATCGGCATCGGCAAAATTAGTGGATAGGTTATAGAAGACTGCATTCATCAATTCATCTGGTGATTCAACAGTGGTGGCAAGCTGATTCATCTGCACAAAACCCTGTGTGTCAGATGGCATTTTCCCCTCCCCAAGAGCAAGAAGGTCCCGTGCGAAGTCAGCGGATCTGGAGTCCCCATTCAAGTAGGCACGCATGTTCGTGCTCAGTTTAAGAGTCTCCACGTGGCACCAAAGGGCAGACGGCTTCAGGCGCAGACAGCATCAGTGCGTGTACCTTTAGGAATAACAGGTAGAGTCTGCCTAAAGTCGCCTGTGAGGAGAAGGGTTACTGCACCCATGGGGTCGGAGGAGTCGCGGATGTCTTGGAGACTTCGTTCAAGTGCCACTAGGGCGTCCTTGTGTGCCATCGTGCACACATGCCAAACTATAAGTTTGCATCTCCGCAGAACCTTGCCTGTGGCGAATTCTTTGTTATGTTGCAAAGAGGAGTTTGTGACCAGCATAGATCAAGCGGCAAACTAAAAGCCGAATGGGCGGTTCTACCTCCCGGTAGCAATGTTGCAGCAATCCCGGAAGATGCTACCGCAATAGCGATCTCCACACGACGCCGTACCTCTGCCAGGACTAATTTAGTAACAAAAGTTTTGCCACTTCCTCCGAGCGCATCTAAAATGTATATACCTCCACTGGAGAAGTTTGCCCTGTATGTTATGGTAGTGAAAGCAACCCTCTGATCAGGTAGAAATTTAGACTCGTTTTCGGTAATGTATGCGTTCAGCCCCTCGATGGAGTAGGATGTTTCCCGCAATAACTCAGTTGGTACAGTGTCAAAACCGTCTCTGAGCGGTGGTGGTAAACCGTAAGTTGGTAAAGAGGCACCTCCCAGTTCGGAAACAACATCTTCTAGGGCCACCAGCGCTTTGATGAATATGAAGTCAGTGAAACCGCATTCAACTCCTGGACCGTTACGCTGAACGGAGAACAGCACATCCTCTGACATAGATTTTCTGTACATTAGCCAGAGCGACAGCGGATCGCTTAGTTCGCATCACAAAATCAAAATGGCGAACAGCGTTCGAAGCCGTGATGTCGTTCTGAGAAGTTCACCCTCCGCCATGGCTGCATCCCATTGGGAGTCGTCTTCAAGCAATCCCAAACGGAAGCATGCTATGCCGTTGACAGTGCGAATATCTGTGAAATTCGTTGACCCTGCAATTTCATGAAGTAGAAGGCGGAGGTAAAAGCACTCCTGGCGCTGGGGGCATAGTATAAACGCGTCCAAGGCAAGAGTTAGACCTCACATCAGGATAACCCTCGACAGGGTCACCAGCCTTTCAACGAACCCACTGGTTGTTTGACCACATGTAGTAGGACGGGACTTGGGGGTATATTAACGTTTTGGCAAAAGCATCTGTTGAGCATAATTTAAAGAAAGCCGTTAGGGTTGTGTCTTTAGGGTTTTCCGCAACCTGCTGGGCGTTTTGTTCGGTGAAGTACATCCTCTGTCCATTTTCTAAGTGAGCAGCAAGCTGCACAATGGCTGGAGCCCTTTGGTGTATGGAGAATCCGAAAATTCGCCAAAAGGCCTCGCTACTGCTGAGGTAGCGTCCAGCCACGTAATCGACCTTTATTAACGTACTTGCAGATGTACTTTATTGACTTAGCCAACGTTTATGTAGGCTCCAAAAGTCTTGGACAACAGCGGGAAATAAGGCACCACCCAGCGATTGTCCAGTGTGTGCCCCTTAACTGTCACAGTTCTGTCACCCTCAGCGGGGCTTCTACGTCTGTACAGTGAGTAACCATCCGTCGCAGTCTGCGTTTCTGAGATAAACTTACGGGGGTAACCCTTTGCGTAAGTGGGGCCGCTTGACCAACATGACCATTTTTTCGTAATTCGCGCCACAGGGGCGGTGTATCATATTGTTTTTAATGAGAAATAAAATCATCTATTTTGTTTGCGTCAACCTTATCGTTGAGCAACAGCAGAATGTGGGCAAGAAGCAAACCACGTTTCTGCCATTCTACTGTATACATATGACACTTAACGCGTCCGAAGACTTGCCCTTTCAGGATTAAATCCATAAGCTTACACAGCTGTAACCGGAAAACGCGGGAAATTAGGACAGGGCGTTGTGATTACTGCTGACCTGGAAAAACTTCGCATGTGATTTCAACTCATTTCGGATTGCACGTGAACATGACGAACAAATCAGGCCTCCCGAAATGACGGACATAAGTCATTGCGTCTTGTGTCCATTCATGCATGTATCGAGGGCCACCAGTGTAAGAGGAAGGCAAAATACACCTTTTGCCGAGATTGCGTGGGTCACCATCACAACGCAGACCATCACAAAGGTGAATGTAGGAGTCGGTTCTAAGTTTGGATTGGTTTAAGTTGATGAATCCTAACTTCTCCGACTCCATTTTTGCAGCCATGTCAACAGCGAATTGAAGAAGTAGTTGACGGCACCTGTGCAAGTGGTTAAATTCACCCTCCCTAATCATAAAAATGTAGGCGTAGTAAGCCCTACAGGAGACCGTCTTTGAGGTCGAGATGAAATCGCTGCTTGCCTGGTATATTGGGATTTTGGAGTGGTACCCATCGCTACGCCATTGAAAGAAGGTCGAGGTTGCCTAAGTTTTCGAGCCGTTGACGGTGTACTTTAGAGTTTTCTGCAGCCCCGGCAGACGCAGTAGAGCGGGCATTTCTAACGCAACGCACATTGGTTTGTGCAGGGCTTTCTAGGGCTCTGGAGGACGCAGTAGAGCGGGCATTTATAACGCGACGAACAGTGGTTTGTGCATGGCTTTCTAGGACTCTAGCAGACACAGTAGAGCGGGCATTTCTAACGCGACGAACAGTGGTCTGTGCAGGGCTTTCTAAGGCTCTGGCAGACGCGGCGAATAGGGTATTTCTAAAGCGACGATGAGCGGTTTCTTGGGGTTGTTCCGAAGCTCTAGAGGCGGTGGTAGCCCTAGTATTCCTAAGACGGCGTGAAGTTATTTGTTCGGGGCTTTCCAAACAAGCTTTGGCGGTGGCATCCCGCAAACGACGAAAGGTTTTCTATGTTGGGAACTATGAAGCCCTCAACCTAGCCACGCGGACTGCGTCCTGTGAATTCTGAAGTGAACGTACTTCTACTGAAAGCCTGACGCGGCGTGCAGACATGGTTGAAGCCGCTGAAGCCAACCTTTCAG
>OZ038487.1:37389971-37417471 GCA_964036315.1 Acanthosepion esculentum
GATGTTCTAGGGAAAATCTACACTGAATTTCTTCTATACAAATGGAATTCGGGGAAAATGCGTTATGAATCGACCGACTCTCTGCCGCATCCTAGCTGTAAAGGGCTGAAGTGGTTCAAATAATGTGCGGAGATCATCTAAACATTTGGCACGAAATATTCATAGAGCAGTGTTAGGCCTGCTACATTGGGTCTGTGAGAAAGAATATATACGGTGGGTAAATGAAATCCCTTACAAGATCGCGCAAATGATTTTGAACTCTGTCAAGTTTTGGAAAGTGAAAGCTTTGGACAGCTCCAGCCAAGATATGGCAGAAATACGACACTGTAAGAATGAAGCAAGGTTGTCGGAGTTAGGTACTTTTTGAAGCGTTACAAAGAGACTGCTATTTTCCTACCTATGACACTCACTGACAGGAAAGTTCGGACACCAATATATAACATAAAGATATTAGACATTATTTATAATTCATAACTGCTTATATAAATCCACAGACACACACACACACACACACACACACACACACACACACACACATATATATATATATATATATATATATATATATATATATATATATATATTGAGAGAGAGATTAACAAAATGCTGGCCTGAAGAGATGGATGTAAAAGTCAAAGAAATAAATTACAACCAAATGGACTTTTAAGGATTCTGTATAATATATATATATATATATATATATATATATATATATATATATATATATATATATATTTGTCATCCACAGAATGACTGTTTCGCTGTTTCACAGCTCATCAGTGTGGCTAGACGTCCGGTTGCCTCTAGCTAGGATCGAAACCCGACATTGCTTCAAACATTATTATCAGTAGACACTCAAATTTGATAATTTTATTTATATACAGTAACCACTTTTTCTGCGGTTTCGTTTTTACTTGTTTTTAACTTGTTTTTATTTTTAGTCAGTGTTCAAAATAAGATTTCTGTTTTATTTGATCTTTAGAAAAGCCATATTTAAAATAAAAATGGGGTCAACTATTTCAAATACGATTGGCCACTAATAATAATATTTTTATTAATTATTAAAATGACACTGCTCAAAATAAAAGGGCGTCTATTTCAAATATGAGTATCCATTTAATAACGTTTAAAGTCTGTCTCTCTCTCTTTCTCTCTCTTTTCTGTCTCTCTCTCTCTCTCTCTCTCTCTCTCTCTCTATATATATATATATATATATATATATATATATATATATATATAAAATGATGAATACAGAAGCCTTAAAAATGCAATCGGTCAGGTGATAATTTATTTCGTAGACTCAGAAGTCCATATCTTCAGACCAAATTTTACAAAATTATTCATCAATATATTGCTCTGTTCTTACATTGAACTCTCTTTGGATTTATACACTCCTTGAAATTACCCCTACTAATCATCAATGATATTATATATATATATATATAAATGTATATTTTGAACGATAAAAATTATTAAAAAAATTATTTAAAATCTTCAGACATACTGGGTTGTAGATTAATATTCTTATGTTTTTATTATTATTATTTCATTTAGATTCCTCGACTAGTTTCGACCAACATGGCCATCATCGGGAGAGAAAAAATGTTTCTGCTTGCTGTAGCAGTAAACTACATATATATATATATATATATATATATATATATATATATATATATATATACACGCAAATAATATATGAACTAAAGCTTAAAATAAGTTAATATAAAAAAAGGTAAAATAAACTGAAGGCTCAATGCTAAATTCGACAGAGCTCAAATATACTATCTTTTAATAATATTAATTTAATAATATTAAATTTTTATTGTCAAATTCCGCTACTTAGATTTTCATAGTCTATCTTGTAATATAATCGTCAGCCTGACTATCTATCATACACTCCTCTCTCTCTTCTATATATATATATATATATATATGTGTGTGTGTGTGTGTGTGTGTGTGTGTGTGTGTGTGTGGCATAATTGGGCAGCAAAGATTTATTCATGGAATTTTACTTGAAAACTAACGGAATAATTTTGTTCAATTTTTTTATTCAATTTTTATACGGTTCGAAACATTTCTCTGGGTTTCCCTTGAGAGTTTGAACATAAATTCACTAACGTCTTCTGATTACTTAGGGCTTTCTTAAGCTCTTATCAGATGATTTGATTTTTTTTCTTTGGATTGTGTCTCTGTGTATTCACTATGATTCCTTACACCAATTTTTTTTATTATAAATTTAACTTGATTCCTCATTCAATTTAGCATAATTAGTAAACAATGAAGCAAAATGGTGGGCATGTATGTTATATTAGTTAATCAACATACGTTAACTCATTGCGCAACTCAATCTTTTGTCCCAACAAGCGTTGTAAAACATATGCCGAATTAATTTAAGATCCAAATGCAACAGAAATCCACATATCCGAAATTCATCATATCCGAAATTCATCATATCCGAACGTCCTCATATCCGGACGTCCTCATATCCGGACGTCCTCATATCCGGACTTCTCAGTATTGCCATGTAGTTGTTTTAGGAATATGCTACATTCTAGTATTTTTGTTTTCTTTGAATATAATTGTTAGAAACCTGAAATTTCTCAACCCATAATATCTCGCACATAAGAAACTTTAACTGGAAGGAAATGTATAGTCCATGGAAACAAATGTAACTGAAGAGGAAACAATGGCCGAAGCTCCTAATTCGTTGAATGTGCAAAGTAACAAACAAGGATTGTAGAATCTGGACGAATGGATACGCTAATGATTTACAAAAGAAATCAGTCGCTTCAAAATGATTTTGATTGTCAAGAAACAGAGGAAGCATCATTTGTCCGATAATGGTGAAAATATAAAGGATGATAAAGAAGACTGGGACTAAGTAGTAAAAGCTATTGATGAAGTTATCAAATTAATGGAGTAAAAAAAACACTTTGTTCAGTAAAATAGAATGTATAAGTTCAGGTAACTTACAGAAATGTGTTACTTAAAAAAAAAGCAACGAAAAGTAAGAGAATTTTTTTTTCTTAATCATTTCACCCCAAGCAAGGCGGGAAACCACTAGTACGCAAGGGGTTAGAGAGAGTTGGAGCGAGAGCAAAGAGGAGGGATAGAGGAAAAGATGAAGAGAAGGATAGGGGATAGATCAAGGAATCTGGAGACGTCGATTGTCATTACATTTGAATAGTTGGAGATTATAGCTATCAGGGAAACAATAAATGAATGAGAAAAGAAATTAAAAAGACAATTGAAAATGGAACTTAATGAGGATTAAACTTTGCAAATTAATATTTACTTTCGTAAGACACTTAATTTTTCATATATTTGCGATAAGTTCTTGTGTTTACTTAAATTAGAATTATATCCATCATAACACATTATATCCGAATCCGTCCCCAGAAGTTCGAATACGAGAACTTCTATTGTATTTGCATTTGATTTTCAAATCTAGTATATGTATTCATTTCAGACATGTTTTATTTATCATATAATTAAATTATGCTAATAAACCGATTTTACTAAACACTTAAATACACTAACCTTTCAAGAATAAAATGTAGGAACGGATTCCATAATGTAAACACTTGATATCTACATAGCCAAAGAAAACAGCACATAGAATGTAAAAACTGATTCATATATAAATACTAACGCCATATTATATACACGTGACGTCTACACAACCTACTAAAATAAACATAACCTAGAATTTAAAATTTAAAATATTACTCCACATTTTTTCATTTGTAAAACTTTCCGATAAAACTAAAAATAAAAAAAACTGAATTAAATCGCAAAACATGTTCAATTTATAAATTGACATCCAGATACCTGAACAGATGATTTGATATATAGTGGTGAAAGCTTTGTGCAGAATCAACCACACTTATTGACCAGCCGAATAAAGAGACCTGGTGCACTACGTACCACAAGGTCCTCAAACGACCCTCCGCAGGTTTTGAAATCAGAGTTGTCCTTCTCCTAGACCAGTTGCAATCTAAGACTTTAGAACCCAGTCTGTCCTGCTATTTACCTATATATATATATATATATATATATATATATATATATATATATATATATATATATATATATATATATATATATATATATGTATATATAAGGTAAAAATATTTTCATGTGTAAAATTTCAATATCAAAGATGTAAATATAAAAGTGTGCACTGAGGTCAACAACAAGCGGTGACAGTCTGTTTCACGCTTCAACGCGATGGCCTGAAGATTGTGTTGAATCATGAAACAGTCGCCAAATGGTTTTGATCTCAATGTCAATAGTTTCTTTGGCGTGATGTAGAATATTCTTCCACCTCTTGCAGGCTAGACTAGCTCCTCGGAGATACTATCAGCTAGCACCACTTTGAGGGAAAAGTCGGCCCGTGTCTCCTTTAAATTATCGATTAGCTAACCTTATGCTTAGTAAAGATCTCTGAGACTATCTGCCCAGGGGTTAATTAGCATTAAGGGATGTATGAGCAGTCTGTTAACAGTAGACACATTTGTCAACTATTGATAGATGGACAAAGTCAGTATAGAGTGAAATGTTTAAAGAACTGTTGCTAACCTTTCCCTCTCCAACACCCTTTTTGGATATGTTTGCAGGCTATATTAAAATTTCACTGGGAAATGAAAACGAGTGTACGTTTTATGGCTTTATAGAAAAGCCAATCTCCAGAATTAATCTTCTCGACATTACCTTACAGGTCTGTACTCAATATATGCATCACCCATTAATATTTAAAATATGTATAAATAGGTAACTTTCAATAAATACAATTCTGAAACTTATCTTTCCGAATAATAGTTTCACAGAAATGTTATCTTCTCGTCATTAGGTTAGTTAGCTAATTTCAAGTTTAAAAAAAAATTATTTTTATTGTAAAATGTCGACACGTTTGAAAATTGTATTATATTTGTTGATATTAATAATCTATCTGTTGATAACGAGCACTTTTATTACAGTGCCTGCTTGCTTTAAATGCGATATTTCCGAGAAATATACTGACCAATTGTTTTGATATATAATCAGTGTTATTGTTCGGCATTAAATGGCCCACAATGACTTGATAAGCCGTTAAATAGAGAAAAAAAATCAAATAATTGTTATTGTTAAATAAACTATACAGGAAATAACATAAACATAAGCGTATATAAAATACTGTAATTTTGCCAATCAGGATTCCGAAAGTTAAATCAACTTACTGTCACGTTAAATTTATAGCACCCTGTAAAAAAAAAACCTACTTGCCTCTTGATATTTCACGGGGCTTCTCCCTGAACGCCGTTACAGAACACTTTATGAGTTTCAGTCAGTTATGTGTCATGCGTGATACACGCTTAGGCGATCATGTATCTTTGGACGAGGCAGATATTTTTTTTATCGCAGTAGGTTTCCATTTCTGTCTGCGGTAGACCAGTTGCTATCCAAAGCTATAGCACCCAGTCTATCCTGTTATTTACCCAGAGGGGAGAAGAAGAGGATTCATACCTTTTCCAAGTGTATTAGCACGTAAGTGAATATAATAGATCCGACGGGAATTTGAACTCGCCTCTTCGATTCCTCAATCCAAGCCGCTATCCATTACCAGCCTAAACGGAAATAATTCATCTAGAAAGAAGAATTATTTTTAATTTGAAAACATACCACAATCATATTTCATATAAGTTTTGGTTTAACTATTATTTTTCAATAAATTTGCTTGATATTAACGTCCTAATTCTGTCTAGAAAATTATATTCTTCCGTATCACCTAATATTAAGGGGAATATTTAGAAAATTGATACCAGTTCTTTCTTTTTTTGTAATTTTCAACATCTATTTTACAAAACATCTGGATTTTATGTTTCCTTTGCTGTATAACAACAACAATAATATAAAAGATTTCTCTACTGTATTAGATTTTTTTTTTAAATATCTCCTCTGGCGTAAAATCTAAATATTTTATTTTATTCATTATTCATGGCTTCTCATGACACGTATATGGGATTCATATTCTGTTTCGCTGGCGGTTTTGATTAGTGTGAAATCACAGCTTAATTGTTGGTCTTCCGGGGTAGGGTGCCAGCTATAGGCAAGTTGTGACCTCTCCACCCAACCAAAAAAAACAAACCAAACCAAAACACTATAAGAGTATAAAAATACATTTTTATAGTAAAAATACCGGTAATACATTTTTATATAAAAAGCTTACCCACAGTACATATTTATAGTAAAACAAATTGTACCAACTTCACCCAAATTCGGTTAAAATACTACCAAACAGGCAACGTGATCTCTTTCATGACATACATCTATATAATAATCTACAATTTCTTTAAAAAATCGCTCTGAATTCAAAAATATAACCTCAGCGTGTCCACACAAACATGTATATGCACTAAAGCTGGGTATCATCTACCATTTATTCAAGTGTGAAAGCAGAATGACATATATCATACATTTATTACTTCCAAGCTCCCACGGAAATTAAATCTTGACATTAAATTGCCCATAAGGAGTTGATATGTTCTTAAACAGATAAATCAGTCAGCCATCCTGGGTAACTCTCACCTGTTCCGTTTGATTAATCGACACCAACATCATAACTGACATATATATATATATATATATATATTTATTTATTTAAGACATTTTTGATATGTTTAACGTTCTTTTATAGATACAAGTATTTAAGCAAATGCTCTGTTTATAATAAATACTTAAATACTTGTATCTATAAAATGAACGTTAAACATATCAAAAATGTCTTTAAAAAATTGTCGGACTCTGTCCAATTCAAAAATATATATATATATATATATATATATATATATATATATATATACACACATACATGCATATATATATATATATATATATATATATATATATATATATATATATAATGGATTGTTGAATGAATTATCTTCTTCAGGACATAGGAAATCATGGTCCTCCACAACTTCCTATCTCTTGTGGCCCTTAGCAGTTTTTCTACCTTTATCAAGGCTGACGACCACTCTGAACCATCTATTCACGAAATCACGTCAGGTAGTGCGCCCTTTGCTTTCCCCTATCTCTGTTGGCCTCAGTATGCCTCATTAAATGCCCAAAGAATTTCAGCTGTTTTGTTCTGATTACAGCTATAAGTCTTCTTTGCGTTGTTATTCTTAAAAACTTCCTTGTTGCCTATTCTCTCCGTCTATGGAGTTTTCAGTATTAGTATAAATCAGTATGTAGTTTCAGTAGAGACACATTTCTCCTGCCTCCAGTTTTCTCCTCATCTGTGAGGAAATCGTCCATCATTCACCGCCATATAAGAGGATGAATAAAACGTAGCAATCCAGTATATTGTTTTGTGTATTTTTCCTTTAAGTTTTTATATGGAGAAGAATCCACTTTCCAGTTCGCTCTGCGCTTGCGAGAACTATAAACACATCACAAGGCCAACCGCTTCAAAAAGTTCGAATTTAGCTGCAGAAAGAAATATTTACGCATAGCCAGTTGTATGTTGCATGCTCAAGAATAAGAAATCCTAATATTTTTCTTAGCTGTTAAAAAGGGAAAAAAAAATTCTTAAAAAGTGTTGTTTACCATGAAGACCTATAAAATTAAATTAAAATTAAGGAAATTATTAAATCGCGGTGTAGGCTTTTGTCAAAGTATTTTTCCAAACAAATCAGGACGCAAATTTTCTATGAAAATTTCTCGGACATTCAGCCCGTTAAATGTCGTTAATACTGTTTATTATAAACAAAGCATTTACTTAAATATTTGTATCTATAAAAAAAGAACGTATAAACATAAAAATCTCTTCTCCAAATTTCAACGATTGGTTTTCGAAATTGAAAGAAACGTAGATTTTGTAAATCTGTCAAAAATATTAGCGATAACTTTAACAGTACTAAATACTGTAAGGATTTCAACACGCTTCAACGTATTTTAAAAAAAATTCAAGTAAAGCAAATTTCCATCATATTAGAACCAACATTACGTATTCTTGGACGCCTGGTTGGGATGAACATTGCTTGAACGTTCAGGTTATGGCAGCCAATCAACGAACGTTATTCAAAATTAATTGTATAGCTACGCTTTTGTGTCTCTGATTTATGTCACGTGATCTTGTATGTTTACATCTCGTAGTATTTGTACATAACGTATTAGCCTTAAGGTATCGTAATTATTTTGATGAAAGACGGTTATAATTAATTTTTGGTTGCTTTTTCTC
The DNA here is from genome assembly GCA_964036315.1 of Acanthosepion esculentum. Classification (NCBI taxonomy): domain Eukaryota; kingdom Metazoa; phylum Mollusca; class Cephalopoda; order Sepiida; family Sepiidae; genus Acanthosepion; species Acanthosepion esculentum. The sequence goes on from OZ038487.1 coordinate 37,398,196, forward strand.
TTCTTATTATTGTGGCATTTTGATTTCTATGCCGAGGTCGGTTTTTAGTTCTTCCAATCTTTCAATTTAGTCACTCGGATCGCAAATAAAATCGTAGCCGCAGACGAAGTTTGAATTCGTTTCCAATACGTCGTAACCTAAATTTGATTTATAAATATCCTTTTATACATCCATAAGAGTAATGGACGTAGAAACAATAGTGTGGAGGAAAAAGGACGTGCGTTTAAGCTTGTATAATGAACCTTTACTCAATGCAGTCTGACTACAAGTTAGATTCGACCATTTCTTTTATAGTCGAGTAGTTCAAGGATTAGATAATTATGGTTGACTTCAATATAAACAGGCAAACAAATTTTATTTAAAGAAATCTTTAATTTTCGAAAAATAAAAAAAAATTGAAAAGTATTATGTGGCGAACGCGCGTCAGTACAGACGCAAAAGAGGCCTAGATGGTTTGTGGAAATGTCTGAGACACTTTATTGCCTTGCTTGGGAAATGCTATTAAGTTATCAATTGTTATTTTCCATTTAAATATTCTTATATTAAATCAAGTATACAATGTTCAGATTAATGTGAGGAGAGGTGAGGCCAACTCCTTTAAGTCTTTTGGTGTAAGGCATATTTTTGACTTGAGGCTACAAAAAGACCGCCAACACAAACCTCTGACACAAAGTTTAAAGCTAAAAACAAGGAAAAAAACTTCTTAAATTAGAATAATTTTGCTCGTACTGTTTTGAAGCATATGCAGATCACTCAAGCGAAAAAGTAATTAACTTCTATAGCGAGACCAGACCAAACTATTTCCGTGCCAAATGTTCGGACGGAGTCCATTCTTTATTTTCACTAATCCAGAGCTCTGCAACTAAGACTCACCATGATGTATTCATGGAGTCAAACTAGAATCCCAACCTCCATTCTAGCTATAAAGAAAAATGTCCACCCAGACAGTTTTCTCCCAAGAGCCTTTACTTTTTGCAACATTTCTGCGTAGATGATTCTCCGATCGCTGAAATAACCTTTTGAAGTGTTAATCGTTACCTGTCTTCTGCATCCACATAAACCTCACTTTCTATTTCATATTCTTACGTTTATACGAAAGACCTCATTTAGCAATGCTTTCATTTGGGTGACTGTTTAGCGTTGTATTGGCTGAACGATAGTAAAAAAAATAAGGAAAATAAATGAACTTCGACTGCGCAACGTTCAGAATACATTTGCCTTCAGACATAATTGTTTGTTGAGATATTTGGCAACTTATCGTTTAAGATATGGAGAAATCGGTTATTGCTTACAATAAATAAATAAATAAATTTTAATTCTGGAGAATTACAAAGAAGAATATTGCTTCATTTGAAGAGCAAAATTATATGGCTTGGATAGTTTTGTCTTTAATAGTTTGTTTTTCATTTAATATTTTCCGTTTTCCACAAATAAAAAAAATGGCGGCTCATATATAAACATGGCGTACTCATATAAAATCACAAAACAATTTCAATCTGGTTGCTCTTTTTATACATTCTATTGTGTTTTTTTTTCCAATTCAGGCAACTCGCCAAATGTTCTTCCAAAATCTAGAGAAGACGCCTCACGTCTATTCATGATTTCGGTACAATAAATATTTTAATCGATACAGGTTTTTCCTGTTTGCTTTCGATTCTGAAAATCTTAAACTTAAACCAGAAAAAAAAAGAAAGAAAATAAAAACAAATTTCGAATCAGATAAAACATCTCTTGGAGAATAAGCCATATTCTAGCCGATACCGCTATTCTGCACTCATTCGTCTATGTAAAAGAATCAGAATGAAAGTAGAAGTATTACTAAGTTGCAATAGAGTCTGAAGGTAACGCATGAATGAAATAAATCCAGTAGGAATTTTATCTCTACCTCACAATAAACTCGAAAAAGCAAGAAAATTTACCGGAAATATTTTTAAAATAACATGTTGCCATACAGTTAGTATTTACTGAAGAGTGACCGATTTATTCTCATTCTTAAATATTCTGGTGCTTTCAACATTAATGCAACTGAATGCATGTCACGACGCATAAAAGGACCTGACGGGTACACTCCGTCCAAGAATAATATTTAAAATGTTTTTGTGGAATTTATTTACAATGGATGTCCATAAAACAATTTTGAAGTTATTTTAAAGTATCTTCCACATAGTTTCTAGCATTGTTCTCATCTTGTGAAACGGTTTTTAGGCATGAAAACATGCAAAACGGGTTATCCAGTAAATTACAAAACAAGAAAAAAAAAACAGTAAAATGTTTTTATTAGCAAAATATCTTTTCACAGAAATAATTTCTTTATAGCTGGATGAGACTTTTAAAACCCTAAACGGACGATCTGTTACAGTTTGTCAACCCAGAAGCCGTAGATGAAAAGTATCCCATCTATCCAGACTATCTTGTTTGAGCCTCTTAAGAATGGAATATTAGGCATTGCCAGTGTACACATCTCTTACCAACATTCCACAAACCTTTACTAATCGATTGAAATCTCGGAAAAAAATACAAGGCCATTTAACGACGAAAAGGGATGACGGAGATACGAAACAGTTGTCTTTGCTGAATAGCATCTGACACTGTGCGCATGCCGGGATATCACGTTGAAACACTTGTTCTCGTACGATCTCGAAGTTAATCAACATCGAGACTAGTCAGTACCTAGATGGATGACTACTTGGGAATGGCAAGTGCATTAAGCTTTGATGTCCGGATAGTGTAATAGATAATGGCTAGGAATTGGGAAATGTATGGATCCACCTCTTCTCCCTCCGGCTATGGATTAATTACTAAGACTTCTATCGCAAAATCTTTATTATCTCCCCACCAAAAAACTTTTGTTGCAATCTAAAAATATTTTCTAGTTTTGAATAGCATGCTAAGCAGTAGAAAACGAGACAATCAATTGTTGCATATCCCCCTCATTGCTGGGAAGTCTTGGACAAGTGCTCATCAGTACGAGGGGATTATGGTCCATAATCCCCTCGTACTGATGAACTCTTGGTCGATGGTCTTGATTCTATAAGAAAGTTGCACCCTTCTTTCACGGCAGGTGATCAGTGAGTTGTTTCGGTTCAAGATGGAAAGAACTTTTAACACAGGCTCTTTTAACTTAGATATTTTATTAAAGTTGACGTATACATTTCTACCTTATCCAGTGCGTTTGCTCTACCTCCATGGGGAGTCGTTTCAGACACGAAGGAAAACCGTCTACATTGACGATTAAGTCTCGACTCACTGTAATCCTTTTTTGTATTCATCGTTCTGCTAAACTATTATTTCACAACTCAATCAACAACTTACGTTTTCTTAAAAAAAGGTCAACATTTTAACTTTCGCCTGCAAGTTTTAAATCATGATATGTTCTAGATTCTCTTTTTACTTGAGTGTTGTCAAAGTTTGTTAATGACAGTGTTGTGGATTCCGGGGATGGAATCCTGCACAAATAAATAAATAAATAACGCCAGTAATTGAAATAGGAAAATAAGTGTATTGAACGTAAGAATACAGACTTGAAGTGAAGATTAGTAGTCTAGGAATACGGGTTAGTAGAAAGTATATGTACAAGTCTCTGTAAGTGAAGACGTAATTCTCTCTCTCTCTCTCTCTCTCTCTCTCTCTCTCTCTCTCTCTCTCTCTGGACTCTACGTATCTGAACCTTGTCTCAACGTATCTTCGTATCTCTAACTCTCAGTATAAGTATACTTTAGATGAGTCCATCTTGTGTAAAAGGGGGAGAGCCCCACAACAAATAGCTACACAACATATCCCAAAATCAGTTTAATTAGTTTCATCCAACAGAGATACTACTGAAAAAACAGATCTGGATTTCTCGGTATATATTACCCTAAAATAAGCTGGAGTGGCCAAGTTCATACAAATTGAAAAGCTTTCCTCTATCTAAATTCTGTTTTGAAGATTAGGGTGCTCTCTGTGGATCCTTCCTTCTCACTGAATCTGTCGGGGTACGCATTGGTAATATGTAAGAATTAGCAGTAAACCGGCGTGTTGGGTACTTCTTGTATATAGCTTATTGTTTCTGGAGTTTATCGAAACTATTTTGAGTTATGTTCTTAAATACCCTCGACAAAACTAAACTGTCATATAGCTGTCATGCATGATGTCCAACTTGGTCAGAAATGTCAAAACATTTCAATGAATCTCGGTCTTAGAGAGAATTATTTTTCATCAGATCCCGTTATGAGGATAAACTTCATCTGGCAGCAAGGCCTCTGATCAGGAGGTTTTGTGGAGCGTGGAACTACCTCTTAATTGCTGTTCTTCCCATGTCCACCCTGACCCGGGGTGGTAGCATCTGTTATGTTCCCAGCCATGGACAAATAGTCAACCCACAATCTGGGATCAAAACAATATGAAAGTATAAAAATACATTTTATAGTAAAAAAAAAGAAAGCAATACATGGCCGTAGTAAAAAAAAATAAAACCAATGAATTTTTGTAAAAAAAAGAAAATATTACCGGCAGTACATTTTTGAAAAAAAATATTACCAGCAATATATTTGACTCTTGACAGAAACCCTCTTTGCAAAAAAACGTCAATGAAACCTGATATCTACTCTTATGTCTTACAAAGAATATTTAATCCATACGTAGCTATCTTAAAAATATTGTCGGGATTAAATAACCCATTAAGGGTAATATGTCGTAAAACGAAATGAACCAGACCAAACCTAAAGATCTTGTTAGCATTAAAGAACACTTTGAGGTTGATGCTCCAGAAAGCAAAATTAAAAATTAAAAAAAAAAAACATAAAAAATCGTTTCGTCATTAAACAACCCATTGAGGTTAGTATGCCGTAAACAAAATAAACCAAATAAAACCTAAAACATTTTGTCGGCATTGGTATAACGTAAAACAAAATAAACTAAGCCGAACCTAAAAAATCTTGTCGGCATTTGTATACCGTAAAACAAAATAAACCAACCCAAATCTAAAAAAATCTTGTCGGCATGGGTATGCCGTAAAACAAAATAAACCACAGGAAACCTAAAAAATCCTGTCGCCATTAATAACCCATTGTAGCTGATATGCTGTAAAACAAAATAAAGCAAACCAAAAAATTCGGATGCTAAGGTTACTAAGGTAAGAAGGAATAAAAACATTTTTATATATTATTATAATGGTTCTGTTTTATTTTTAAATTGTGCGTATCATTTCTTACCGTGCCTAGTTTATAAATTAAACTTTCTATGAGAGATTTACGCTCTGGTCTAGAATGGGATTGAAAGCAGTGATGTCACATATCCTAAAGCTATCATTAAAAAATGCAGGGTGTGGAATTAATAAATACTAAACACAACAAATACATCAGAGTATGCATCAGTCATAATAAATCTAGTATAGGAAATACGGGCATTGGACATAGAATAGGTTGCGCTAGGGTTGGTTTTACCCTAAACCGCAAGCTGACACAAAACCAATACATTAACCCACGGAAATCAATTCACGTTCTTAAATTGACTCGTCAGATCGAGATTTTCATATGAGTGTTATACATGGCGTCAAACCCTTTCAGAAATGTGTAAAATGTCAGCGCTGTACCATTAGATAAGGATATAAACGCTGTAGCGGTATATTAGGATATAAATCTATACTGTTATATAAGGATATAAACGCTGTAGCGGTATAATAAGGATATAAAATCTGTACCGGTATATAAGGGTATAAACGTTATACTGTTATATATGGATATAAAGGCTGTACCGTTATATAAGGATATAAACGTTGTACCATTATACAAGGATAAAAAAACGTTGTAGCGTTATATAAGTATATAAACGCTGTAGTGGTATAATAAGGGTATAAAATCTGTACTGGTATATAAGGATATAAACGCTGAACCGTTATATAAGGATATAAATGTTGTACCGGTATATAAGGATATAAACGCTGTAATAATATACTAAGGATATAAATGCTGTACCGGCATATAAAGAGATAAGTGCTGTACCGGTATATAAGGATATAAACGCTGTACCGTCATATAAGGATATAAACGCTGTACCGTCATATAAGGATATAAACGCTCTATAGGGATATAAGGGATAGGGATATGAAGTGTTTCGACAAAAAGAAAGCAATAAAAAACATAAAATACCAAGAATCATGAAGTACTGGTAAAAAAATATAAGCATAAGCTGTAAAAGAGCTAATTAACTTTAAAATGCATTCCCTTTCCTTTGTGCGAAGTTGATTTTGCATACTTAATAATGAATTGTTATCATTTGGCTGTTTCTTATTTGTTACGCGGGATGTTTTTTTTTTCTAAAATAATCTTTGCTTCCAGAAATGCAGAGATGGCACCTCCTCTGAGCTGATTGAGTGAACTTTTTTTACGGCTTATCAACCTTTGGCAGGTTCTTTAAAAACAGGAAATATTTTTACAGCCTAAGAATTATTTAAAGATACTAAGGATCTACTGACAAAAACTCCTAGAAATTCACTCCAGGTTGGGAGTTGCAAGAAGGTGGATTCCCATGGCTATTTGCGTGTAAATAAATTAAAACGAAACCGACATGAATTCGGCTCTCCAATGTCCAACTCCGAGCCCTTATCTGTTGAAAAAGCCCGCACATCCAACCTTACAGCATCCCGGTGTTACCAAATGGTCACCCAGGTAGGTACTTGCCAGGCTCGACGTTGCTTAACTTCCGTGAGAGTACGAGAACCGGTGTTTCAACGGGATATTGCCGTAAGTCGAGCCTGAGTCGATCGTAAATGTTCACCAATTCGAATTAATAAATATGAAATACTTTAATGCCTCAATTTGTGGATGAGTTATAATAGATTTAGAGTCAGGATAGGCTTCAAAAATTGAATATAGAATAGGTTACGCTGGGGATAATTTTGTCCAATGACACAAGTTGCTATAAAACGAAGACTTTAGCCGATATGTTCTTAAATAGTCTCGTCAGATCAAGACTCTCAGATGAATGTCATGCTTGGCGCCAATCTCATCAGTATAGGCCACGCCCTCATCATCAGTACATTGACCTCGAAATGAAAAGCAAGAACACTGTTTTCTATTAATAGATTCTTCTGGGTGTATATAGAAAGACAGGGTCAAAAGATAAGCCAGTGTCAAAATAACCCACCGGCAATGTCGACACAAAGATGAATATGATTTCAAAAGTCTTTCATGTGTCCTGGTTTTTCTCGACAGACAACACTGGATTACTTCACTTGGTTTGCTTGTATTTTCTTCTCAAACTTTGGATGGGTTTCTTTTCTTGAACGTGTTTTTTTCCGACTTACTGTTTTTCGACTTTATTAAACCAAGATATCAGTTGTACCTGTTGACTTGTTTCGTGTTGTTTCTACAGGGTTTCCAGTAAAAAAAAAATCATTGTTTTATCTTTCAGTATTAATTGACCTTGAATAACCTTGAATACATTTCTTGAATATTTATGACCTTGAATAATCATTCGACTCACGCGTAATTGCTTAACTCTGATTGGTTCTTTATGTTTGATTAATCGCTGCTCGATCTTGTGACTCGTCATTTAAAATTTATTTGCAGACAACTTTCGTCTTTCTTTCTGTCCTTCTCGTATGGCTAAACAAGTCACTGATTTCGAAAGTCAAGTTACCGTACTTTACAACGTAGAACATAAGACGTGATGATTGACGAAATGTTTAGACATTTTACATTAATTTTTCAGTCGCATTAGTCGTCACTAGTTTTCAACAGTTGTCACACGTCTTTTTTTTAATTTACCGCTTTTATTTTTTACTGAGCAACCTGTAGTATCACTAACTAAAAATACGGGGTTTTCTGCAACGCTACATGTTCTTTTTTTTTGTTTTGTCTTTTCAAATTCTGAAGTCTTTCAGAGAATTATTCAACTTGAGCTCAAAATCTTTCTAGAATTTTACAACCGATTTACCGTTTCTTGCTCGCGCCATCTGAAATTTTAACACGCGCTTTAGAGATCCACTGACGAGATTCTGCAGCTCTTTTCGCGTGTAAGGCTGCGCCTTGGACCACCACCGGATCAGCGTTTAGATTTCGTTCCTCACTTGATTGTTGTGACCGCGTGCCGAAAAGTTGACATGAATTCATTGACGCCGAAACACTGTCGATGTAACCACTCTGATTTATTCATGTGCTTCATTTGGCTGCTACTAAATTTTAGAAAATGAAGAAGGGAAAAAATTGACAGATTGGTTGCATTTCTCGTAGAGCTGACCGAGGTGGTTGCCGCTAATTACCGAAACACTTCATCTTTTGTGGAGCATGAAATTATTCCCCCTGTCAGTTTAATTAGGAAAAATAAATCACAGCTCCCAGCCCACATTCGTATATTCGTATATTCGGATCGAGAGTCACTGGAGATAGTGTTTCCCCTCCGAATGCTTTTTGCTGCCATTAAAGGTTGCACTTCCCCTTTCCGACCGTTTAATAAGCAATATCGCATATCGCTACGCCACCAGACTAATCAATAATATATTTTTTCTGCCAAGATTTTCAACAAAGTTGTCAATTTTGTCAGTTTTGGTAGTAGAATGAAAGATCTAAAAGAAGAAGGAATATATTCCCCCATGATAATGTTTGCTCGTCATTTAACGTAGGTTGGATTTAAAAATGAAAGAAAAAGTTCTGCTAATTTTTCTTTATCTTACAGCTAATTAATCAAACCAAAACCATAATCGTCATTCCTTGATGGAATATACAGTTTGCTTAAAATGTGGAGTAAGACCAAGATAAACATTTTTGTGTCTGAAAAATGACGCTCCAAATATATACTAATAAATTTCCTTAACCCTAGAACACGAACCATCAATTAAAGTTACACCATTACTAACCGTGGGTATATCATACCGGATTTTGAAAATATCAAAAAAATATATTAAATATAAATCTTTATTTGAAATATTTTACATGCAGGCACTTCAAACTTTGTATTTGAGTTAACATTAATAGGAACTGAAAAACATTATTTAGGTAAGAAAATAAGGTACTAAAAATTGTAATTAAAAATAGGAAAATTTGCGCTGGGTACCATATACCCATGGTTAGTGTTCTAGGGTTAAAAATTTAGAAACATTTGCAACTATCGAGTATTAGTATCGTCAACAACGAACAACTGCTTATATATGTCTGTTCAAAAAGCTACAGACTTTATGAAAATATAAAAATGAAAATGCTGAACACTCGGCTCATATTTCACTTTCAAGTCTAAAGATTGGTATAGCTAAAAATGTACAAGATGCAAACCTTATTGGTGTTGTTGTTAAGCGTGTAGAGTCCAAAAGAAGCTCTTTCTAGGTTTTTCCCTACGAAGTAAGTTTCAATGAGATTGAATCGCAAGCCTTATCGCAAACGGTTTTGAGTTCTCTCTCTATTTTGGTTTCCACACAAAGCTAGATACCCTAAGCTGACCTGTTATTATCTCTTGTTTGTGGGGGAGAAGAAATAGATTCACATCTTTGTAAGTGTATTTGTGCGAACGCTATGGTACCGGCTGGAGTTTGAACCCAACAAATCACAACAATCTCACTTTCCTTGCAGATAGTCATTACGCCACGCACACGACCATAGTCACAGAAATTTAGAGGGTCATGTTTTGTAGCTAGAGACGAACAGACTGGGATTGTAAAATCGTGAATTGGAACAGACTGATTGGATCAAGTTCCAGACCGAAGTGCAAGTTAAGGTTTGAGCTCTTGAGTCCAACTTCTAAAATGCTGGAACGTAGATCCTAATTTATTAGTGTAGTTGGTGTAGAACTTAGGGTCTGGTTTTGGTTTGATGGTTTGGTTTGGTTTGATTTGCTTTATGGTATATCACACTCAAGGGGTTATTTAATGCCGACAAGATTTTTATTGCTGGTAATATTTCCCTTTTGACTAAAAAGTATTACTGGTAATAATTCCTTTCAAACCTATTGCTGGTAATAATTTTTCTCAAAAATATATTACTTGTATTAAAACCTATTTTTACACTTTCATAGTGTTTTGAATCCAGTTTGGCGGTTAACTATTTTCCCATAGCTGAGTCCCTAACAGGTGCTACTACCAGGGTTCAGGTTGGACCTGGGAACACCAGCAGTTAAGAGATGGTTCCACGCTCCTCAAAAACTTCTGACTTGAAGTCGGATGTAGATTATCATCATACCTAGGATGTGGATATAGTTTGCCACGATTCCCAGGAAACCTCATTGGGTGGAGTATTACCCCTCTCCAGAGGTACAGTCAGTGTATTCTGAAGTCCCAGCTGGCAGGGCATCGTTTGGACTGAAAAACTGATTTGTTTCTATTTTTGCTTAGCCATGTTCATAATTCTATATGTAAAAATTAAAGAATCGATGTAGCGAACCAACAGCATCTATAAGTCGAATGCGAAAGAAAAACCCACCCACAACTTCATAATGCCATTGAGATATCCCAACGGAAACTAGTGTTTAATCCAGAACCCATTCACAACATGGCAGTTCTGTGGCCCCCTAATATTATACACATTGTGATCGAATAGCTTGTTGAGAGTAATATATTGTCCCGGAAACAGATATTGATTGACAGAAGGCCACAATAACCAAAATGAAGACATCAGTCATGCAAAAAACTATATTACGAAGTTTACTTTCGTTAAAGAAAATACATCGATAAAAATAAGGTTACAGTGCACTAGACAAAAGATATCTCTGCATGTTCATGTTGAGAGTGACAAGAGCGTTGTCCTGAGGACAGTTTTGTAGCAGTTGAAAATTGTTGTCCTGAAAAGGACAATTTATCGCTTATCATTGCTACTGGAGAGGTTAGCTAGCTGGAGCTGGAACTGGAGCTGGAGGCCTGCTGTAGATGGCTGGCTGGAACGGCAGGCGATGGCGAGCGGGAGCTGCGTATCCTGATGATGATGACGGCTGTCCGGAGCCGTTGGCCGACTGTCTGATGCTGAACAGATACTTTATTTATTTATTTTTTTTTTTTTTAAGCTTATCACCCCAAGCAAGGCTGGAAGCCACTAGCACGCAAAGGGTTACAGAAGGTTTGGAGGAAGAGCAGATAGGAGTGGTAAAGGAGAGGATGTGGAGAAAGATAGTGGATCGATCAAGGCAAGGGGGTTACAGAAGATTTGGAGCGAGAGCAGATAGGAATGAAAGGTGAAAGGATGTGGAGAAGGGAAGTGGATAGATCAAGGCAACTGGAGATGTCGATTGACGTTACACTTAAATAGTTGGAAATTGTATTTGTCAGGGAAACTGGATAAGGAAGGGAGTTCCATAGGCGAGATGTGCGAGACATGAAGCTATTGGAGTAGAAGAGACGTCTACATCTAACTGTTTCAACGGTGAAGGGGTGGGAACGGGATGCCAGCCTCGTAGGACGTTTAAATTCATGAGGCCTAGGAAAACTTTGATCCTAGTTATCTTGCCGCGGATTGTTGTTTCTTTTGTCGATGTTTGAGGCCTGTTAATAAACTTCCGGGTGTTTTATTATGTGGAGGTTCTGACATGATATGACAAGCCTACTTAGGTTTTACATTCCGATCCATGATTATCAGGTGTATAATGCCAGCCCACCAAAACTTTTATATCACGCAATCGTTCGGCCTAAGAGCATTTGGTATGTGTTCTCTGTCGCTCGCTAACTCGTTTGTAAGTAATCGTTCAATTTCAATCTCTTCTGTTCATTTTATTCTCTTATTTATTTACTAATTTAATTCAACTTATTTCTTTATTTTCGTTTACTGTTACTAATACTCTGAGTTTAGAATAATGTTCTTTGATGACGATGCGAATCTTAACTTCCCCTCCACTCATTCATTTCAATCCCTATTTGGCGTTTTTGTCTGAATATTAATTCATCGAAATAATCATGCTAGCATCGGACAATTAACACAAACTCGTACATTGAAGAAAGTTAAAATAAAAATACTTACTGTATAAACAACTCGTACTTTTAAATCTTATTCAGTTAAAATATTTTTTAAAAATCAGATTAACTTAAAAATATCTTTTAAATATTTAAAATATCGTTTGTTCAAAGAAAGCTGAAATATAAATAATTTTTCTATAAAAAGAACTGGACGAAACAGCAAATCGGGATCTCTTTGTGTCTGTCTTTAACTTAAAATATTTTAATTAAAAATTGTCTGTATGAAGAAAGTTAAAATAAAAATATCAGTATTTCAAATCGTATTTTAAAATCTTATTCACTTAAAATATTTTTTTAAAATCAGATTAACTTAAATAATTATACGACGGGCGCACGCACCACGCAATCACGCACGAATTACAGACTTTTAGTATTATAAAGACTACGACTAAACCGCTACTGTGTATACTGATTAGTCGGTTGGAATGACACTTTTATAAGAGGCGTCAGTGAGTAAATAAGTAATAATTATACAAAGTTTATCCCAGAACCTTTGTGCGAAATTGAATTCAATAGACTTGGATAGAATATGAGCTCAAATCGTCGATTCCATTTTAACGCGCCGATAACAGGTACGCTGTTCACAGAATTACCTGAAGTGAACATAAATATAGTGATTTTTATCTTGATTTCTGACAACAGTGGTAAATACCAAACTATCTCAGCCACCTGACAGACCGCATTATGAGTGTACAAATCCATATTATTTGCGATTCTACTTAAGTATTATTTATTTCCAACGCCGATATCACGGACGTTGACATTGATTTAAGAGCGAAGTAATCTGTAATATCACGCGATGCTTTTACTGCACGTGATCGCTACAAATTCTTCCGATAACATTACCATTTTGAGGGAACACTGGCCTTTTCTCTTGGGGTGTAGTTTATTTGGAATAGAACCTATCTACAATATCCAGCCGACTCACGTTTCGACTGAAACCAACGTCAGAGTTATAGGATATACAAATTAAGGCTAAATGCTTGTAGCTTTACGGCAAGCGAAAAATACGGAGCATGGCAAAAGTGATGAAGGGTGACTAGTTCAATTTTTCAGCCGTGGAGAACTCTCCTGCTTTGAAAATCAGCATTTGAACTACTCGCTTTCTTGCCTATATTGAAACCGAGTCCTGGCATTTTCAGGGAATATGAATAGTTCTCAAGCAGGAGTTGTATATTTTATTAGAAGATAGAATTACGTAAACATATAATATTAACGAAGAAGTAATCTTCATCATGCCTTCACTTTAAAATACTCATCTTGGGACGTCACATATCTTAGGGTTCATTATACAATAACTCCCCTGGTTACGACAGTCCCGACCTGCGAGGATTCGCTATCCCCATTAGCCCTCCGTCTACCAAGAAAACTGACTTCAATTAAATACCCCATAGGTCCAATGGAACCATTTCTGTTTGTTTTTCTAAGATATTCAACCATTTTGCATTTTTATTATATTAGATATGTATTATTATAGATGGACTAAATATAACAATTTTAATAAAAAATTATTCACTTAAACAGAACAAGTACAGTACATATTTGTATTTAGTTTGAAATTATAAACTTAATTCAAATTGCATTTTTTTTTAATTACAGTTCATCGCTGCATTTTGCACAGAATACATTCAAATGGCTTTGACGGACATGTTTTTGGCAAATATGAAACACAGTTTGCGTTTTTTCTATCCATTTCCTTTCCACATTTGCAACCCTGGTACAGCTGTATAGACTACGTGTTCACTTGTTAAGCAGATCTACACCCGGCTGCATGGAGGTCATCTGTCAGGTCACCTGCTTTCACGGGACATTGAGTGCAATGTCTATTATGGCATGATCTAGGTTGAATTGCACACTACAGAAGAAGTTTGTGGTAAACATGGCATAATCCATATCTGATGCCCCTTTCACAATCAAAATATGTATCTCTACGATTTATGGCTTTTCCAAAAACTAAAATCATCGTTTTAAAAAAATGATATATCAGACCGTGAACGAGATTAAGGAAAACGTTATTAGGCAGCTGACGGTGATCCCTAAAGTATACCTATTGCTGTGAAAAGTATAATGAGCTCTAAGATAAGTATGTGAATTCCTACGCTGGATATACTGAAGAAGGTGAAGAAGTCATTGCATAACAGAGTTTAGTATATCTTTAATATCATATGGTTGCATAATTATATCTTCCAACGAGAACACCAGCCTGTATCGCTCAAAACCTAATATTACATTTTATTTCACCTAGGCCAATTAAGGTTAGGTAGTGTGTGTATATCGATGTGTGAGTGTCGTCACGGTTATCCGAACGTGTACTCGTGTGCGATATCTGAGTTTTCCCCTTAAGTCTTTGGTGGGTGCTTGCATAACTATGTATGTCATACTGTTATTTCTCACGCGTGTCCATAACGTATTCACATTTAGGAGCAACCACTGTTATCGCGTGTAGTACGGGTCGTCAGGAGAATCTCTTTCTGTCCAACCTTTCCATGCAAAATATATTCAAAACTTCGTATGCATTTTTACTTAGTCTCTTTGGTATAAGGCCACAAGTAGGACCTTCCCTAAGTATCGAACCCACTGCCAAGTTATAAAAGTCTTCGAGAAACGCTTGTTAATTTCTCTAGATATTTTTATTTGTTTCTGATTCGAGGAATAGAAATGCTTCGTTGAATGTATTTTGACATATCACTAAAACGAGTTAAGAAGTTCATCAAACAGCAGGTTAAGAAGGAATACGTTTTGAGGACGGTAAATTGGAAGGAATGAGAATATAAAGCATTTTTTTCTGTTTTTTTTTTTACATTCTGGCACTATATTAAACGAACCGTAAGCTTGCCATCAATCTGATTGGCAACAAAAAACAAGTCAGCATGTAAAAGATGACACATTAAGTAATTACATCCTATGAGTCAAACACGAGTAACGTGGCCACAGCAAGCATTTACCTGTAATTTGATATCACAGCAAGCGTGCCTAAAAATATTTTAGCACGATAGAGTAAAGGGCGACATTTTCACAACTGTCTTCGTTTTTTAGCCGAATCTGCGACCTTTCTTTTGATGCTATTTCTAAAAAAACATCTTACCCATTTGTGGTAAGCAAAAATGGCCATCCCTTTTAAAAAATAGTATTAAAGAAACAAAGCGAGTCCATTGTGGAGAGCTATAACCTAAAGAAAGAATAGGCTTAGTTTTGACACAAGACAACAGGTATAGGCTACTTCGTAAGATCGATTGATTGATTTGTTTCTTACGACTGATCAAACTTTTGCAGAAAATTTTTTAGATTGTAAGAATTCTTTGCAGATAATAATGATTTTTACTGATACAGGTTCTAGTAATTAACCTATTACTTGGGCACTGGAGCAGAAGTTATGGCTTCATAACTTTCCCAAGGATATTTTTGCGTAAGTAAATATAACGAAACCGACTGGAATTGGAAATCGGAAAGCCGCGTTTCAATTCCAGCTTAATCCATTAGACCACCCGCATATCCACGCTTACAGTACCTGGTAATTACAAGCAGTCGCTCATCTAGACATTGACCAGGTTGACGTTTCTTAACCCTAGAACACTAACCATCAATTAAAGTTACACTACTACTAACCATGGGTATATCATACCCGATTTTGAAAATATCAAAAAAAAAAATTAAATATAAATCTTTATTTGAAATATTTTACATGCAGGCACTTCAAACTTTGTGCTTTGAGTTAACATTAATAGGAACTGAAAACATATTATTTAGGTAAGAAAATCAGGTACTGAAAATTATAATTAAAAATAGTAAAATTTGCACTGGGTACTATATACCCATGGTTAGTGTTCTAGGGTTAACGTCGTTGATTGTAAAAGCTGTTTTTCAACGTGATACTGTTGTAGAGTTATTTCCTCAGTGGAAACTGTATTTGGACTAAATTCGGTCCTAAATAGGTACAACGTACAAAAACGTTAGGAAATTGTTATAATAAGTATAACGCAGAGTAATCTAGTTGTGGTAGCTGACTACTTTCGTATTCGACTCCGGTCGACCCTCGCTGACTCCTACTTATATTAGATGGGAGAGTCTATTATCTATAGACTAGGTGTGTTTCACCATAACATATACAGACGTAAGCTCACAGTATCGAACTCTTCAGAAGCAATGATCAGTCGGATGCGGGTAAGTAACATTTATTCCTACATCGATATGCCATTTTTATTAACTAAGCTTAGCAGAGTTTAGGCACTTTGAGGTCCCGATAAGGAACGAAACCACCAGTATCGATCTGCAAGGGAAACTTCTTCATTATTACCCCAAGACATGGTTTCCCTGACCAATAAACTCTGTTAACTGCGGGAATATGAATATGAAAAAAAGCATATCATTATTTTGGCAACTTTGACATTCATGTGCCTTTACCTTTAGGACGTAGGTGATAATGCCTTGACACTACCTCTTTTGCTCTGTATGTGTTATACATATACAAAGCAAAACACTATGAACACTAATGAGTATGGCCCCATCCTCATAAATACATTAGCCACTATTGTAAGTGGGAGTAATATGTTGTCTAAGTAGTCTACTAGCAGTGGTTTATCTAGTTCATGCCGCTGGCGAGTATTGTACTTTGTTGATGTTATAAAGATTACTATTTCATTCCCAACCTTCGTTCTGGTTATTCCACATTCAGCAACCGTTTCTAGGCTACAACAATATCTCTAATCAATGTTTCTCACCTTCATATATCTCCGAATCGCTTCTCTACTACCCATTTACACTAGCTCAGTAACTAGTTTACACAATCTTTTCATCCGCCTCTCTTGGATTCACTCTATCCTGTGAGTGCCACATTCCCCAAGCCTTCTTTTTTTCCTTATGCTACAGTAATTCCAATGTCTGATTCTAAGTAAAATGTATATTTCCATTTTTCTTAAAACGTCCTCGTTGCTCACATATTTTCAGCATCCTTCTGTAGAATCATATCACTGCTACTTCTAGTCACCGTTTCATCACTGAGGAAATTACCCAGCATTCACTTCTATAGAGCAGGATTGATATTTCATAGAAATTCAGTAACTTTTTTTTTTCTTTATGGTTTCTAGCTAAAATTTACTGTTTCTTAATCCTTTGTTCAGCTTTTGTAAGGCATATTTCGCTATTTCAATGCGCCTTAGTCTTTCTGGGTCTCATGTTTCATAGTATATGAAAATACTTCCCAAGCAGTTAAATTTCAGTACTTTTTGATTTTGACATCGCCAAAACAAATATTATTAAAAAAATAATTCAAAAATCGATTATGAAGTTCTTCAGAAAGTGTCCATCATCGGATGAAGGTCATATCTTGAAGATAACTCGACATAAGCTGACTGACATGACAATAAACTCAGGTTATTTCTCGGCACGATCGTTACCTGACAAACAATATGAATGCCATGAAAATAAACGACGTTAGACATTCATTTTAACGCCATTGTTTCAACGATTCTTGTTCAGCTTATCGTTTTATGTTTTTAAATAGTTTTAGCTTTTTAGAATCAATTTATCAAAATCTAGGTTTGTTGGACCCAACTTAAAATGATTACTTAGATCACGAAATAGTTTTAAAAATAAATATTTGGCGGCATGTGATGATAATTCTTAAAGCAGTGGCCATGACAAATATTTGTTTGGTGCATGCAAAAGTTCCCAAGTTATAGTTGCAATGGAAAAAAATGTAAGAATTACCGTTTTTATTTATTAAACTTCTTCCACAACCAAAAATACGGGGGAACCTGTAAAGTATAAATTCACTAGTAATGTTCTCCAAGAAGAACTTACAGATTAGTTGTTATACCGGTTGTAACAGCAAAATTGTCGAAATCGTGTAAACGTAAAATTGCCCATTAGTTAGATTAAGCTTTGAATCTTTTGTAATGACTACTGGAATTCTCTGAGGTTTTTATAGCACTACTGGACTATATTTTGAGCAATAAGAATGTATAATCACTATCCAAGCTTGATAAAAGAATTGTGATGAAATCGATCATAAAGCAATGTTCATCATTAATTACTCATAACTAAGGATCGGAAGCTCCTGATGGATTGAAATAAAGTTCAAATATATCACTATTATTCCAAGGTCATTTTCCAACTTATTCCCGATGATCTTCGCCCTCTCTAACCTGCTAAGTTTCTGACCTGGAATAACAAGGTGCCTCACACGTTTCACGTACGATTTCATTTTCAAGTCTCTTGGGCTGTCATAACTCCTCTCTCACGTGCCAAACGTCTTATAGATTGAGTTGTATGTATTCTAATTAATCTCTAAGAGGAAATGGTGATCCCTCTTACTGCTATGACTTCGTAATCCAGATTTCCTCTCTACTGTTCTCTCTGTTTTAAACTTACTCACCGTTCACTTGATGGTTCTTGAATGGAGTTTGAAAATGAAAGCCAGAGGATGAATGTTGGTACGATTACTGAAGTTAACGAAGTTTTTCCTCTCACCATTGCTCATTTTTTAAGACAGTGGTACTGACACGAAACGATTTTAACCGGGTATCTTTCTAGTTGAATAACTCAAAAGGTTTTTCAGTGATTCTTACGAAAAATAGTGTCAAGATGGCTAAACGTTTTATCTGAAAACCCGGAAAAAGAACCTCCATTAGTTTACTGTTAGACTTTGTAGCACAGATCTCAAGCCAGACGTTTTTTGTCTTCGGTTAAAATATTAACTTTGCTGTATATGCATTACCGAGTGTAAGAGCAAAACTGTCCAAATCGTGTAAAATAATGAGATAATTGTCCATCCCACAAAATGTTTAAAATCTAAAATTTTGTTCGATTAGACCAAAAAGAATGAAATGAGAATAGGAAGACTGTATTGCGTCAATTATTTCAATGCTCCGTAGTAAACATGATTATTCAAAATGTTGCCTTTTTACCTCAGTCTGAACGCCTTCTAATTAAATATGGTAGAAACTAGAATAAAAATGTCTGGTTTGTGTATCGCCACTAAAAATGCCGTACTTTTGTTTCTGGCATGAATTAAGCGCATATCTGCTACTAGATATGGTCATTTCATTTAGATCAAGATTAATTAGGTTTGTTTGATTTCAAAAGTAAAAATGAAATATGTGGTTAGCCTAAATTCTGAGATGATGTAACATCTTGAAAATAATATCAGACACACACACACACACGAACTTATATATATATATATATATATATATATATATATATATATATATATATATATATATATATATATATGTATGTGCGTGTGTGTGTAAATTAAAACAGTGAGCACTGAAGTCAACACCGAGAATCGCAATCGACCGGCGCGTGTTATGGTATTCAAACACTTTCCCAAAATGTTCATCTTACTACTGAATAAACCATGGTGAG
>OZ038487.1:37419971-37462471 GCA_964036315.1 Acanthosepion esculentum
CATAACATTTAAATGTATACCCTTTAAAAATTTTGTTAAACGTGCCGTGATATTTTCATTTACGCTTAGGTGTGCCGTTGCTTAAAAAGTTGAGAAATACTGTACTGGATTGTGGATTTTCGTGTAACCAGATGGTCATTTCGGATAACTGTAACATACGTGACGTGTCAGTGATGCTTAAATGTTGGCAATAGTGGTTGAATAAAAAATCCTATACATGAACCCATAAAACGGAACCTCGCCACGATTGATACAATGGCAGACTTCACAGCGTCTACAATCTAGATCAGAGCAAACATATATCTTATAATCTCGACGCGACCTGTTGAGAATCTTTTTACTTACATCAAGACAAACTTCCACCTATGTGAAAGCATCTTTGTGGACTTACCTTTGGTGAATCAAGTGAGTCATTTCAAAAGTAGCATGGCGCTCTGTAGTCTCCGGTGATGAGAATGACAGCACACAGGATACCCTTATTATAACTTATACTCGGCAAGGTATACAACAACCTCCATTGGAGGCTTGCCAGATCTATCCCTTCACCACTGGGACGTAATATGGGAAATGATAGGACAACGCCTGACTAAGCCAACGTCTAACTGATGTGTGGGACAATATATCGTAAAATTATATTCGCTAGCTGCACGATTGTATATATTTCAGAGAGTAAATCAAATGCCCAAAGAGGATACACAGTATATCATTATCATGAGATCAAATTACTCTTGATAAACTAGATATTTTGAAATGTGTGCAAATACTGAGCGGTATGCTTGATCGTTTACTATAAGTAAGATGTATTATCTGTACGTTTAATAAGGAGTAAATTGAAATAGACATTGAAGATGTTATTATTTAACTTTTTCTCAGTATATATATATATATATATATATATGTGTGTGTGTGTGTGTGTGTGTGTGTGTGTGTGTGTGTGTGTGTGTGTGTGTGTGTGTGTGTGAGGACCACGAAAAATGTATACACACTTCAGGAAAGGAAAGACTTGTCTTTCATAGTTTTATCAAATTTCGATAATATTACCATATATGAACTTTATTGAAATGATTTTTCTTTCAACAAAACGGTGCACTGCCATACTACAAGCAAGACGTGCAACCTTACCTGAATGAGAATTTTCAAGGACACTGACTGTGACGAAGAGAAGCAGTCGCATCCGCCTCGCCACGTTTTCGTGATTTAACACCTGCAGAATTTTACCTATTGGGGACCCAAAACAATGTCATGTATCGCAGAAAACTGACTACATTGGCGGCCTTTAGACCAGAAATTGAGAATGCATATACAGCAATCCCACTGGACAATTTGGATATTGTGGCCCAAGCAGTAGTTCTCCGTACTAATAATTGTCTAGAAGCTAAAGGCCACCATTTTGAGCATCTCTTGTGATTGTAGAGTCCAAAGGTAACTTGTATTAATATCGTTATGTCTGACTACATTTAGTATTAAAATACCTTTACAGGTTTCTCCTTTTCTGAAGTGTGTACATATTTTTGCACACATTGTATCTATATATATATATATATATATATATATATATATATATATATATATATATATATATATATATATATATATACATAGCCACACACACACACACACACACACACATATATATATATATATATATATATATATATATAAATATATATATATATATATATATATATATATATATATATATATATATATATATATATATATATATATATATATATGTGTGTGTAGCAGTAGCTCCACCGCCACATGCTAGCTAAACCAATCACAAAACTAGATACCGTCAACCCAACAACCAATAAACATTCTGGTGACGTAATCCAGAGGATTAGTAAAATAATCCTGGAAAACAAGTCAAAATAGATAGATAGATAGATAGATAGATAGATAGATAGATAGATATGAATGCACTGAGATAGATAGATATGAAATCATTATACACTGATATACCCGTCACAAAATGATTCAACATATTAAGAAACCACGTCACCAAATCCAAAGAAAAACATCCTCTTCCGGTCCATAAAATTATAAATCTACGCAAACTAATTACTAACAAAACCACTGTTTCTTTTCCTTCAACAACAACAAAAAAATTTCCGCAAACAAAAATTCGGTTTACCGATGGGGGTTACCAATAAGCGGTGTCCTTGCTTTTCTTCTTTTAGAATTTTTAGAGCCTGGCACATTCAAACATCATATCTAAAAAAATCAACTTACCTCAGATACATAGATGACGTCCTATTAATAAGTTCTCTATTGAGGGATCTCCCCTTTTCACTCAAATGGACTAACCCAAGGTATACATATACTACTACCAGTGAATACCCGAGAAGTCAAGGAACAGTAGTAGTAGTCAAGTAGTGGAGTCGAGTCGGTCGAGTAGAACAACGTAGAGGCAAGAGTCACAGTAACGAGCACGTTATATTCAGTAAGAAGTCATACAGCGATACGTCGATACCAAAGACTATATATATATTTCTCAACTAACCCCGCATTCCTGGAACTACTAACCTGTATTACCAGGTTGTATTATTACGTTAATACATTTATTTCCTATATTCATTCTTGGCGTTTGTTATTATTTGATACTGGATTTCATGCCGGAATCCACAACATGCTCAAAATAAAATCTACTAAACATCACAAATAGACTTAATAACGTAGAAGCAACCACCGAATTTAATCATGAGCATGAAATAAACAAAACTCTGCCGTTCCTTGAAATCCTAATAATATGAAATCAGAACAAATTAGATTTTAAAGTTTACCACAAAACACAAACAAGTGATTTAATCAATTTCTATTCCCTCCAAATCCAAATAACCTCCGACAAATTTTGAGAACAAAGTAGTTATTCCCAACATTAAGATCATTACCATCATCTCCAAAATGATCAAAAATATAGTTAGAAAGAAAATAGACCCAACACCCAATCAGATTCCAGGATTTGTTATATACAATGCCCGTCATGTCAGAAGTGCTACATGGGTGAAACAGCTCCAAATCTAAAAGCCCGCATCTACGAACATAAGATTGATTGTAAATAACTCGAGTAACTTATTTACAGATGATCAACATTTGATTAACAATAATATTTGTTATTTGCTTTTTTTCCATATTTATATCATCTTTGGAACATAAAAACAAAATCAATGATATTTCATATTTAATGAATTCTCATTATACATAAGTATATTTCGCGGTGAGGATATTTGTTAAGATAGATAGATAGATAGATAGATAGATAGATAGATAGATAGATCTGATTAAATAAGCTTAAATGAATAGACCAATACATATAGATAGACAGATAGATAGATTATGAATATATTCTGATAGATAGATAGATAGATAGATAGATAGATAGATAGATAGATAGATAGATAGATAGATATGAATGCAATGACAAAGAAAGAAAGAAAAAAAGAAAGAAAGAAAGAATTTTATATAAATCTGAGAATGGGATATTCCTGTGGAACATGGGATATTAGTTCGATATCATTCCTTGGCTGTGATTCCTGTAGAAATAGAAATACCGGAAGTTTGGGTTATATGGAATGCCAATGTCTTATCATTATAATCTTCGTTTAGATTCCTCATAAAAATGCGTACATCGGCTCTGTATTAACCGTCTATGATCTATTAGTGTCAGTTGTTTAGGGCAGCTGAAGCCAGCAATTCGCGCGTTTGAAACCTTAGTAAATCGTACATACGAACAGAAGAAAATGTTTCCAAAACAGTCTTTTAAGTTTGATTTAGTTTACAGTTAAGCCTTTAAGCATAGTACTAGACTGGCAGCTAGTTCTCACCATTTTAGTTTTGAAACTTCTAAAGATAACATGACATTACATATATCTTTAGAAGTTTTATTTGAGAACAAATGTATGAGAAAACTTCTTCGCATTTTCTATTGGGAACAAAACAAAAACAATGAGTTTGTGCGGAAAAGGGTTGAAAGATTTGTGGAAGACCAGGAACCTCTTCTCGCCACTGTCAAACTGGGATAAAATGAGTGGTTTGGAAACACCCTGTACAAGACCATAATACAAGTCACTGTTGAATGTGGACGTAGGAGAGGACACCAACGAAAAAACTGTTTGGACAGTGTCAAAAAATGGGCAGTAGGACAGTACCAGAATTGCTGATTGCTGCCGTAAACAGACCGTTGTGGAAAACAATTAGTGTGGCTTCTGCATTCGAATCCGCCCTACGATTACAAAGGTCAAGGGGATAATGATGATATGCCTGTCCATATAATTGTAATTATTTACATTGTTCAGACTGCTGTCTTCATCTTTATTGTCATATTCACGACGTTTCGGCCGCTGTACGCTCCGGCCTTCTTCACGTGATTGGAATCAGCACATATGCTAGGCAAAAAAATATGCTAGGCAAAAAAAAAAATATCCTGAGCCAGCCAAGCATAAAAATGAATACAATATGGGAGCCAGTAATACGGAGTGCTAGGGAAAAGCAATAATAACAACAAATATGAGCTCTGGTAAAAAAAAAAGTATATTTGACATTATGTTTATAAGTCCCCAAAATTCTTACTCTGATGTCCTCAAAGACTCATGGCCCAGTGGGTAAAAGCGTTTGTTGGATCCAGGGACTTGACCCAAAGAGTTGTGAGTTCAATTCATGGTGAACAAAAACTTGGAGAGTTGAGTTAAAGGGAGATAACTGACAAAATCAGAAGAGGCATGACACGTGGAACCAGAAGAATCTACCCCGTTGGACGAACTAAAGAGTTCAACTCGAAATTCAAATCACCTGAAAAATGGCAATAAACTATTAGGACAACATTCCGAATAATGTAAACAATTACCGTGCCAGTGGTTATCGCCTCTATTCGGTTAGATGGGAGTCGCCCGGACTAAATAAATCCACCGATGGCTTTTTCTTTTCTCAATATATATGCGACTACTGTATCCGGTTTACTCTTTTTCTCCCGTGTTCTTTTCTCCTGTATTCATGTGTCTTCTGCTCGCCTGACGATCGGAGTAGTCTGAAACTCGCGTAGCGGTCAGAATTCTTTTCAGCCATGTCGCTGGGGAGCGTAATTGCTATGTATTGGTGATTTCGAGCTTTATTACCACTTTAGACGGGTGTCAGTCGTTGGAGTAAACCTCTCCTTCAGGTTTTACCAATGATTATGTCGGACTTTATTTTGTTGTTATGAAGAGGAGGGACATTTATTAATTAGTTTTTGTTTGTTGATTTCCGGTAGACACCGGAGTTTAAAATGTTGTTAAAACGATGTAGCTTGAGATATTGGAAGAGCAAGGAATTGTATTCTTCCATTTCGTATGTAAATTCATTGCATTCGACTTTGTTTAGTTGATCTACTAGGTCAGATAAATCAGTATCACGATATATATATATATATATATATATATATATATATATATATATATATATATATATATATATATCCATAGCAACTCGGTGTTTCATACACAACGCAGTCACGTCACTAATAACGTGTATATATATATATATATATATATATATATATATATATATATATATATATATATATATATGTGTGTGTGTACGTTTGTGTGTATGTGTGTGTGTGTGAGAATATATAGTTTTATGGTACGCTGTGTTTATAGAGCGTATGTAAATACAAAAGTTGATATTGACTTCAACAACTAGAGGCTAAATGGCCTGACGAATGAAAAAATACAAATGGCAACGATTTATGTTACATTTAAATTGTAAACGTCATTCTGACAGGAAAGCCTGAAGTCAAACTGGACTTCTTCAAGTGGGAAGTGCGAAAGAAAAAAACTTTTACTATAGATCTTATTGTTAGATCTAGAAATTCCAACAATATATATATATATATATATATATATATATATATATATATATATATATATATATATAATTATTTTTAAAAAAATATGATTCCTTCGCTTAAAAGAAAAAAAAATAATTATAATTTTAGCTCTACTTTTGCATGGAGCACTGTTTTTTTTTAAATAAAAACAAAAATACTAAAGAACTCCGGATTATTTACCTAACGTGTTCTTTCCTATTTTTCTATATATTTGTCAACGCGCGCGCACACACACACACACACACACACACACACACACACACACACCCACCCACCTACACACATATATATATATGCGTGTGTGTGTATTTAGACAGTATATCTTCATTCAAGCATGTTCCATTGAATAGCATATTATATCAATTTATTTGTATATCAAGTTAAGTGTCCTTTGGGAGATTGTATCTCTGTCGAAAAAAGTAAGTACATATGTTGAATTGACGAGCACAACATTATCAAGACGTCTTACACTCTATTTGTCGGATACAACTTCTATCGTACACAATTTAAAGACTCATTCCTGTCACACTTCACAATACAGGAAAATACTTGTTGACAGAACCCATGTACTAAACCATGAAAATTATGAAGGAAAACTTCAAATTCTCAAGGCCCACTATAACAAAAGCAACCAATAAACACCGAACAACATTTATTATGAGTGTAGAAGCAATGTTTTAAAATGTATTTGACTAACATTTCACAGCATATTGCATTTTTTTACTATCTATGCTTAGCTCCCTTACATTGTGGACGGCTGTTTAGAAAAAAATCAAAAACACTGTAGCCACAATAGATAAATTTAAAGTTTTAAAATAATTATGACAGAAAGCGTTAACGCGTGTTTACAAAAATCAGCATCACAACGATCACAGTTACATTATGTTTGCCTTTGAAATTAACACTTGAGGATGAACTTGGAGGAGATCGAAAGTACTTTGATCAACAAAAACTACGGCATCTTCTTTGATAAATTCCAACCTAACGTCAAGCAACTAACTAGAGAACTAGCAAAGATTATTATAAAAATAAATAGACATAATATATCTATATTATGCAATTAAACATGCTTGCGTGTATATATATATAAGTTACGGATGGCACAATGTCAGGTGAATAAGGTGGATTGCACAAAGTCTCCCACCCAATTTGCTGTATGGTATCCCTAACCACTCGCGCGACATGCGGCCTGGCATTGTCATGGAGGAAAAGCACACCTTTGCGATTAACCAGTGCTGGATCCTTCTGGGGGAATGCCTGTTGCAGACGTTTCAATTGCTGCGAGTATAGGTCTCCAGTGACCATTTGGCCCGTTGATAGCAGTTCATAATGAACCACTTGACGACCTGTCCACCAGACACAAAGCATAATCTTTCGTGGGCGTATAGGCGGTCTTGCGGTGTGAGGGACAGCATCCTGAGGAGACAATCAATGGCTGGAATGCTTGGGAGTTTCGTACAGAACCCACTTTTCATCAATGGTAAGCACTCGATTGAATAAGGATGCGGTACGGTGGCGAGAAAGCAGCGATACGCAGGCTGCCACTCGATGTCCCTTGTGGACCTCCAACAGCGTTTGCGGAAAGCACTTGCTCAGTTTGTACGTCTTAGTGCAGGTGAAGTCTAACTGTTTCATCGGAAACGTTGAACTGTCTTGCATGTTCACCACACGTTACACTACTGTCCTATTTAATGGCCGCCTTCAGGAGTCCGTCATTCATGACCTGTGGTCGTCCACTGCGAGACTCGTCATGGAGAGACAAATCTCCCGACTTGAATTTTCGAAACCAACGCCTTCCAGTACGTTCATCCACATCACTATCCCCAAACGCTTGACATATGCGGCGAGTTGATGCAGCTGCTGATAAGCCCACTTTGAAAGCGTAAAACAAACAGCCTCGAACGAGATCTCTAGACATTTCCATCCATCTCACAGCTGTCCGGCTTATAACTGATGACCGGGCACGGTGCGTGTGTTTTATATAACGTCTGATGTTCCTACTTCCGGCTGTCCGAATTTGAAAACAATTGCTACACGCATTTCGTATATATTTCAACTTCATTCAATGACTAATCTAAAAACGGACAGAACTTTTTTGGTTACCTTGTATATATGTATATATATATATATATATATATATATATATATATATATATATATATATATATATATGCAGAAATATAGTCTTAAAGTGTGCTATATTTATGGGGTAAAGTGCTCAATATCAGAGATAGAGCGTGTGTAAATATAAAAGTGGACATGGAAGTCAGCACTTAGAGGCGACAATCTGTTTCATGCTAGTGCAATCGTCAGGCGATTGCACTAGCATGAAACAGACTGTCGCCTCTAAGTGCTGACTTCCATGTCCACTTTTATATATATATATATATATATGTATATATATATATATATAGAGAGAGAGAGAGAGAGACAAAGAAACAAAGAGGGAGATACACGGACAGACAGACAAACAGATAGATAGTTATACAGGCAAAAAGATAATAACAAAAATTGCTTTTGCGCCCCCACTCCCTACAGAAAAGACGATCGAATATTGTATTCTATTGGATAACGCTTTAAAAATAAACTGTCTAAACAATTTTCTTTTTAATCATTTCACTCCAAGGAAGGCGATGATGCCACTAAGACACAAGAGGCCACAGCGAGTGAAAGACAATGACTTTAGTTAGGAGAAAGTTCAATCGAAATCGGATCTACAATTTCTCATTCTGAGCCGATATCCATTGCACCACAAGTATTACGCTTCAATTCATGAGGTCGAGGTACCAAGGAGAAGAGCTCATTAGAAGACTTGCCCTGGAAATATTTATAGTAAACACAGTGTATCCATATCACGGTGGCGGTGACTCCAGGCCAGGTCAGCTCCCCAAACCCGTCTTTGAAGTTTGTTGAGATGAAAGGAACTCTAAACCGAATATGCCTGCAATATTCACCGCATGGACGAATGATAGACTTATAAATGTGTAAAAATGAATTCTGACGTGAAGAACTTTCTGGCTCGACACAGAGACCAATCTAGAAGATAATAAATAATTATGGCTGGGCTCCATC
Source organism: Acanthosepion esculentum (assembly GCA_964036315.1). Lineage (NCBI taxonomy): Eukaryota > Metazoa > Mollusca > Cephalopoda > Sepiida > Sepiidae > Acanthosepion > Acanthosepion esculentum. The sequence goes on from OZ038487.1 coordinate 37,428,910, forward strand.
TTGGACATACAACAATAACCCATTCAGATATCCCAAAAAAAGAGAAAATCCTCCGGTATGCGTGGCATGCCGAATCTGAACCAACTTACCTAGGAGCAGACCTAACAAGTGATCCGATAGAATCGCCCCACTACATGTCAGATGGGCCCAATATTGTGAAATACAACATTTATACTAAACAATTAATATAAAAAATAGTAAACAAATGAAGTAAATGTATTTTATTTAATAACATTTAAATCCGAATCACACCTTTACATCTAATATCACAATAGTGTGGAGACAATCAGCGTACATATGGTTGTAGTCTTTGGTATTCTGATAAACATTTGTCTACGAGATATTTCAGGACAACCTACGTGTGTGTCCAAGAAAATATTTCTGAGATATTTTTCTGAAAAAAAAAGGTACATTTATTCTATCAAAAACGTTATTTGGTTTTAAAAAAAAAACGTTTTTCTCTCTGCCTTTGGTATCTTTCTAATTTAACCTCCTCCGTTTGTTTTTTCAACTCTGGCAGATAAGTTTGATAACAATTCATGTTTTGCTGAGCGACATTCATTCCTTTTTTTTTTAATCAGATACTCCTTGTCGTAGTACGATACTTGAAAATAATGACTGCCTGTCAAAACGTACCGTAGCATAAACCCGTCCACGTTCCTTTTGCACTGACTTTTATCAAGCAGAAAACTGTCAAAGGTCCATCGCTGCGAGTTTTTATCGGATCTTTCAACCGTATTCCGATGTCTGGCTTACATCTGAAAACAACTTTCATATTGTTCGATTGTACCAACTCACAGCGCAAGTCAACATACTTCCTGTGAAGCTTCGCTAGAAAATTATATATTGCTAATTAGATTATCTTTGTTTTGACATCTATGATCATATACAAGTAGGACTTTCAAATAGTTTTATGCAAAGCATGTCAATTCCGCAAATTCATAAATTTAGTTTAAATCTGTGGACGGCGAGAAAGGCTACATAGGAAAAGGAATGATAATGTTTATTCATTTTATATCTAAGTAATATCTGCTCATGAAAAAAATTATTACACATATAACTTTTTTTTCCGTATTCGTCAATGATTAATGATTAAAAAAAGGCGAGTGAAGCCTACGGGTCTTGGCAAATATCATTCTTCTTTGAACATTGTAAACTGGCGCTACAGAATCGCAAACAAAACCTGTATTAAATAACAAAAACCACATAACTTGAGAACTACCAACATCAGCAACAATTTAAATAGATAGCACATGTCTTGAAAAGAAAGTAATGACATAATCAATATATTGACTTTCCACAACACTTCAAACAAAAAGTTAGCAAGGAAACTTCCATCAATAATAGAAAGAGCGATAAAAGCTACTGGACTTGAATAAACTGTTTGTTTGAATATATGTTTTTTATTAGGGAAAAGATTTTTTTAAAATTTCAAACGTAAGCAGTACTGGCCGTTCGGTCAGTAAAATGGCTCATAATACAATTACCATTAACATTCGAAAGAATCTACTTGGCGATGGAAGAGATACATGGTGGACAGCTTGGGAACAGCAGGTGCTGTAAGCAATCTCCTAAAGTAAGAAATATGTTTCGGTTTTAAATAACACACTAAGGGTTGATAAGCTGTCAAAATAACAAAGAAAGAAATTTACATGGAATAATTTTGGAATACAATCTTGTTTTACTCATTGTCGCCAATCTGGCTTTGTGTAGAACGATACCAATGTATAGTTCTTCAAATCTAGATACAATCTTCTATAAATGAGACAGACCATATTTGTAACAAAGGAAAATTATATGCAACTATTTAAATAGGTTAATTGATAGCTTTATAGTTAATTTAGAGTTCCATTTTTTTTACAATGATATAATTAAAATATAAAACATTTACGGCCATATCACGTTGAAACACCGGTTCCCGTACGAGCACACAAGGTTAGGCAACGTCGAGCCTGGTCAGTACCTAGGTTGATAATGACAGGGAATTGTTAATCAGAGAATCTAGTTCCAATTACAGTTGCGTTCGTTATATTCACTTACGCGTAAATACCATCTGGAAAGGTATGAATCCCCCTCTTACGCCCCCATCTATGGGTTAATTAGTAATAATTGTATCACGGAATCGTTATTATCTCCAAAAGCATAAATTTCTTACAGTCTAAAATATTCTTTTGCTTTAAAAAACCTGCAAAGGGTCGATAGATCGATGAAAAAGGACCAATCAAAGAAATAGATACTGGACTTGAATAAACTGAATTACATGTGGGCACGATTTCAAAATCAAGACTTGAACTTCTCTAAACAGAGGTAATCTCTTTCTTTTTTATGTTTCAAGAGAATTATCTACAGAGTGAGAAAGAGAAGCAACATTGTCAAGACAAGAAGGTATAAATCCACCCTTCTTCCCGTAGCTATGGATTAATTATTAAGACATGTATCACTAAATCGTTATCATCTCAAAAAGAATTCTTACAATCTAAATATATTTTTTGGCTTTAAATAGCATGCAATGGGTCGATAAACCGTAGAAAAATCAATAAGCCAAACAAATAAATAAAAAAATCTTGTTACATGCAGGCACGATGTCAATGCCAATCCCTTTTTCTCTTTCTGTTTTCAAAGTTATTATTTACAAAGGTGAAAGAGAGGCAACATTATCAAGAAGACAAGGTTCCTAAACTCCAGAATCTGTAACAGATGCATCAGCAGATGTAAAACTGTCAAGAAAAAAGACAACGGTGTTTCTAGAGAGACATCGGTTAGAAGGTTCTAAAAATACGTCACAAAATTGTCTTATGATACGAAAATGTTACAAAACACAGTATCGGTGTCAGAATGGTAAACATCGGGATTTCCCTAGGATCACTAGGGAAATCCCGATGTTTGCCATTCTGACACGGATACTGTGTTTTGTAACATTTAATTAATTATAAAAGTTCAGTTAATTAATTTAGTTAATTATAAAATCAGGTTTGGTTTGTTTCTAATATTCTGAAAGGCGTCGTCCGAGGCTGAGAGAAAAAAAAAACAGTGGTCTTATTTTTTGCCTTCAAGAGGATACATATTGACAGCTGTCGCACAGCCAAGAACTATCGGGAAAGACAAGAACATCTGCCTGAAATAAAAGATCAGACTACTGCCCGAATTGACTTTCTCAATTCTTTCTGTGCGCCTGCGAACTGTCGGCGTTAACCGCTAGAATTATATCAAATGATCCAAGCGATTAGAAATGAGAAGTCACGGAACCATCCGAGACATCCTGAGTAGACTGCCTCCCAATTGAGACAATGAAACGCAATCTAGACATATTGCGGGAGGTGGTCAGGAGTTCAACTGCACAGCGACTCTACCATTATGCTCTGATGTCGGACTGGTGGTGGTGATGATTATTACTATGATGATCATTGCCTGCCTTCAATTTCCAAATATGGTGAAGAAAGTTGTTCGTTTGCTTTCTCAAGCAAAGGGGCTTTTGACTTTAATTGGGCGAAAAAGACAGTAAAGGCTGAAAAATATAATAGAATTCCATTTTGAAGATTGCCCCTCCCCCACTGCCGAGTGTAAACTCTCTTAATATTCTAACAGAATTACTAAAACAGAAGTAACAGCAATCCTGTTCTGGCCTGATCAACCAACGGTTGTTAAGCAAATTTAAAATATTTTAAATTATAGTCAATTATCGTTCCAGGTGTATCTACGACTAAATAGCCTGACGGATTCTATTTCGATTATGTTTTATTCCTTCTCCTAGACTGGTTGTCAACCAAGGCAAAACAGTCAAGTCTGCTCTGATATTTAATTTAAATCTAAAGGAAAATGAAATTGACGGTTTTCTTCAAGGGCCATTCGTCTGAATTGAACGAAACTGACTCAAACTGAATTTGAACTCGCTATGCTGATTTCAATTTCGGTGACGATAACCTTTTTGTTACGCGTACATCCGAAATGAAGCATAGCTGAACATATATAAAGAATAAGGCGGTTTAATTGTATCCTATTGTTAATATATAAAATGAGGAATTTCATCTGGAAAATACAACAATTATATGGAGAAGCACATACGAATTCCCCAGAAATATTATAATGTGAACAATAGAGCAATGTTGTACGATTTCCTCAAAGATGAAGAAGAGATTCGAGGCGACAGAGACGTGGTTCTACAGAAGGATGCTAAGGATATCATGGACCGAGCGCGTGAACAACGATGAGATCATTGAGAGGTTGCAAACAAGGAGGAGGCTTATACTTAATATCAGGAAGAGGCAGCTGATGTTTCTGGGATACATAATGAGGAAGGACGGCCTGGAGAATCTGATACTCATGGGTCGAATAGAGGGAAAGAATGACAAGGGAAAACAACGCGTGACATACCTGGCGGACTTAAGCAAGTGGATGACAGGACATGATCTAGGGGAGGAAGCAGAGGGAAGGAACTTGTTGAGCACTTCAAGGGATAGAGGGAGGTGGAGAGCTATGATCGCCTACGTCCTGAAAGGATAAAACACATAAAAAGAAAGAAGAGCATTGTACAATATAAAAGTGATATTAACAATAGAGGAAAATCTGAGGTATGAGAATGTTCTTTAGTGATTTCAATAACCTAGTTTGGAAAAAATGGAATAAAGTTATACCTATACGTATCGCAAAAAAAGCTTATATTATATGTCGTCTGGACTTGACGTACTATTGTTATTCTTGGATTAAACTACTATCGCTATACGTTCAAATGACCCTTAGATATATGATGCATGGAGTACTTTAGACATCGCTTGTAATCATTCATTGAAATGTCAATAAGATCAGAATTATGTGCGTCAACATCACGTGCGCCCGGGAGAATTTCACGGTGAGAATGAAAATGAAGAAAAAAAAAAGATTTTTCTCAGTGAAAAATATCCACTGTTAACTCCTGATCTAGAAGGTTTAAACGGCCACGTTTTTCTTTGCGTGAAACCGGTTCCTTTTTAAAGATGAGCGTAAATCTAGTGTACTTTGCACGGGGGTAACGCCTTCTCACTAAAGGTCCATCTACCATGTCAATGTTTATAGACTCAAGTATAAACGACGAATCTCTTCCTTAACCCGAATCAAGTAAATTCTTACCAATATAAAGGTCAATATTTACCATACCGAAACAATTCGGAGCTTATAGTATCAAATATAAACTTCAATATTGTGGAAAAGTAAATGAAATTATCTGCGCTCATGGGGCGGAAGTCGGGGGTGGAAACTGAGTGGTTGACTTATTCTGGTTTATCAAAGCGAGTCTGCTCGAAGGCACTGACTTTGTAGTCTTTTGTTACCGGAAATGGTGGGATGCACAGGTGTTCTCTTTGTTATTTATGGTCTGACTTCTCTTCTATTTCTCGATGTTTTATTTTTTTTTCAGAAGGACATTACTCGAACAGAGTCATTTTGTGCGCTATTCTCTCTATTATTTGATCCCCGTTTAAAATAATGGTCGCGAGACTAGACGTGTTTCGCAACACTTACTGACGGACCGACTTTGATTACCTTTCTGTCGAAGAAATTTTCGACAATATTTACGTAATCCCAAAAGAAGTGAAGTCTTCCATACTAAAATGTAAAGGACCGATATTTAAATATTGCGTTACCATGTAAATGCTTATAAATCCAAATAATGACGTTTCAGTATTCAACTATTGCCAAAACATAGAATATTCATACATATCAAATATTATAGTAAAGACTAATTTCGGCATTATATAAACCGACATATAAATTCAACCAAACTTAAGGTACCAAATTTGAATCCCTAAAAGGATTGCATGTTCTTGCTTGATAAATGTAAATAATGTGTTTTGCGTGCTTCTATACATGAAGTCTCTTGAAGGATATTCAGAGGAACAAAACGGTAAAAAAGTTCAATAATGTTAATGTAAAATTATTATTTAAAGTCTCTTTTATTTTTACGTAACAAGACGTAGAAACTTTTGGCGTTATCCAATAAAATATGTTACTGTTCTCACGCAGAGCATTCTAATATATTCTCTCATTCTCTTTCGCAATAACGTCAGAAAAACACCGGATACTTTAATATCTGTTTGTTTTTCTATGTTTCTATTTTCTTTTTTTTTCTTTTTTTTCCTCTTTTTTTGGTACACTTGAAGACGCGGAAGTCTCCAATTACCGCCGGGAATACTGCCATTTCGCGTTCTTCAACAGCGTCTTTGTCGACACCTCACTGCAAGTTAAACAGACAAGTTTTTAGTTGGAAGGAGAATCCATGCGACGATTTAATTGTTTCTTTCGCCTTGATTACAAGATGCGATTTAGTCGTGCTTCTAGCTTGGCTGGTGTGTATCCCATGATTCCAGCGCGCTTTTGCTACTCGCTTCTTTATGGAAAGCCATCCGTGCGTATTGCAAATGGCAGCTCTCAACTGCAAGATTTTAGTTACCCATCAAAGTAGATACGTCTGCGTTGAATATCCGTCTCTACAGAGACGTTCTCTTTTCCTTCATCTTCTTCCTACCCCACTGAACTCCAAATTCATGTGAATTTGCCAGAATTTCGTAAATTCTAATATAAAGTCCTGTTTTGTTTGGGGAGAGGTTGTTTTTTGATAAATTTATTTTCCCATTATCTTGGTGTCGGAAATTGACGTAACCAATGAAAATTCTGTACTTGAGGCATTGTGAAAACAAGACAGCTTTCGGAAAAATTGTGAAAACAAGAACCTTTCGGAAAAATCTTCGCAGGGTAAATTATGGCAGTTTTCTGGAGAGCTACAATCTTACTTTAAATAGCACTTTTCACTAACCGTTCTTTTAAGTTTCTAGATGGAGTTCCAAATGCAAACATTACTACAGGAATTACTTCCACAGTCAGGTTCCAGAACTTACTCATCTCCCGGGCCTGGTCCTGGTAATTTTCTATATTTTAAGTTTCTTTGGGGCTCACTCTTGTATCATATAGGACAGCAAAGTCAATAATTTATTCTCTTTATATTTTTGTCCTCATTTTTCTCGCTGTTCTCATTATCTATAAGAATAAGATCGGATTTTGGGGCTTCAGTGGCATTCATAATCTACAAGTATCGGTTTGATGCCAGGTAAGGTATAAACGTGTCTCATAAGTAGGTGGGTTTCTCTAGCCTTGTTTGGCGGTACGCCTAGAGATGGTGGCCTCGTAATGCATTGGCTGTAATGCAAACTTAAATTAATTTTGAATGAGACACCAAATCAAAACTATTGACAATAACAGCGTGAATGATACGTGAAACACTGGGGAAGATATATCGCATATCACAGATGTCCCATTGTACAGCAGAAAGTTTTCGGTCGTCATCTTACAACTTATAGGATGGGGGTAAGAAAGTTGTCTCAGGATATAAATAGAACTGTGATAGTGCGTGGTTGCTGTTTTATTATTGTTATTACAGGGTGCAATGGATAAATTTCCGTTTAAATTTCGCAAAAATGAAAATAACACTGATATCTCATTTTAACAGATATATTTACCAAAATTACAACAAAATATCTTCAAATAATAAAGAGCAACTCTATTCAATGAAATCGCCATTGGCTTCAACCACAGCCTTCAAAACGACTTCTTAATCGCCTGCAACTTTTCTGGACGGTCTCCATGTTTAAGTTCTTGAATACTGCCATAATACTGGCCTTTAATTCATCTTTGGTGTTACAAGGAGTTTTGTTGGGCCCTCGCTCAACTGCGCTCCACACATAGTCATCAAGGGGTTGCAGTCTGGGGAGTGAGGTGGCCAGATGTAAGGGGTGATGTGGTCGCTGAAATTGTCTGTCAGCCCTGACTGTGTTCTTCTGTTTGTGTGGCATGGTCCAGAGCCCTATTGCTAGACATAGTCTCTTCCAGGAGCCACCCGCTTGACCCAGGGAAGCACTACCGCATCAAGGCACTTGATGTAGGGCGCCGTGTTGTGTCTGAGGCCTTCTGGCAAGATGAATTATGACATAACTTTGACATCACAAGTGATCACATCAAAGACCTTTCTTAATCACCATGAGACTTATCCAACACTGAATCCTCTGCACTGTACTCAGATTGACACCCAAGCACCCTGAAATGTGCGTATTCGACATTTTATATTTTAAATTTCGCGCATGTGCTTTATTTTTATTTTTTTTCATTTTCTCGAATGCACACTATAGTAAGGTTAGTTGGGAATCGTCTTTGAGAAAAAGACCACAATGATGCAGTTTCCTCCGCAGGAAATTTGGAAACGGCATGCTCTACTGCTTATCATTCGCACCGGAAGCTCCAATATGTAATTGATATGTAATCAAAATGAGATATCAATGTTATTTTTATTTTTTTGTAATTTACATGACAACCTATCCATCGCACCCTGTAAAGCTTGATAGACTCTTTCCTCAATTATCGTCAGGAAATCAGCAGTTTATCTGAAGAAAACAAAGGCATAATTCTTGTCTGAAGTAAGGCCCTGCGATGTGAGATGCTTAACCAATTCCACACTGATTAAGGTCACTAGTAATTTCCCCAAAATAGGTAGACAGTTAATACGCCGATAGTTTGAAGAGTCGGATGGTTCACCTGAATTCTTAAAAACTAGAACAACAGACGAGGATTTCTAGCATGCAGAAAAACAAGAGGCAGCGAGACATTTATTATACAGTTTAGATTATTATTAACATTACGACGACAATGTTAATTCACGTTAATTCCTATTCTTTTCATTATTATCAGCATTATTACACACAGTATTATTTATAACAATTTTAATATTGTTTTGCAACTTTATCTATTTTTCCACCTTTATTTCTTCCTTTCTTTTTCTTTCTTTCTTTTTTCTTTCTTTCGTTTTTTCTTTCTTAATAACCCTATTCTTTCTTTGTAATATCCGCTCTTTTACTTAATATCTCATTATTCATGTTTTATTTAATAACTCTCCAGTTTCTTTCTTTCTTTCTTTCTTTTTTTCTTTCTTTCTTTCTTTCTTATATAATGATAAGACATTGGCATTCCATATAACCCAAACTTCCGGTATTTCTATTTCCACAGGAATCACAGTCAAGGAATGATATCTAACTAATATCCCATGTTTCACAGGAATATCCCATTCTCAGATTTATATAAAATTCTTTCTTTCTTTCTTTCTTTCTTTCTTCCTTTCTTTCTTTCTTTCTTGCTTGCTTTCTTTCTTACGCTTGAATTTTACTTTTTTTTTCTTTACTGATTTTCTTACCTGTGATTCTTTCTTTCTTTCACTTTCATTTTTCGATCTTTTTCTTTCCTATTTTTCTTCTGGCTCTTTCTTTCTGTTTTTTCTGTCTTTTCTTCTTTCTTTCTTTCTTTCTTTCTTTCTTAATATTCAACTATTAATTCTCTACTGCTTTCTTTTTTATTATCCCGTTTTCTTTCTTACTATCTCTTCATACTTTTTTCTTAACATTTTTTCTTTTTAAATATCTCTTGTTTTCTTTCATAATATATCCTATTTCTTTCGTTCATTTTTTATTTTCCCCTGCTTTCATTCATATCTCTTCATTCATTCATTCATTCATTCATTTTTTCTTTCTATTTTATTATCTGTTTTCTTTCATAATATCTCTTCCTTTATTATCAATGTTTACTAAAGCAATAGTACTTCTTGCCTTAATTGCTTTGTATAGAGTGTTTTGCTAATGTATCTAGGTTATCTCGGACTAATGTTTTGCTTTTCTTTAATGACTTATTTGTATATTATATTGGTAGCCTTTATTTCGTTTTTTATCACAACGTTACGGCCTTAGAAACAAAGAATAGAGGACTGAACTCTTATGTGATATCTGTCCTCCTATATGGCACTGAATGCGGGACAATAAACTCACAGATGAAGAAGAAACTTGAAGTAACAGAAATATAGTTCTACTATTGACCGAAGATGGGAGCAAAGATGAAGTTCTCGAGACAATGGAAACAAAAGGGAAACTTACACTTAAAATTAGGAAGAGACAGTTAAAGTTTCTAGGGAACATAATGAGGAAAGGGGTTTGGAAAATTTGATACCCACAGGACAGATTGAATACAAAAACAGAAAAAAGCAACACATAACCTAACTTTGTGAGTTTAAGTGAACGAATGGCGGAGCGGGGTTTGGGAGTGATGACGAAAAGAAAAAATTTATTGAAAGCGTCAAAAGACAGGAATGTTATCCTCATCTTCATTGCCATATTCACAACGTTTCGGCCGTTATACATTCCGGCTTTCTTCAGGCGATTGGAATTTTGTTTCGAAATTCCACTCATCTGAAGAAGGTCGGAGTATACAACAGCCGAAACGTTGTCAATATAACAATAAAGATTAGGACAACTCTCCGAATAATGTAAAGACTTACTGTGCCATTTTTAATTAGACTGGTGGTTATCACCTCTATTCAGTTAGATGAGAGTCGCCCGGACTAAATCATCGATGTTTTTTTTCCTTTTCCCACCATATATGCGACTACTAGTGACAGTTTCTTCCTCTTTTTCTTCTGTGTTCTTTTCTCCTGTATTCATGTGTTTTATGCTCGCCTGACGATCGCGGTAGTCAGAATAATGTAAATAATGCAAGTAATTATAATACCTTATCTTGTTGAAGACAGAAAAGACAGGAAATTGTGGAGCGTCATGATCGCCAACGTTCTGAAGAGACACCGCACATAAAAAAGAAAATTCTTAGGTGTATATTATATTCTGAAGTGCCTGCATAGTACTGGAATTTTCATTTCATGATTTTGCACTGAAACTCTGGTCTTTCAGTGAACCACTTAAACGTCAGTAGATTCAAGTCTCTTGGGTGAAAGATGAAGAAATTACTCGAAACTAAAAATATTCTGTAACTGTTACTTAGTAAATTCTTTCTTTAATATTCTTCTAATTCATTTTGTCTATCATTTTTTTTTTTACAATTTATTTATTTTCCTGCTTTTATTTTTCTCAGCATTATTCTTTATAATATTCTTTCGATGAATATTTTATGAACATTTTTTTTTCATTGACCGAGGACGGGGCTAAGAAAACGATAGCGCATCTCCTTCCGTAAGATATAACCTATCACCAAAAAAGACCAAACTTCCAAATGGTTACTTCCAGACTCGTGTATAAACCGGACCAATATCTCCCTTCTTTTTCTTTCTTTTTTTTATTTATCTATTCCGGTACAGACACGTTATATGAATACATTTTTTAAAAACTCTAATGTAAACTAAACCTGTCTACTACTTTTTAAACTTTTCATAATCGGGTCAGTAAGTACCTTTTTTTACTTATTCGTAACACGGACCAATGTCTAACTGTTTTTTTTCCTAGTATAAACTGCAACGAGGTCTATTTTTTTCTTCTAGTCTATTGTATACCAGACCAATGTCTACTTTTATGACTCTTTGTAAGCCGGACTGATGTCTACCGTTTTCTTTTAGTCTATTGTATACCAGACCAATGTCTACTTTTATGACTCTTTGTAAGCCGGACTGATGTCTACCGTTTTCTTTTAGTCTATTGTATACCAGACCAATGTCTACTTTTATGACTCTTTGTAAGCCGGACTGATGTCTACCGTTTTCTTTTAGTCTATTGTATACCAGACCAATGTCTACTTTTATGACTCTTTGTAAGCCGGACTGATGTCTACCGTTTTCTTTTAGTCTATTGTATACCAGACCAATGTCTACCTTTATGACTCTTTGTAAGCGGGACTGATGTCTACCGTTTTCTTTTAGTCTATTGTATACCAGACCAATGTCTACCTTTATGACTTTTTGTAAGCCGGACTGATGTCTAACGTTTTCTTCTAGTCTATTGTATACCAGACCAATGTCTACTTTTATGACTCTTTGTAAGCCGGACTGATGTCTACCGTTTTCTTTTAGTCTATTGTATACCAGACCAATGTCTACTTTTATGACTCTTTGTAAGCAGGACTGATGTCTACCGTTTTCTTTTAGTCTATTGTATACCAGACCAATGTCTACCTTTATGACTCTTTGTAAGCCGGACTGATGTCTACCGTTTTCTTCTAGTCTATTGTATTCCAGACCAATGTCTATCGTTAAGACTCTTTGTAAGTCGGACCGATGTCTACCGTTTTCTTTTAGTCTATTGTATACCAGGCCAATGTCTACCTTTTTGACGCTTTGTAAACTGGAACGATGTCTACCGTTTTCTTTTAGTCTGTTGTATACCAAAGTCTACCTTTTTGACTCTAATGTAAACCAGAGCGATTTTAATTTTGACTATAACCGCTGTATACTGTTTTCTTTTAGTCTCTTGTGAACCAGACTGATGTCGACTTTTTGACTTCAGTGTAAATTTTCCATATATTTCCCACTTTTACGCTTACTTAAATGGTATCTATGTTTACATTTTAACCCAATTGTAAAGCAGACCGGTGTCTAGGTTTTTGAATCTAGTGTAAACCACATCTATGTTTACATTTTTTTTAATATAGTGTAACTAAGCTTATATCTACTTTTTACTTACTGTAGTATAAAATGGAGCAATGTTTACCATTTTGAATCTAGTTTAAATCGGACATATGCCTACTATTTGCCCTGTTATAAACAGGAAGCGATGTCTGCAATTTTGATTCGTGTATAAACAGTATATATGTCTAACTTTTAATTTTAGTTCAAACCAGAACCAAGTTTGCATATTTAACTAAAATGTAAACTATATCTACCACTACTCGGGTGTAAAACGAACCTAATGTTTTCATTTTTAACTCTAGTAAAACCGGACACATATCCATCAATTGTACTCGAGTATAAGACTAACCTAGTTTTATATTTTTAATTCTAGTGAAAATGGACCTATATCAATCACTTGTTATCGTGTGTAAACCGGACCCTTATTTACATTTTTAACTCTAGCGCAAAATTGATCTATATCATCACTTCTACACAAGTGTAAAACGGACCTATGTTTACATTCTTAACTCTAGTGTAAACTGGGCCTATATCAGTCTTTTTTACTCTGTCATAATGATGCCTAATTTAATTTATTTTGTGTAAACCAGGACTATGCCTACCTTTTTGATTCTCTTTCAAACTGTGCCACTTCGGAGCCTTTTGATGATTGAACGTGATTGTGTTGAGATATTTGACAGTAAATAACATGTCGTTAAATCCAGTAAAAAAAATATGCTTTCGCTACTACCTCCTCATTCTTCATCTTTATTTATCTACTTACCAATCTTAATAATGAGTTTTTTGCTTAACTTTTATTCTAATGCATATTATTCTAATTTTCTTTTTCACTTTTCTTTTCCTCTAATGCTGTTGATGCTAGTATTGTTAGGGCAACCTTTCTTTGGCATGGGCATTCGTATGTTTTACTTTGCTGGTAAGATGACTTCTTTTGATTATGTCTTGTGTCATTGTTTGCAAAATAAAACATTCTGTGATAAATGGTAATGATGTTGTTATGGTCGGGTTCACGCCTATAATCTTAGGTATTTCTGATGCATGATGCCTGTAAAAAATGAGAAAAATTATAAATTAACCATATCTTTCAAATAAAAAGCATCCTTAAACTACTGACAAGCAAGTCAGCTGACAAACAAACAGAGAATAATCAGGAACAAAAAGAAACTGTTTCGATTTATAACATATTTCATGACAAATAATCAGACAATCTTCTAAGAGTGACGGTAATAAAAGTAGGGTAAGACGAGAATTGATTGGCATGAAAAGTCTCAAAAACATTAAAATAGGTCTTAGATCAGATAGAATATGGAAACACACATGAGAATGGAATCAGTTGATTTCTTTTCGAAATTACGCGGGTTGACTTATTTGTAAAGTCTCCAGTACAAGTTCTATATCAAACTTAATAAAGAAACGGCTGTCAAAATGAAAAACATATTTCCATTGGAGACTCTGAGGGTGGACATAGATAAAAGTCTCGATTTGTATAAAAACAAGTTCTAGAGTAGATAGAATAATGAAAATGGTATGAAAATGATTTAAATTTATTTTTCTTCAGAATTACGAGCTTTACTTGATATGAAACTATCTAAAACCTATTTCTAGAGTGAATATATATATATACATATATATATATATATATATATATATATATATATACATACATATATATATATATATATATATATATATATATATATATATATATATATATATATATATATATATATATATATATATATATATATATATACCCAAGTTTAGGATTGGTATATACGGAGTGAATTCCAATAACCAACAATTACAATTCTTTAAAGAGTGCTCAATACAGAGTAGAGCAGATATAATTATTTATTTGAATATTACAACATAAATATGTTATAAAATCACGACAAAAATAGCCATTTTGTTTCAACACTTCTGGTGTCTTATCAAGTGATGATGTAGAATATAGAATAAATGGTTTTAAAAGTTCACTTGATAAGACACCAGAAGTGTTGAAACAAAATGGCTATTTTTGTCGTGATTTTATAACATTTATGTTGTAATATTCAAATAAATAATTATATATATATATATATATATATATATATATATATATATATATATATATATATATATATATATATATATATATATATATATATATATATGAATACATACACACATTATAAGTGAAAGGCTTGAGGACACCCTCTGGATTTATTAATTAGTATGTTTGTTTTTAATTTCTTCGGTTTATTTAAGTCCTAATCCGTTAGAATAATCATGCCGTTCAATTTTTTTAGATGGGTTATTTAAGATTTAAAATTGCGACTGTACTTAAGATGACAGTTAGCCAGTAATGTAATGGAATGACTAAAATGTTAAATAAAACTTAATCAGTAATGGTTTAGTTGTAAGATAAAACCATTCAGGAAGCGAAAGTCCCTCTGGCCTGAAATCAGCTGGTAAATTAGCTTTGAATAAATGCATGCAATCTTCATCTTCAGGCAATTTTTCGAAATGCAACAGGTTGCTCCTAAATGTTGGCCTATGGTATATATATATATATATATATATATATATGTGTGTGTGTGTGTGTGTGTGTGTGTGTGTGTGTGTGTGTGTGTGTGTGAGAGAGAGAGTGTGTGTGTGTGTGTTTATGTGTGTGTATGTGTGTATGGGGGGCAAATTATATAGATCAATTACAAAATTGAAAAATATCATGTATAACGCGTTTCGTCCTTCAAAAGGCTCTCTTCAAATTAAATACTGTTTTTATTGATGAACGTATATATATATATATATATATATATATATATATATATAGAGAGAGAGAGAGAGAGAGAGAGAGAGAGAGAGAGAGAGAAAGTGAGAGTGAGGGAAGGAACTGTAAATATCAAAAAAACATTTGTTATAATTAAATATCGTTTCAGTTACACATACCTATATATCGAGGCATGATATGGCAACATATTTTTTCAAATAATGATGTATATAGAATTGAAAAAAATCCAATTTTTCTTTATATCTGAAAGAAAGAATGTTGATAAAAAAAATTATTATTTCTGACTGAAACTCATCGATGAATTTCTGTGCAACTATCAAATATTCCCATCGTAAAGCCTCTTACGTTTCCCCAAGGAGACTACAATATATACAGGAGCGCCATAACCCCGTTGGATAGAGTATTCAATGAGAAAAGATTTTTAGTCATAGTGTTGCATAATCCTTTGGTTAAAGGTTGGCCTTGGGGCGACGGTCTTCTTTTACTGATAACGTAGCCTTCTACTTTCTCGGTCGTTGATCGCCAGTAGTTTGGTTCAGAGATAAAAGAGAACTTCAATAAAAGGGAATTTTTAAACTTATCTGTTTTATTAAACACGTTGACGTGTACATTTTTAACTAGCCAGTAGGGTCGCTCTATCACCGCAACAGGGGAGCAAGTTCACCGAGACACAAAATAGCCACGTCTACTGTGTATGACGTGTAAAACTCGACTCACTGAAATAACTTTCTATCTCTAACATTCTCACGCTAGTTTTAAACAATCAAAAACGACTTGCTTTGTTTTATTTAATCTGACCTCAAAGGTCAAAATGAGGAAGACAGAGGAAAATTCAATTCCCTAAAAATATTAGTCTGCAAGACTATTAATTAACAATAGTCACCAACACTGGCTACATTGTTTTAACAGCAATGAATTCGTTGCTAAGGATACAGGTAACATAGTCAGTTCTCTGTACCGCTCCAGTAAGTACCTGACTCCTCCTGTTGTCCTCTACCTTTACAAGAGCCAGATAAGGCCAAAAATGGAGTACTGTTGTCATATTTTTGGCGGGATATGCTCAGATCCTACTTTTCAGTCTCGATAGAGTTCAAAAGCGTCTCTGAGCTATTTTGGTTAACTAATTATCCTCCATCCTTCAACCTTCAGCAGGCGGGATTTTTGTCAAGCATCTCGCTACTCTACCTCTACATCCACGGAAAGGGCTAGAACGAATTACATTCCCTGGTCCCGCCGAGGTAAACCTTCACAGCAAGAACACGCCATGCCACTTATATAGTAACAAACCACCCACATTCCCTCCGTATTTTATCGGTGAGAAAGAAGTTCCATTCGAGCAGATTCTCCTCGCGAAACACTGCTCTGTGAAACCGACTCCTAACAAGATTTTTCCCCAATCACTACCTGTTCAAGGGTAGGGTTAACCGTTACCTTCCCCGCCTATACACAAAAATGGCCTCCAAAATGAACCTTCTACCCCGGGTGGCCCTCAGGCCTTGTAAATGTTGAACCTTGCTTTTAAAACAAATCTACACACATATCAGTGCGTTGATAATGTAAATGAAATTAAGTGCCTGCCTATTTTCCATGTCCTATATTTGTCAACACTCTTTTAAGCCCCAGTCATTTATCAACTCACTGGATAGTCCTATAGACACCCAGGTGACGATATCCGCCATCATGGCTTCGAGAATATTTGTGGACGTTTTGAGAGTGCATGTATCGCAGTTCATGCAGCGCGAGAAAGAGAGAGAGAGAGAGAAATGAAATCAGAAAGAAAGCGAGAAAATAAAGGGTTAGTTCTCACGCTGCATGAACTGTAAGAAAATAAGAGATAAAGAGAGTGAGTAAAGAAATGAGATAGAAAGGGAAAGAAAAATAGAAAAAGATAAAGCAAGACAGTGAAAGAAAAAGAGAAAAAAACTAGAGAGAGAGAGAGAGAAAGTAAGAGAATGAGAAAGAAAGGAAAATATAAAACGGTAGAATGAAAGAGACACAGAAAAACTAAATGGAGATGAATCATAAGGATATAAGAAAGAAAGAGAAAGAAAGAAAAGGATGAAGGGAGAGTGAAAGAAAGAGAGTGACTCCCAAAATACTATAGTATTTATGAAGCCTTTTAAATCCCAAATCGAATAGTTTCGACGAGAGAATTCTTGACCAAAACTTGGTGTATATAACATCTCTTTTCTAAAGCTGTTCTACTATAGAAAAAATGATATATCGTTTTCACACACACACACGCATACACAAACACACACTCACACGCAGACATATATATATATATATATATGTGTGTGTGTGAGCGTGTATGTGTGTGTAGTTTAGATTCATTATCATTTATTCCAACTATTATTTTTGTCTTTATTATAGATCTTAGTATAGACACACCATTTCGGCTAAGTACCCTATGGCTTGCGCCAGGTTGTCATTATTTTGAATGATACTAGAGATAAGCTGTTATTTTTCTCACTGTGGTACTAAACCAGGCTATATTGGTTTTACTATCCGATTAACCGAAGCCTATGAGAACTTCTACATTCTCCTGATTGGTATCAGACGTTTATTGAGGAATTGGAGAGCCGAGTTCGAATTCTTGTCGAAACCATAACTTTCACTTACGTTCTAATACCATTGGGAAAGGTATGAATCCTCTTCTTCTCCTCCCAGCTATGGGTAAATAGCAGGACAGACAAGGTTCTATAGCATTGGATGGCAACTGGTCTACCACAGAAAGAAACGGCAACCTACTGCGGTAAAAAAAACCTGCCTGGTCAGTCATGTATCGAAAGATACATGATCGCCTAAGCGTGTATCACGCATGGCACATAACTGACTGAGCATCTTCTGGCGTTTGAAAGAAAAAAACCAATAAAAATATAATATTTTCTTTTTCATTTTTATTATTTATTAAGCACTCTAGAGGCTCAGTTAAGATTGTATAGCAGCCGGGTTGAGTTCGATTCCAGTCGAATCCATTATATTCCGTTACGTGCTAATACCCTTGGGAAAGGTATGAATCTTCTTCTTCTTCCCCCCTGCTATGGGTAAATAGCAGGACAGACTGGGTTCTATAGCTTTGAATAGCAACTTGTCTACCGCAGAAAGAAACGGCAACCTACTGCGGTAAAAAAAAATCTGCCTGGTCAGTCATGTATCGAAAGATACATGATCGTCTAAGCGTGTATCACGCATGGCACATAACTGTCTTCTCAATTCAGTGTCACATGGCATTTGTGCCGATTTGGAAGATGTTTCCTTATATTGGACAAAGAGTATTTGGCCGAAGTGTTGTGTAACATTTCTAACAATCAAAATTGAGAATAATAACTCAACTATTTCAAAGAAAATAAATTACATTGACAATTCCTCATCTCAAAGATCAAAAACAAACTGTAAAACATTGCCATGCTATGGAGTTAACCAAAGAATCTTAGAGAAAATTACTTGCATTTATATTATTTGAAATATTTCCCTTGACTTTTTTTCTCGGTTTTAAATCTTACGAACAAAGGCTTGCAATATTTTTTTGACATTTTGATCTGTCAGTCTACATCAGTCTTTTTTAATCTCCTTATCCGCAACAATTGTGTTAAAACGATGAGAAAGTGTAAACATGTCGGATGTGGTGAGGAGAAGGAGTGAAAAAAAATAAAAGGGAAAAATACAAATAATGGCGAGGAAAATAACGTTTTAGTGCACTAAATAGTCCAGAAACAGGATGATGGTAAGCAGCCTTGAAATGGCTGCAGTTGTCAGGAAGCATTACGTTGAAGGCACTGTAGAATTTTCATGGTCGACAACCCGCTTAAATATTTGCTATACGTGTGGGCATAGCCCAAACGTTACTGAAAAGGATCAATTATCTATGGACCCTTTTACTAGATTTCCATTTCCGGGACAAGGTACTTCAACGAATACCATTCTAATGTCAAGCTAGTTTAGATTTTAGTTCATATATAAATATATCAGTTTGAACTGAATGTCCAGATATTGCGGCATTTAAGGGCAAATAATTTAATTCTGAAGGGGTTAAATCTGCTACTGAGTGTTTCTTTGCATCGAAATCTGACAATTTTATGCTCAAGGGATCAACAATTTGCCAAATAAATGCGATTACGTTATCGATAACGAGGGTGATTATATATATATAGCATAAAGGAGTTGAGAGGTGTTGAAAATTACTATACAAAATGAAAAAGGTGGCGTTAATCCGCTTACGCGCCCTGTCTTTCGTTCAATCCTAATAATAGATGACTGTTGATCAATTTAATTTGATCAATCAAACAAAATTACCAATCAAAACCTTTACCAGTGCTCCGCCACCCCCCGCCAAAGAACTGGAAACAAAAATAGAAATGAGTTGAATGCCATTTGGTCCTGGACTTAGATTTTTTCTTCTTCTTCTTCTTCTATGGGCCGTGTCTCTTCAGAACGTACGTGATCATTACTCTCCACAATATCCTGTTCGTTGTAGCTCTTAACAAATTTTCTCTTTTGTTATCTCCTCTAAACCTTGTTCCACCATCCATTGACACAAGTTCCCTAAGTAGCTAATGCTTTGTTTTCTTCTATCCATCTTGCCTCGTGTCTGTCTTGTGAGTGTCAATTTTTCCAAACCTTCTTTCCTTATATTAAGTATAATTTTCCTTTTTTTCCATTTTCGCTAAAACTTCGTTCTTGCTCACATGTTCGGCCTCAGCATCCGTCTGTGCAACCACATTCCTTTTATTTCAATTCTCTTCTTCATCTGTGAAGTGATTGTCCAGCATCCACTGCTATATAGAACGAATATTATGTAACAGTTCTGTTCTCTTTTCTTTTTTTCCTAGGAAAATCTTTTTTTCTGTTTATTTTTCTTCTACATATGACATTAAAGTCATGATTAAAATATTAACGCAAGTTAACAAGTACACGTCAAGACTCATTCAACAACTGGATCACAAGAATTGAACTATTGTTACGACTGTATCTACTGTTGTAATTAGATTGAATATAATTGCTTATTAAAGGTGGATCGAACACAATAAACGGCGATGCTTGTTATGAATAATCAAGAGTGGTCTCTACTTGTTTTTTTTACTGTCCTCCCCGAGAAAGCTTTTTCTGTTTACTGGGACTGTAAAAGGACACTATACGCGAACCTTGTATTCCAGTTGAATAAAGCTTTCTTAAAGCTACACCTGCGTACTTTTGTCATTACAATGCTATCTTATTTAAATTATTAATTGTTATTCGTAAGTTTACTTTGAATACATTCATCGACACTGTAATTATTAACACTGACTGTGTTTATCAATTTCATTTGGTTAACTGTTTTATTCGAGTTGTTTTCTATCTCCGGGAGGTACGGTGAAGTTGGAATAGCGGCTCGGATTGAGGAATCCCGTCAAATGCATTACATTCACTTACGTGTTAATATCCTTGGGAAAGGTATGAATCCTCTTCTTCCCCCACCCTCAACTATGGGTAAGTAGCAGGACAGACCAGGTTTTATAGTCTTGGATAGCAACTGGTCTATCGCAGAAAGTTAACGGAGCCTGGATTAGAGAGACATACCCTGTCACATTCATCACATGTAAATCGCTAAATCAGGGATTTCTCCTTTCATATCTACATGCTTTCCATTTGCCTAAGATATTCTATATGCCTTCTTACAATATATACAAATATACATACATGGCGCCAGTCAGTTTCACGCTACTATGTGATCTTCAAAACATCTCGCTATTAGAGAGGCCCTGTATATTAAACATCTTTCTCCCACTATCAACCTCATATTATTCAACAGTGGAAATGGAGTGTTAAAAGATTTTAAAAATAAAATGGTCATGCGAATCCCAGTCGTGCTCAATATGTGAAAGCTTGGAATAAAGGTTCTTATTCAAAACAACGCAAAAATAAAATTAACAATATCAAAATCCCCCTTTACTTGAAAACGGCTAATGAAGCTATCGGAAATTTGTCATGGAAAAGTTTTCTACTCCCTTATTCTTATCAAAAGAAAAACGTAAGGATGTTGGAAAAACGAAATTAAAACTTAATTAAATTTTCTTTGTCTGCCATTTTGACGAAATATTTTAAAAGAAAGATTGCTGACAAAACATATATATATATATATATATATATATATATATATATATATAGATATAGATATAGATATAGATATAGATAGATAGATAGATAGATAGATAGATAAATAGATAGATATATTCGAACATATATAGATAGATAGATAGATATATTCGAACAGGTTTGGCTAAATTAGACACCCGTCTATTTTTGTTTTAATCCGTTCATGTCCACGAATTTCCTGGTAGCCGTAGGAAATTGATTAAGAAAAATGCAAAAATATACTTTAAAATAATTTTTATTTTCCCAAATACATTCAGTCTCTCATCTGAGACGATCTTCTTGGGGCTAAATAATCTGTGTATGCGTATACATATTTCTGTAAATTCAAAACATTTTACTGTTCATTTTACTGCGTTTTTTATCATTCTATATCAATTTCAAATTCACGAGTTTTTCTCCATGCAACTTTTGTTGTTCCTATTTTATTATTATTATTATTATTATCATTATTATTATTATGATTATTACATTTTATATTTTTTTTTATTACACACACACACGCACACGCACACACACACACACATATATATATATATATATATATATATATATATATATATATATATATATATATATATATATATATATATATAAAACTTTGCTGCTAGAAACATCTATTGCTATACTTATAGTTGACTTTATTTTTGCCTTTAATTCTCTTATATAGAGGTCTTCTATGATTTTAAATTCGTGCTCATTATTTTGGTGTAATATTGATGTATCTTCTAATAATCTCTGTTTAAACTGTGAATGTGGACATATATATATATATATATATATATATATATATATATATATATATATATATATGTCGTTATATATCTTTTCTCGATATATGCGTGTGTTCATGTGCCCGTTACCGTGTGCCATTTAAACTAAAGATAGTAAGAGATAAAAAGAGAATATGTACCTAATTCTAGGATGTAACAATGAAGAATTAAGGTGAGATAGATAGATAGATAGATAGATAGATAGATAGATAGATAGATAGATAGAGACAGAGAGACAGAGAGAACCGAAAAATAAATGTTCTAATTGGACCGTAGAGCTCAAATAGAACTCCTTTATACGACCCATCGCTAAAGATGCTGGAAAAATGGTCGGTACCTTGTGCCGCTCTAGTAAGTACCTGACTTAGCCTGTTCTACTCTACTTTTACAAGAGCCAGATTAGACCGAAAACGGAAACTCGAGAAGCCCATTTTCACCGTCAAGTATTGTTAGAATGCAAAAGCGTCTCCGTATCCTTGTAGACGATGAATCATTCCTCTCCCCACAACACCGCCCCGATAGTCGAAACCTTAAAAACCTCTCGCTGCTCTATCGCTATTTCTATGGAAAGTGTTCAAAATGAAGTAATTCCTTAGTGTCACCAACACTAACGCTACACAGCCAAGACCAGCCACGCAGCCTACGCTGAGGCAAACCACCCTCATTCTCTTGCTAATACCTGGTGTCTATAAGTATGGATATGTGTGGGGTGTAATGGATAATGGATCGGAATTGTTAATCGGAGAGTCAAATTCCAATTCCAGTTGACTTCGTTATATTCACTTATGCGTAAATAACCTTGCGAAAGGTAAGCATCCACCTCTTCACAAAAACAAACAACCAGTCTTCGTATTCCGTTAGTGAGAAGCAGGTTCCACTCGAGTAGTGGAAATAACTACTAAGAGTTGCTTTCTCGACGCCTTTCCCAAGATTCTTTCCCGTCCATTACAATCTTAACCTGTTCAAATCTACCGTTAAACGTTTATCCTCAAAAACGTACTTTTATCGGGCACACAAGAAAGTCCTTCGGTAGACCACTACATATAATGGCTCTTCGACCTTGTATAGGGTGAACATTAGTATATATATATATATATATATATATATATATATATATATATGTGTGTATTTGAATTGGACATAGTCCGACAATTTATTTAAAGACATTTATAATATGTTTAACGTTTTTTTATAGATACAAGTATTTAAGCAAATGCTCTGTTTTTATAATAAACATATATATATGTGTGTGTGTGTGTGTGTGTGTGTGTAACAGTAAAATTGTCCAGGTGTTAG
Source organism: Acanthosepion esculentum (assembly GCA_964036315.1). Taxonomy (NCBI): domain Eukaryota; kingdom Metazoa; phylum Mollusca; class Cephalopoda; order Sepiida; family Sepiidae; genus Acanthosepion; species Acanthosepion esculentum. The sequence continues at coordinate 37,452,287 of OZ038487.1, forward strand.
ATTAAGCTTTGAACCCTTGTGTCTTAGAAACGATTAAAGTTGTTGTACTGGAATTCTCCGAGGTTTTTATAACACTATTTGGACTCTACTTTAAACAATAAGAATTTGCTTAGCTCTAAGTTGAAATTATAATCCCGCTTGCTGTTGTGAACTCCTGACCGGGTTTTGCTTTCTACGGTTCCATCTTATTTAAATTTATTCGCCGTTCTCTTTATGGTTCTTGAATGGAATTTGAAGATGGAATCCAGAGTATAAATGTTGATACTGATGGCCTGAATGATTTTTTTCCTCTCACCATTGATCAGTTGGCAAGACATAGTGGGGCTGACACAAAACGATTTAACCTCCTCTCTTTCTAGCTGAATAATATAAATGATCTTTCATTGATCCTTACAACACGACAAATGGTATCAAGACGGCCAAACATCTTATCTGAAATCTCAATTAGTTTAGTGTTTTTTTTAGATATTAAACATTTTGTTGGATGGGCAATTATCCTATGCTGTTACACATTTCGGTCAATTTTGCTGTTAAACCCGGTATCCAGTGTGATTTATATTCAAAAGAGACTTAGAAAAATGGATACAATATTTCTTTCTAATCTTTCTACACACGAAGCTGTTTCATGCAGACACGACGCCTGGCTATAGAACACAAGTATTCGCTGTTTCCTGCGGTACATTACTAACTTTCTCTATAACATAGAGCAATCAATGAAAGATATGATTCTCGTCAATAGACTTTATAGGCCATATTGTTAAAGTTCACACTGAACGAGAAATCAGTTCGTGTTCCATTGGTATGAAATTAGTTCCATTTACACAGCTTCTTCTCGGGAGCTGCGGCATTGTGAAACGGACTCCCGAAAGAATGATTCCTCGATCACAAGAAACGTAACCTGTTCAGCAATAGGGTCAGCTCTTATCTATCTACTTATATTCATAATCTACAATTCATACCGCCAGAAAATAATCTCATGCATTAAGCCGCTACTTTTAGTTGTACTTGAGCCTTGTATTGTGGGGAACAATAGCGTAGAATGATATGAATTTTTAATACTTGTGGTTGTGTTAACGTCGTCCTCGTTGTCTGCACCCGCTCGTGTCCCAGCATCGGGACGTACATCCTTTCTCCTCACTACATTTCACCCCTCGGTTGACGATAACGGAGGTGGCTGTGAAGGCTTAGCCTACTCCTGTAAAGTCATGGGCAGGAGTGTGGGTGGTTGACGCTGCCGGGCGAGTCGGGATCTCTTGACAGCACGTCGCAGATCATAACTTGTTGACGATTGGACTCGAAAGTTAGCTTCCCAATCCTCGGACGGCCGATTTGGAGCAACGGTTTCCCATGTCTCAGGGTCGATGTTTTCCTGTGTCAGGAATGTCTTCAGCTGATCCTTGAAGACTCGTTTTGGGCCTAAAGTGGCAAGACCTACAAGCCGATCTGCAGCAACGGTTTCCCAGGTCTCAAGGCCGATGTTTGTCTGTGTCAGAAATGTCTACAACTGATCCACGAAGACTGGTATTGGGCCCAAAACAGCAGGATCTACAAGACAACAAGGAAAGCCAATTTGCAGCAACGGTTTCCCATGTCTCAAGGTTGACGTTGTCCTGTGTCAGAAATGTCTTCAACTGATCTACTAAGACTCGTTTTGGGCCTAAAGCTGCAAGACCTACAAACCGATTTGCAGCAACGGTTTCCCATGACTCAGGGTCGATGGTGGACGGTGTCGGGAATGTTTTCGACTGATCCTTGAAGCGTGGTTTTGGGCCTCCGCGTAGCCTCTTGTCACTGGTGTATTCTCCAGACAGGATGATACATGGGAGTCAAGTGGGACGCATTCCAGACCCGTGTCCCGCCCAGAGGTTGTGTTAGTATTGCAAGCGTGAATGTATATGTATCGGCATTAATTCCAGCAGCACGAAACATAAGAGGCAAATTCTGCTGACGATAATCAAAATTATTTACGCTATTTTTGAACGGACAATATTCCATATCTTTGTTGTTGTTATGACAGCGTTTTGAAAGATATACACTCGTGCATTTCTCAGTTGTATATAAAAATCCGAGTTTATATTTGATGCAGGCAAGCTAAAGAAGACTGGCTAAACGGAAAATGTGCAGAAATACAAAGATTGAGTACTACCAGCAAAAGAAACATGCACAAACAAATAACACAACTAACATGATAAAAGACATGCTCGTCAATAGGCTGCCCAAAATCAAAGTATGGAACGCTCATATTAAAGAAAGAAAAAATTCTTCAACGCTGGACCGAGTATATTGGAGAGCTCATCTGCGACGAAAGGGAACAATCAGAAATACACAGAACAAACGACGGACCTAGAATCGTGAAAACCGAAATAAAAGCCGCACTGGCCAAATTGAACAAAAAACAAGGCAGCTGGGCCAGACGGAATTGTAACGGGAATGCTGACAGACATAGATGTCTTTGGCGTAGACAAGATCAACGTAATAACAAAATCTACAACAGCGGGGAGATACCGGAAGACCTCAGCAGATCTATCTTCGTAGCTATGCCTAAGAAAACAGGCGAAAACGAATGCGAACTCCACCGAACAATAAGCCTAATGAACCACATGACAAAACTCATCATCCGTATTCCAATGAACGGAGAGCGCAGCAGAATCAACCCAGAGACAGGACAAGAACAGTGCAGGTCTGTTAAAGACACCGTTAACAAGGAACGCGATATTCATGCTCACAATGTCATCAGAAGAGCGTGTACCTATGTTTCATAGACTACGCAAAGGCCTTCAACGAAGTACGCCACAAGGATCTGATGGAACTGCTCAGCAACCTCGATATATTCGGGAAAGATATCAGAATAATAAAGAATCTATATTGACAGCAAAAAACAGCATGCATGCGCATAGGGAACGATTTCAGTGGATATAAAAAAAATAGAAAGGAGCGTAAGGCAAGGATGCATCTTCTCACCAGACCTGTTCAACCTATACAGCGAGGCAATTCTGAAAGGATTGACAACCCTACCGAGATTTAGCATTGGCGGCCACAATCTTAACAACATAAGATACGCAGATGACACAGTACTGATAGACTGTAAATGAAGTTACAAAATCACCTACAGAAGGTGGAAACGAAGAGTGAAAATAAAGGACTAAAAATAAACTTCAAGAAAAAAATGCATGGTCATCAGTAAAAGGATGAGTCCAAAATGCGATTTGCAGGTCGGGAAAACTAGAATCAAGCAGTCGCGAAAGTTTAAATACCAGGGAAGCGTCTTGACAGAGGACGGTAAGTACGACACTGAAATCTGTTGGCGTATCGGGATGACCAAGGACGCTTTCCAAAAGCTGAGCAGATTATTGCGAGGCAGGAGGATTTCTTTGGTAACAAAGAAACGAATACTGAACTGTTACGTGACATCTGCCCTTCTTTACGGCAGCAAATGTGGGATGATTTCCCCAATGATGAAGAAGAGACTCGAGGCGACAGAGATGTGGTTCTACAGAAGGATGCTGAGGATATCATGGACCGAGCGTGTGAGCAACGGTGAGGTTTTAGAGAGGTAGCAAACAAGGAGGAATAGGCAGATGAAGTTTTTGGGGACAGATAATGACGAAGGAGGGCCTAGAGAATATGATAGTCACAGGTCGAATAGAGGGAAAGAGATACAAAGGAAAACAACGCGCCACATACCTGGTGGACTTAAGCAAGTGGATGACAGAATGTGGTCTGGTGGAGGAAGCAGAGGGAAGGAACTTGTTGAGAGCTGCAAGAGATAGAGGGAGGTGGAGAGCATATGATCGCCTACGTCCTGAAAGGACCTCGTACATAAAAAGAAAGAAAATGTATACTTGAACTTAGTGGAAACGGACGAACAATAACTGAGCAGTACTAGAAATAAGAACTAGACGGGATATGCCTAGACATGGGCAGTCGAACAAGAAAATTCTACCGCCATAGATTAAATGAAAGGTTTAGTTCAGAATACCTTATAGCTTATACAGATCGATATAAATTTGAGGAAAGCCGGAGAGCACAATGGCTGAAATGTTGTGATAACAACAGCAAATGTGTGGACAATAGTCCAAATATAAATAGCGTAAATAATGATAACTACACATCCCTGACATTCAGACAGAAATAATCTAAATTTTGTTGTTATTTTAAACAATGCTGATAATAACAATATAAGGAATAACATATTGTCTGATCAAGACCTTTTGAGGAGCGTGAAACCAACTTTTAATTGCTGGTGTTCCCAGGTCCACCCTGGCCCAGGGTGGTAGCACCTGTTAGAGTCCCAGCTATGGGCAAATAGTTAAAACCCAAACTTGTGTAAAAATAGGTTTTAATACCAGAAATACTTTGTAATAAAAAAATTATTACCAGCAATAATTTTTGAAGGAAAAATTATTATCTGCAATACTTAAAAAGAATATACCAGCAATACAAACAGCTATACATTCTTTGGAAAAAAATATGACTATGAGCTATAGATTTCTTCAAGGAAAAATATTCCCAAAAATAGCAATAAAAATGCTGTTGGCATTAAATCACCCATTGAGGTTGATATACCGTAAAACAAACCAAACCAAACAAAAGATAAACAATTTCGAAAAGGAGAAATGGATAAAACCGATGAACGGAGTCATTTTTTTTAATTGAAGACTAGAATAAGGTTTGCAATGCAAATTTAGGGAAAATAATAGTCTCAAAACGAGACCTAAAACTTAAGAATTACAGTGGCCTAATTTTTTTTAAGCAAATCACCCCAAGCGAGGCAAGAGTGTCTCTAGTACGCAAGGGGTTACAGAGAGTGAGAGTTAGAGTAAAGAGGAGTGTTTGGGAGAAGATAAAGAGAAGGACAGGGATCAAAGTCAAGGTATCAGAAGATGTCGATTGACATTACATTTGGAAATTTGAAGATTATAGCTATCAGGGAAGGAAGTGATAGGAAGAGAGTTCCACTGACGGGAGGTGCGAGATAAGAAGCTGTTGGAGTAGAAGAGATGGCTACATTTAGCCGTTTTGACAGTGAAAGTTAGTGAACCAGTGAAAGTAGCTCACTCTATATATATATGCTACCAGTAAGCAGAAAATATTTTTCTCCTGATGATGGCCATGTTGGCCGAAACTAGTCGAGGAATCTAAATGAAATAATAATAAAAAATATCATTATACAACCCAGTGTGTCTGAAGATTTTAATTTTTTAATATTTTTTATTGTTCATTATATATATATATATATATATATATATATATATATATATATATATATATACAAAAGCCTTTTTTCTATTTATTTTTTTTTATCAATTTACCCCCAGCCAGGCGATAATGCTACTAAGGCGCAAGGAGCTGTTGAAAATGAAAGAGAATTAAAAGATTTTAGAAGGAACCCGAAACCCAGGGAACAAGATATTAATCTCTGTTCCTCTTCAGATGTCCAGGCGGTAGGGGTCATGAAACGGACGAGAGTCGAACCTATCTACTCCTATTGAGTACGCAATTTGATGCGTGGTTTTATGGTGTAAGTTCTCTTCCAAAATGGTCATTCATTCCTTCTCAGTTTTGAACCAATGCTATGTCGCTTGCCATTATTGAACAATCGAGAAAATTGCTGATATGGAGACATTAATGCTCATAATCGTTTCTAAATATATGTACATTGTTAAAATAAAAACTAAAACTCAAAGAACGGCACACCGGAGTGATTACGTCATAAATATGGACCAATCAGAATATTTATTCTGCTTTACTTGAACTGAGGGTCGTAGAAGGATTATTTTTGCAATGGTAATTTACCTCAAGTTCAGTTAACCTTTTTTTTTGTAAATACAAGGCTTTTTTATATTTTTTACTTTCTCACTATTAAACTGCGTTCTTTTTTTTATTGTATGTTGTAGACTTTAACTCACTTCCTATTTTTTATCTATGACTAAAAGGAAAACATTCTCTAACACTCAATATCACTGCACTGGCCCAGTAAAGAAATATATCAGCAAGTAAACTAACACTGTTTTATATTTAAAATGGTACCGTAAGTATTTCTAAGTGCACCTGGTGTACTGACTCAGGAGAAGTATTACACACACACACACACACACACACACACACACACACACACACACATATATATATATATATATATATATATATATATATGTATGTATATATATATACAAAATACAAAATATAAATATAGCATACCTGAAAATATAATATTAATATATATATATATATATATATATATATATATATATATATATATATATATATACAAAATACAAATTAAATAAATATATATATGTATATACAAAATATAAATATAACATACCTTAAAATATGTTTTTAGTACACGCACACATACACACACACACATATATATATATATATATATATATATATATATATGAGGTAAAAGTGCTCAAGATTCGAGATAGATTGGTTTGGCTCGTTTTGTTTTACGGTATATCAACCTCAATGGGTTTTTTTATACGGACAAAATTTTTATTGCTGCTATTATTCTTTGGAAAATATATTGCTGGTAATATTTTTTCTTCAAAAATTCATTGCTGGTAAAAATGTATTTCTGGTATTAAAACCTATTTTTACACTTTCATAGTATTTTGACCTTAGTTTTAGGGTGAACTATTTGCCTATGGCTGGGACCCTAATAGGTGCTACCACCCCAGAGCAGGGTGGTTCTGGGGACGTCAGCAATTAAGTGACGGTTCCACGCTCCTCAAAACCTCTTGATCAGAGTCATTGCTGTCGGACGTAGTTTATCGTCTTACCCTGGACGCGGTTGTAGTTTATCGTCATACACAGAACGCTGGAGACATAGGGTGTGTATATATAAAAGTGGACGCAGAAATGGATTAAAGCCTGAAATAGACCGTCGCCATTCACTGTTGACATCAGTGTCCATATATATATGTATATATATATACACATACATACATATATATATATATATATATATATATATATATATATATATATATATATATATATACTTAATGCCGAAATGGTTACTTAATGTCGAAATCTAAATATCATGTATGCAATTTTATTTATTTATTTTTTTGCGGGAGACAGTAATGGTCTAATGGCCCATGGATGGATGATGAGGTGGATTCATGCCTTCACCACGGGGATTTATGTGTAAATGCATATAACAAAACAAACCAAAACCTGAACTCGTATCTACGATTAAAAATTCCGAGCCATCATCACTTACACTACTCGCGTATCTAGGCTTACAACATCTGGAGTTCCCAAATGCTCGACCATCTCGATACTGACCAGGCTCGGTGTTGCTTAATTTCGGTGATCGTACGCGAACCGGTGTATCAACGTGAAGTCTTCACAAAACGTATTTGTGCGCGTGTTTGTGTGTGTATTTATTTTAGTATTACCTTTGAATAATTCTGAGTAAGCTCAATTCGCCGACAATTATGGTGCAAAAAAAACTGAAGTAAGTATTATACAAACTATTGATAAAAAAGCAAGAACCGAAGAAGAATCTAGAATGTACGTTTATCCCCAAAATGCACAAAACCACGTTACTAGTTGCATAGATTTGGTTTAGTTTGGTTTGTTTTACGGCATATCGACCTCAATGGGCTATTAAATGCCGACAAAATTTTCATTGTTGGTAATATTTTTTTCAAAAGCATCTATTTCTGGTAATATATTTTCCTTCAAAAATCTATCTGGTAATAATTTTCCTTCGCTGGTAATTTTTTTTTTAAATGTATAGCTGGTAAGATGTTTTTGTTTTCAAAAATGTATTGATGGTAATAATTTTTTTTTTTTTTTTGCAAATTATTTCTGGTACTAAAACCCATTTTTACACTTTCACACTGCTCCGACACCGGTTTGGGGGCCAACTATTTACCCATAGCTTGGACCCTAAAAAGTGCCCCCACCCCGGGTCAGGGTGGACCTGGAAACACCAGCAATTAAGAGGTGGTTCCACGCTCCTGTTGGGGCGCACCCACCTTCACAACCACAATAGACTGATCCTATTATTATAAATAGAACAATAGTTCTAGAGACTGCGAGTAGTGTAGCAGTGTACGCAGTCTCTGACTGTGCGCTGCTCCTGTCGAACTCTCTGCTTTGGCAGAGAGGAACCCGGACGAGGCTTTGCCGCAGGGCAAAGTGTCGTCCGGGGAGGTAGACAGTCCCTGAACCCGTTTATACGGGTTGTAAATGGGCATATTTTTGGCCGAGCCTACGGGCTCGGTAAGCCCACATTAAACCGGCCTTGTGCCACATTCGACCCACGTGGGCGGGTTGTTAAATACTGTAGTGTAGCAGTGTACGCAGTCTCTGACTGTGCGCTGCTCCTGTCGAACTCTCTGCTTTGGCAGAGAGGAACCCGGACGAGGCTTTGCTGCAGGGCAAAGTGTCGTCCGGGGAGGTAGACAGTCCCTGAACCCGTTTATACGGGTTCTAAATGGGCATATTTTTGGCCGAGCCTACGGGCTCGGTAAGCCCACATTAAACCGGCCTTGTGCCACATTCGACCCACGTGGGAGGGTTGTTAAATACCGTAGTGTAGCAGTGTACGAGACGCAGTCTCTGACTGTGCGCTGCACCTGTCGAACTCTCTGCTTTGGCAGAGAGGAACCCGGACGAGGCTTTGCCGCAGGGCAAAGTGTCGTCCGGGGAGGTAGACAGACCCTGAACCCGTTTATACGGGTTCTAATGGGCATATTTTTGGCCGAGCCTACGGGCTCGGTAAGCCCACATTAAACCGGTCTTGTGCCACATTCGACCCACGTGGGAGGGTTGTTAAATACCGTAGTGTAGCAGTGTACGCAGTCTCTGACTGTGCGCTGCTCCTGTCGAACTCTCTGCTTTGGCAGAGAGGAACCCGGACGAGGCTTTGCCGCAGGGCAAAGTGTCGTCCGGGGAGGTAGACAGTCCCTGAACCCGTTTATACGGGTTCTAATGGGGATATTTTTGGCCGAGCCTACGGGCTCGGTAAGCCCACATTAAACCGGCCTTGTGCCACATTCGACCCACGTGGGAGGGTTGTTAAATACCGTAGTGTAGCAGTGTACGCAGTCTCTGACTGTGCGCTGCTCCTGTCGAACTCTCTGCTTTGGCAGAGAGGAACCCGGACGAGGCTTTGCCGCAGGGCAAAGTGTCGTCCGGGGAGGTAGACAGTCCCTGAACCCGTTTATACGGGTTCTAAATGGGCATATTTTTGGCCGAGCCTACGGGCTCGGTAAGCCCACATTAAACCGGCCTTGTGCCACATTCGACCCACGTGGGAGGGTTGTTAAATACCGTAGTGTAGCAGTGTACGCAGTCTCTGACTGTGCGCTGCTCCTGTCGAACTCTCTGCTTTGGCAGAGAGGAACCCGGACGAGGCTTTGCCGCAGGGCAAAGTGTCGTCCGGGGAGGTAGACAGTCCCTGAACCCGTTTATACGGGTTGTAAATGGGCATATTTTTGGCCGAGCCTACGGGCTCGTTAAGCCCACATTAAACCGGCCTTGTGCCACATTCGACACACGTGGGAGGGTTGTTAAATACCGTAGTGTAGCAGTGTACGCAGTCTCTGACTGTGCGCTGCTCCTGTCGAACTCTCTGCTTTGGCGGAGAGGAACCCGGACGAGGCTTTGCCGCAGGGCAAAGTGTCGTCCGGGGAGGTAGACAGTCCCTGAACCCGTTTATACGGGTTGTAAATGGGCATATTTTTGGCCGAGCCTACGGGCTCGGTAAGCCCACATTAAACCGGCCTTGTGCCACATTCGACCCACGTGGGAGGGTTGTTAAATACCTTAGTGTAGCAGTGTACGCAGTCTCTGACTGTGCGCTGCTCCTGTCGAACTCTCTGCTTTGGCAGAGAGGAACCCGGACGAGGCTTTGCCGCAGGGCAAAGTGTCGTCCGGGGAGGTAGACAGTCCCTGAACCCGTTTATACGGGTTGTAAATGGGCATATTTTTGGCCGAGCCTACGGGCTCGTTAAGCCCACATTAAACCGGCCTTGTGCCACATTCGACCCACGTGGGAGGGTTGTTAAATACCGTAGTGTAGCAGTGTACGCAGTCTCTGACTGTGCGCTGCTCCTGTCGAACTCTCTGCTTTGGCAGAGAGGAACCCGGACGAGGCTTTGCCGCAGGGCAAAGTGTCGTCCGGGGAGGTAGACAGACCCTGAACCCATTTATACGGGT
>OZ038487.1:37467471-37489971 GCA_964036315.1 Acanthosepion esculentum
TGACAACGAGTATTCATTGACATTATGAAAGTGACAACGAGTATTCATTGGCATTACGAAAGTGACAACGAGTATTCATTGACATTACGAAAGTGACAACGAGTATTCATTGGCATTACGAAAGTGACAACGAGTATTCATTGACATTACGAAAGTGACAACGAATATTCATTAACATTACATAAGTGACAACGAGTATCCATTGGCATTACGAAAGTGACAACGAGTATTCATTGGCATTACGAAAGTGACAACGAATATTCATTAACATTAGATAAGTGACAACGAGTATCCATTGGCATTACGAAAGTGACAACGAGTTTTCATTCGCATTACGAAAGTGACAACGAGTATTCATTGGCATTACGAAAGTGACAACGAGTGTTCATTAACATTACTTAAGTGACAACGAGTATCCATTGGCATTACGAAAGTGACAATGAGTATTCATTGGCATTATGAAAGTGACAACGAGTATTCATTGACATTACGAAAGTGACAACGAGTATTCATTTGCATTACGAAAGTGACAACGAGTATTCATTGACATTATGAAAGTGACAACGAGTATTCATTGGCATTACGAAAGTGACAACGAGTATTCATTGACATTACGAAAGTGACAACGAGTATTCATTGGCATTACGAAAGTGACAACGAGTATTCATTGACATTACGAAAGTGACAACGAATATTCATTAACATTACATAAGTGACAACGAGTATCCATTGGCATTACGAAAGTGACAACGAGTTTTCATTCGCATTACGAAAGTGACAACGAGTATTCATTGGCATTACGAAAGTGACAACGAATATTCATTAACATTACATAAGTGACAACGAGTATCCATTGGCATTACGAAAGTGACAACGAGTTTTCATTCGCATTACGAAAGTGACAACGAGTATTCATTGGCATTACGAAAGTGACAACGAGTGTTCATTAACATTACTTAAGTGACAACGAGTATCCATTGGCATTACGAAAGTGACAATGAGTATTCATTGGCATTATGAAAGTGACAACGAGTATTCATTGACATTACGAAAGTGACAACGAGTATTCATTTGCATTACGAAAGTGACAACGAGTATTCATTGACATTATGAAAGTGACAACGAGTATTCATTGGCATTACGAAAGTGACAACGAGTATTCATTGACATTACGAAAGTGACAACGAGTATTCATTGGCATTACGAAAGTGACAACGAGTATTCATTGACATTACGAAAGTGACAACGAATATTCATTAACATTACATAAGTGACAACGAGTATCCATTGGCATTACGAAAGTGACAACGAGTTTTCATTCGCATTACGAAAGTGACAACGAGTATTCATTGGCATTACGAAAGTGACAACGAGTGTTCATTAACATTACTTAAGTGACAACGAGTATCCATTGGCATTACGAAAGTGACAACGAGTATTCAGTGGCATTACGAAAGTGACAACGAGTATCCATTGGCATTACGAAAATGACAACGAGTATTCATTGACATTATGAAAGTGACAACGAGTATTCATTGGCATTACGAAAGTGACAACGAGTTTTCATTCGCATTACGAAAGTGACAACTAGTATTCTCATTGGCATTACGAAAGTGACAACGAGAGTTCGTTCATATCTCAAAAGAGGGTTAATATAATTACGTGGTCATCGCCTACTGAATGACTGACACTACATTAATTTCATTTATGATATATAACGTTGCAATGGGCTTTAAGAAAAACCTCAACTGAAAAGGAAACTAAAATATTGTTGAGCGATGGAAGCACAAACATACAATATCCTGAAATCTTTGAACAATGATCATGAAACAATAAAACATGAAAACATTGGCAAGGAAAGAACGTAGAAAAATTGGCATTAATTATACCATAAAAAGCGAACAGAGTAAAATGATAAGCAAGAAATGTTGATTGACCAGCAAAAAAAAAGTTTGCTACTATAAGAGAGGAGGAAAAGAAACAGAATATTAAAGAATATTGGCTAAGACATGAAAGATACTTAACGAAGTTATATATATATATATATATATATATATATATATATATATATATAGAGATAGAGAGAGAGAGAGAGAGAGAGAGAGAGAGAGAGAGAGAGATAAATAGATTCCAAACTATCACATTGATGTTTATATCACAATAAAAAATTTTAAATTTTGATGTAGTTATTTATCCACACGCCACTCCAATGCAACTTGGCATAAGTTCAAGTTTAAATTGGTTGCTTACGCATTCATTTAGTTGGGATAAAAATTTCTCAAGCCTCACTCGGCACTATCCATTTTGGGGATACCTCAGGCACCAGGTAATGGAGAGGTATTGCCCATTGGAACGACCTCCTGCACCTTGAGTAGATTATATTAAATTCTAACAACGCTGTTGGGTTGGAAAATACATGGAAACTGCTTTTTAAATAATAATCTTTAGTACTAAATATAGAGCTTATTGGATGATTCTGGTGGCTTGCCTAGAGTTTGATTCGTTCAATGAATCTGTTAATATTAGGATGATGAAGGATTTAGAAATTGATGTTTAAGACAAGTATTTTACGTAACAAAAAGATAAGACGTTTTAAAGACAATAGTGTCCCCAACGTTGCAACAGTCTCTATTTAATTGCAATTCCTATTGTAAACGTTCAGATGAGCTCCACGCTTAAGTTCTACCTGTTCAGAATTTATTCCAAGGATTTCCCATGCTGAGTCCAAGGAATCGAAACAGCCACATTTCCACCGTATTCAAAATATAAGGAGGAGGTTCCACTCGGAATTTTCTTGGTTTCTCTTTCTACTTCTTGGAACAGACTCCTGCGTGGATGCTTCCCTGGGCACTACAATCTTAACCGCTTCACGCCAAGGGTGAATCGCTCTCTATTTTCGTTATCCTCGTGATATTAACTTCATTCTACCTGCTCTTAAATTCATATCACACGCCTCATTAAGTAGATCTCTAGTATAAGTGGCTCTTGCGCCTTGAACATATATATATATATATATATATATATATATATATATATATATATATATATATATATACACTGAGTTCTTCTGTTTGTTTTGAAGTATGGGTGTACAGTTAAATCAGTTCTTAGAACCTAACAAACAGCCTGCTTGTACATAGGATTCGATTATAGTGGTGAAGGCTTGTGCAGAACCAGCCACACTTTTTTGGAAGAGCCGGATACAGACAATTGGTTCACATAATGTGCCAAATGATCCACAAAAGACCATCCTCGCGTTTTGAATTCATGTTTAATGGATGTCAGTTATCAGTTATCTCCTGTTAATTTCCCTCTGAAAGTTCCCAACTGCCTTAACCGGTTATTGAACTCACACTCTTTGGGTCTTGTCACTAGATCTACCTAACGCCTTTATCCACTGTGCCATGTGTCCTCAAGGCCTGTGCGTACAACGGCCGAAATGTTGTAATAAATATGGCGACAAAGATGAGGACAATTGTGCGAATAATTGATATGGAGCCGAAGTAGGGGGCCACGGAAGGAAAACACGGAACATGGGTTAGAGGTAAGAAAGATATATTAAACAGAAAAGTTACAAAGAATAGTGTAAGAGTAAGCAGAGCTTACTATCCAGTGGTGTCCGATATTGGTATCGTACGCGGCTGCGCATTACTGGTGATACTCCCATGATACTCCCATTCACATAATAATATAGTACTGGGAGAGTCCATGATGTAGGAAAGTATCGGTCTCACAACAATAATGTAAATAATCTTCTGACCTTTGTCGCTCCGAATAAATGTTGACATTTTGCGGTCATATCTCACCCCTTTTCTCTTAACCATTTACACATCCTCGTTAGGTAGGTTATGCGCTGCTATTCTTTGTTACTCCTGTCTTCATTATGTCCTGTGAGTGTCATGTTTTCTGTTATGGTGAAAGACACCTAGTCTATAGATAATAGATTCTCCCATCTATTATAAGTAGGAGTCAGTAGGAGTCGAATACGGAAAAAGTAGTCAGCTACTACAACTCGATTACTCTGCGTAATACTTATTATTACAAGTTCCTAACGTTTTGTACGTTGAACCTATTTAGGACGAATTTAGTCCAAATACAGTTTCCACTAAGGAATTAACTTTTGGCGACGAGGATTTGCACTCATACGGAGGAAGAAAAAAATTTTTTTCGTTCGCCAATATAACTTTGGCGGCGAGGATTTGCACTCATACGGAGGAAGAAAAAGTTCGTTCACCACAGTGGTTTTGACGACGAAATTCGCACTCATAGGGAGGAAGAAATATTTTTCTTGATAAGACAGTTTGATAAAATAGGGCACGAATTGCCAATTCGTTGAACCTCCTCTACAGTATTTAGGCATTGTGTAAACTTTTTGAAAAAAAAAATATTGTGGAATGCAAAAGTCTATTCCAGGATTTTTTAAAGTTCCAGTTGGAACAACAAACGAAAATATTAGAACAACAAAAAACATTCCAGATGCAGTTACAGGAAGGAAATTTTCAATAGACAAATGCAATTCCAACAAAAAATGGAACAGATGCATGGGGAGTTTCAAAACAAAATTCTGGAAATAACTGAGAACAGTAAAGAGAAAAGTCTACAAAATGATTCTTTCCCAGAGTATACAATATGGAATTCAATTGAAATATTCACTTACAGTCCAGATGAAGAGATAACTTTTGAAGTATATTATAAAAAATATACGGACTGCCGTTTGTGGTCTGAAGGAAAGGTTAGGCTTCTTTTAAGCAAATTAGGAACTGCTGAGCATAAAAAATTAACGAGTTGACATTTACCGAGTCGGTAAATATATTAAGTGAATTATTTAGTAAAAAGACATCTTTGTTCCACAAGAGGTGGAAATGTTTGAATTTGATGAAAGATGACGAACATGACTATATAACGTACGCAGCCAATGTGAATAAGCATTGTGAAGAATTCAAGCTAGCAGAGTTAAGCGCAGACAATTTTAAATGCTTGGTGTTTGTTCAGAGGCTGAAAGGAATTAACTCTACAAGATTTTCTAAGCCCTCTTTTTTCATCTGCCCTTGTCTTTATCTATTAATGTTAACTATATGTGTCCTTTCCGTTTCCATTTTCTACAAAACTACTCCGCATGTGTATGGTATTCTAAGCATTCCTCTGGTTGACAGCCTCACCACATGGAAACACCGATCACCGTACGATCACCGAAATTAAGCAATATCGAGCCTGGTAAAGACTTAGATGCGTAATAATTTAGAAATATCAAGTGCTGTAAGCTTGGACGGCTCGGAATTGTTAATCGAGTTCCAATTCCAGTTAGGTTCGTTATATTCACTTACAGGCAAATATCCTTGAGGAAAATATGAATAAATCTCTTCTCCCCCAGATATGGGTTAATTAGTAAGACTTGTATCACTAACTCACTGTTATCGCAAAAGAAATTTTTCCCGTATAAAAACAAAATATTTTTTTAATTTAAAAACCTGTAACGTGTTGATAAACCGTAAAAATCGAAACAAAGATTAAAACCTTCTGTAGAACCACATTTCTGTTGCCGCAAGTCTCTTTTTCAACTGTGAGAAGATTGTCCGACATTCACTGCCATATAAACCGGACCGGTATTACATAACATTTAATTACTCTTTTCTCGGTTCTAACGACATTTTCATATTTCTTAATACTTTGCTTAGCTTTTGGAAGGTTTCTTTCGCTATCCCAATGTGCCTTCGGATTTCAATGTCGCAAGTTCCGTCCCCTATTAAAACGCTTCCCAGATATTTAACCGCTTGAACCTGCTTGATTTTGGTATCCCCAATTTGTAACTTGCCTTTTGGTCTGTCCCTTTTGCTCACAACGATACACTGTGCATGTTTATTTGTTTAGCGACATGTCAACTCCATATGCATCATTTAATGCCGAAATATAATTTTCCTGGTGCATTAGTAACGTATTGCTGGTTTTTTCTTTTTCAAAAAATACGTTACTGGTACCTTTGTTTTACAAAAAAACAATATTGCTGGTAATTTTTTTAATGTGAAAATGTATTGCTGGTATTTTTATTATAAAAAAATGTACTGTTTTGACCCCATTTTAGGGTGAACTATTTGCCCATAGCTGGGTCCCTAACAGATGCTACCACTCCGGGTCAAGGTAGACCGGGGAACAACAGCAATTATGAGGTGGTTCCACGTTCCTCAAAACCTCCTGATTAGAAGACTTGCTGCCAGATGTAGTTTATCGTCATGCCCAGGTCAGCATACATTCTGTCTTCTTGCAACTGATTGTTTAGTCCTTGGTTTCCTTCACTAACTTCTGTAGGAGTCCTTGCATTTTTGTATCGGATATCATTAGTGCCATCAGCATAACTAATCTTACTAAAAACTGTAGACACAAATAACAATGGGGAACATTTAAAACATGTTAATTGTCTTGATTTTTACAGTAGTTTTCGCTGAACATCCGTTTATTACAAATTAGCTCTTTGTCATTGCTCAATTATTGCTATTCCTTTAATTAACTCTAATTTTAAACTCCTTACAAAGATTTACAGGATTTAGGTCAGGCGACTGATGCGTTACAATTTTTACGCACACTGGTAGATTAACTTGCTACATATTAAGAAAACGTGACACAAACAGCAAACAACACTACACTCGTGACGACGTTCGGTAACTTATTATTTGAAAAATACTCGTAGCTTATATTCAAATGCTAGAGAGAAATAATTATAAAGAAAATCGTTCATCATATAGGAAGGCATTACAAAATGTGATTAAAAATTCCTAGATAAAAATAATATAATCTCTATTCGGTGTCAAGCTGTGTCGCAAAATTATACATCAATTATGACTAATAGCTAATAGCATTCTCTGTTAGAAATTGAAATATTTTCATAAGTAATTCCTGTCAAATTTGAATTATTGCAACCAGAATAAGAAGAGCGTATGCTTTATTATAGGCAATATGAGCATGTGCGCGTGTATTCGTATTTATATTATGTATATATAATTATATATATTATTTATCTATTCATATTTTACAAAATTCATAATGTTATCCTCTAACACCTCATATATATATATATATATATATATATATATATATATATATATATATATATAGTCAAACTTAGAGAGCCAGACAAACCTACCAAGGTTTCTACTAAGGGGATAGTCAGGGAAAGTGTATTGAGGAATTTATTAGTTAGTTGATTACTCGTATCGGGGTTTTTTCTTTGGGCTTTGGACCTGTATGTTGTACGATTATTTGCGATAGACGTTCATCTTCATAGCTTTTTATTTTTTTAAAACCTTTTTTTCCTTCGATATTGATTTGATCATTGGCAAATCAAGAAACCGAAGGTTTCCGAAACGAGTGTAGTTACCTATATATATATATATATATATATATATATATATATATATATATATAATATTTTTTATTCTTTAATATAAACTATTGATTTTATATTAAACATAATTTTTTTAAATAATTTTTTTTTATTTTTTCAATTTTACTTAATTTTAATATAAATTAGCGAAATATGACTTATTATTAATTTATTTAAATATATCTTATTTTTTTAGATATGACTTGTTTTGGAAAACTATTTAAGTATGATATTTTTTTATTTTTAAACATAACCTTATCTATATAATTTTATTTTTTTTTTAAAAACAACCCTTTTTTTCCTCCCCTTAGTTTTGAATTCACATATCATCCTTCATATAACCCCAATTTAATGTCATAATTTTAATGTCCAGGTTAAATTTTATAAAACCTCTTCCATTTAAGACTAATACTTTCCACCTTCCTCTTACCCCTGCCTCGTGCCTTTCGTCTGACTGAAACATTGAAATGGATAAATTCTGTGTTAATTTGTCGATGTTATTTTGTTTTGTTTTTGTTTAGCTGTCTCAGTTAAATACGAAATCAGCCGATACCGGGCTTGAATAAGACTGACGAATTTTTCGTCAGTTGAAATAAGCCTTTTCCCATATGAGGTAATTTGGGATTTTATAGTGTACTAATTACATATATATATATATATATATATATATATATATATATATATATATATATATATATATATATATATATATATATAGTTTTAGAGGGTAAGATTATGAACTTTTTTTTTTAGAAGTGCTATCAGTTGTGTCTATTTTTTGTGGTTTGTGGATTTTGTTCGTTTTTTAGCGAAGCGGATGAATACTCTTTCTATAAATCTTGTAAATAAATTAGTTATCCCTAATACTAGGGCTTTTACTACCACGTCCAATGCAATCGGAGGTATAATTAGGAAAATAAATAAATAAATCTAACTGCAATTCAGATGCCGGTATCTATAAAAAGAACTGCTTAAAATTTAAAAGCATTTATATCGGAGACACATCACGAAATCTAAAATCCCGTATCTACGAACATAAAAGAGATTTTTGTTTAGGCAACCATTCAAACTCTTTTGTAAAACACAGGAACAAAACTGGCCCTAACTTTGATTTTATAAATACCACATTAATTAAAAAAATGACATAATTATTTATGTCGATAGTACTTCAAGAACTTACTAATACAAACATTACCAACTATAAAAACATTTCAAAAACATTATATTACACCTCTACATTTACTAAAGCCATTCTTAAAAAATATAATGTATGTTTATCAGAAACAAATGATTTGTACGTAAAAATGTTGCCGAATCATCATGAAAAAAACAACAAACACAATGTCAACTAGACGTACACACACACACACACGCGCACGCACACACACACACACACACACACAAACAAGCGCAGACACACACACACACACGCAAACACACATAGAATTAGCAATATAAATAATCATCTGAATACCACACAGAAAAAAAAGAATGATTATACACGCATACATAAAGCAATATTTACAGTTTTTCAGTTAACGATAGAATCTGTTGATTCTTGAAACTTCGAAGAGACGCGTCGTTGAATACGGTACGCCACAAATTATAATAACGTTTGTTTTGCAAGTCGAATGCACATGAAACATGATTAATCAATGAAAATCAAACAAGATAAAAGGAAAATCACAAGGATTTCTTTCTTCTCTTTTGTGTGTATGCGGGGGTATATATAAATATATATACTTATATATATATATATATATAGTGTCATCCACAAACAGACTGTTTCGCTGTATCACAACTCATCAGTGTGGCTAGACGTCCGGTTGCCTCTGGCTAGAATCGAAAACCGGCTAGATTTCGCGTCAGTCGGAAATTTTACCCTGAAGCCGTTGGCGCACGGCAGAGAAGAAGGTGAATTTAAGCGTATTTATTTTTAGATAAACACACAGTGACTGAGAGAACTCGATTCGATTTACCGAAGAGTCTTGCATTATTAGCCGTAATATTCACTGTTTACAAACCCACGCATCCTCCCCAGAGAGCTCAACCGAAATAAATTTTTCAGGAGCATATGTATATATATATATATATATATATATATATATATATATATAACAACTACTTTTTATATTTAATGATGAATGCTAAGATATCATACCCTAAATTGCACTACTGTAGAATTGGGTGAGTCAACACGAAAATATACGAATATTATGCACATGTGCATAAACGCACGTATTCAGTAAGAAGGCGTGAAGATAAGAAAAAAAGATAACAATAAAAAAAGAAAAGGAAAAGTACGAAATTATATCTTTGTTTGATTTGGAGTTTAATCTGGTTACTATTTTGGAAGCTGTATATTTTCGGCTGATAACATGACAACATTACTAATGGATACAACAGCTATTTCCTTGTAAAGTTTCAGGTTGTCTCTCAAGTTCCCATTCAAGGGACCTATGAATAGAGCGCATGGAGAAGAGTCTTCGTATATTTCCCAAGGAAATTAGCGTCATATAAATATAAATAAACTATTACCCCCGAGCATGAAATAAATATATATATATATAAATATATATATATATATATATATATATATATATATATATATATATATATATATATATATATATATATATATGAACCTAAAGATCCAGATAAACCGACCTACCTGGCTCTTTAGGTTCATAGTTAAGTTTGCTCTACTTAGTGTATTGAGCACTTGTCATTGTTACTTTTGCTTTACTCGGTTTTGAGTTTTTTTTATTGGACGCTGACCTTGGATTCTGGATGATTTTTTTCGCCTCAATTTCCTGTTCTTAGTTCTTTCTTTTTTTATCCTTTATTTTTCCTTGGGCGTTGGTTTGTGCAATGACAAGCCAAAATACTTAAAGTTTTTCCAAACGAATATAACTATTTATATTATTATCATTATATATATATATATATATATATATATATATATATATATATATATATATATATATATATTCCCAAGTATAGGATTGGTGTATACGGAATAAATTCCAATAACCAACAAATACTCTTTTTAAAAAAGTGCTCAATACAGAGTAGTGCAGATATAATCATTTATTCGAAAATTATAATAAATCACTACAAAAATAGCCATAAGTTTCTACATTCGACACTATCACTTGATAAGACACCAGAAGTGTTGAAACAAAATGACTATCTTTGTAGTGATTTTATAACATTTTTATGTTATAATTTTCGAATAAATTATTATATATATATATATATATATATATATATATATATATATATATATATATATATATATATATATATATATGAAGAAATATACTCTTAATGTGTGGTATATTTATGGGATATAGTGCTCAAAATCAGAGATAGAGCGTGTGTAAATATAAAAGTGAACAATGAAGTCAACACTTAGAGGCGACAGACTGTTTCATACTAGACTTGGCCTGACGATTGCGTCTAGCATAAAACAGCCTGTCGCTTCTAAGTGTTGACTTCAATGTTCACTTATATATATATAAATATATATATATGTATATATATATATAAATATGTATATATATATATATAAATATATATATATGTATATATATATATATATATATATACATATATATATATATATATATATATATATATATATATAAATATATATATATGTATATATATATATATATATGTATA
The DNA here is from genome assembly GCA_964036315.1 of Acanthosepion esculentum. Lineage (NCBI taxonomy): Eukaryota > Metazoa > Mollusca > Cephalopoda > Sepiida > Sepiidae > Acanthosepion > Acanthosepion esculentum. The sequence goes on from OZ038487.1 coordinate 37,478,534, forward strand.
TATATATATATGTATATAATTTCAGCGAATTCTTCTACTTTCTGTCCCTTTCTGACATTCCATTCTTCAAACTCAAGCATATACTCCTTTCCATGTCTTTAATTTCTATCCATTGGGTACGTTTTGCCTTCTTCAAATTCTTTCTGTCCATTGGACACTTATTTGTTTTCTCTTCAGATCAGACAAATAGAGTATTGCTGCCATAAAAGGTCTAGTGTTGCCAAGGCATTACTGTATATAGCCTTGACAGAATTCAAAAGCGCTTTAACTGCTTTGTAGGTGAGTAATTATTCTCTACCAATGAATCCTTCACACACATTCGAAACTACATCTTACTACTTTATCACTATTACTATGACAGATGTTAGGACGAGTTACATTTCTTAGGTTCACCAGTTCAGACCTTCAGAGCTATGACCTGACATGCTGTTTCCGGTGTCAAACCATCCCGATTCCTTTTGTGTCCTTTTGATAAGGAGCACGTTCCACCCAGACAGGTTCTTTCCCAGAACAGTTGCTTTGTGGAACAAACTCCCGAGAGGATGGTTCCCTGACAACGACAATGCTGATATCTTCAAGCCCAGAGTCAACCAATATATATCCGACACATACATATAACGTGCATTTCTTAATTCCTCATTCATCCAGACTTACCACAATCTCACACAGTAACCCTCTGCCTTGAGTGACTTTTGGGCCTTGTATTAGGTGAACTATCAGTAAATAAAAGTAAAAATAAAGAAAAAGAAATATTAGATTTCTTTCAGTGCAGTCTATAAAACCAGAAAAAATATTCTAATAAATAAGAAATATATTTTGTAGTTTCGATTCGGATTAATTTTTGAAAGCAATGACGGCCACTTTTTAAAAATTCAATTTTTTCTCGGAAAAGAATCAGAATAACCTGTACAGAACATGTGACTAACGAAGAAAGTTTAGGTAAAATAGAAAAAATGAAAGTCAGTTATTTTAGTGAATTTTTTTATATTAAACATTTTGTGGGATCGGCATTTATCCTATGTTGTTACACGATTTGGACAATTTTTCTGTTACACTCAGCATATTACATCCCGGTTAGAATATGAAACGGTTTTACATGGGTTGCGCATGATGTACATCCGGGTCAAGGGCCAAAATTTGTCTTTTCTCGCGGCCACTGTGAAAAAGACTTTAGAGTTCTTTAAAAATAAAATTTCGTGCAATGGTGGGGTGCTGCTTCAAAGTTTAAATCATCGGAACGTATTTTTCTTATCTCTTGACCATCAACTGGTGGAACTCAGATACACAGCGGCGCATATCCAGACCATAGTACAACTACGTGTTAGATGATTTTGGACAGTTATTGTACAGAAATGCCGATAATCGACATTTGTTGATGTGAAACAACTCTGAAAAAGAAATCAGCAACCCAAGTTCAAATTTCGGTTGAGTTCTTTCCTGCTAAAATAACCATGGGGAACGTACAAATCCATCACCCTTTTTACTAGTTAAATAACAGGGTAGACTGGGATAGCTTTACTTAAAGTTACAACTAGTCTAGGAGAAAAAAAAACTGAACTCAAAACCTTATTGCCTTCTTGCTTAGAATAAGAAAGAAACCTTAGAAATTTCTAGAATACATAATGAGGAAAGCGAGCTTTAAGAATTTGACACACAAAAGATATATTGCAGGCAAAATGGACGGAGAGAATTAGTGAGTAACCTATCTGATGAGGTTGTTCAAATGAATGACAGTTCAGGGAATGGGAGTGATGTTGAAAAGTACAAACGTTACTAAGAGCCACACATGATAGGAAGCTACGATCGCCGACATGCTGAAGAAATAGAAGATAGAAGAAGATTGCATCGAAAATGGGGTATCTCATTGCTACCTTGACTTAGACATCAGTACATCTGGTATCTATACAATTCTAACAGCTTTTTAGGTCCGTGTCGTGATTGTTGCGACAGGGGTTTTCAATTCAGAATTATCTTTCTCATAGACACGTTGACAAACAAAGCTAAAAAAAATCCCTCCTAACTGGGGCGTTGGAGAAGAAACGGATTTATACTTGTCCTAGGTTATCAGTTGGGACCGGGGAGTGAACGCAACCACCTCGACCGCTGTCGATTCTACATTTCGTGCAGGTAACCATTAAGCTACACGCACTTTCACAGCATTAAAGCGGCTTAACAATATTCATCTACTGAAAATAGAAATCACATACAAAAGCTATTAAGCTATAATCAAAAACCTTTCTAAAAATATTAAAAAACACACAAATACGTAAAAGAAACATGCGAATTCTTAAAGTACGAAAAAAAACAACATTTAAAATACATTTAAAACATATAAAACACGCAGTACTATAAAAGAAATAAGATATAAAATAAACATGAAAGTTCATAAACTCGGTACAAAATGCATAAAATCAGGAAGCACATAGTATGTGGGTTAATGTTTAAGTCCCATTGCTCGCTGACACCATCCACATTCTAAAACTATCTGCATTGCCTAATAAAAGCGTTTATTCTAAGGGACATATGAATTCCTGGAATGTGGCGCGTATAGTTCTGATGAATAAGATTTTTATTTCCGGAGTGTTGTGTTTAATTCCAGCGTAGAGTGGTAGGGGCCGTATCGGTCGGTAGACAGGGTTTCTCATATGCTTACATAAGTGCAAACATAAGACTAATTGATCCTTATTGAGATCGCGCCGTTACACATTACGTAAGCACACAGATTTACGGGAGGTCAAGTGTCACTTTCCGAAGGGGTCAAACGGCTACATTTTCAGTAGATTTGGGGGAAATGCAAGCTTCTACTTTTCGAACGCGGGATACTTCTTCTTCTTCTTCTTCTTCTTCTTCTTCTTCTTCTTCTTCTTCTTCTTTGTGTCGTATCTCTTCAGGACGTGGACGATCATGGCTCTCCACATTTCCTATCCTATGTAGCTCTAATCAATGCTTGTCGCATTACTAACTCTTATACTCACTATTCTGCGTTTATCCATTACGTTGGTTATTCTTTGTTTTCCTCTACCCTTCTTGCCTGCATTATTTACTGTGAGTAGCAAATTCTCCAAGCCACCTGTCCTCATTACATGTGTCCAGAATTTTCGGTTATCCCCGATTCCAATTCAAAGTGCTGTTTTTGTTATCATTTTCCTTAAAACTTTTCGATACGCACATGTTCTGTCAATAGTATTCTCAGCATCCTTCTGTAGAACTACTTCCTCACATTAACTGTAAGAAGAAAATGTCCACATTCACTGCTATATTGAAGGGTTGATATGACATATCATTTCATCATTACATTTATTGTTTTTAACACCATTTTCTTGTTTGATTAGGAATATATTGGATTAGCAATTCTGTAACATAATCACACATGAATGGTGATACAGTTTTTTTTATATGAGAAAATAATTTTGGGATTAGGTAAAGTAATTGATACAACACCATAACATGCTAAAAACAATACTTTAATATCATGTGTCTTCCTGGCGGGAGCGACCATGTCTCTCCATATGGCCCTTTTCTTTATTATCTGTGAATTGCCATGACTTCTTGGAAAAGATAGCGTAGTGATTTCCCCTTTCATTTTCTACGATATTTTAATGGAAAGTTGTCCTTCCCTCTGATATGCCATCACCTAAATAGAGATAACTCAGTATACTTGGGGAGAAGATGTGCTTTCACGTCTTTTCCAAAAACATCAATGCGAACGCTAACGAAACAGACTAGAAAGGAACTTGAAATCGTTTCACCAGTTTGACTTTCAGCACTGATAGGATCCTAACGTTAGTCGTCTGGTTTTTTTTGAAGCAATCTTCTTCTATCTTCTATTTCTTCAGCATGTCGGCGATCGTGGCTTCCTATCATGTGTGGCTCTTAGTAACGTTTGTACTTTTCAACATCTCTCCCATTCCCTGCACTGTCATTCATTTCAACAAGCTCAACAGATAGGTTACTCACTAATTCTCTCCGTCCATTTTGCCTACAACATATCCTTTGTATGTCAAATTCTTAAAGAATTCTAGCGAGATATCTTTAATCATTTTCAAGATACAACGGTTCAAAGTTTAACAGCTGGACAATTTTGATGTTACACAATTTTGCTGTTACACCCGGTATATATATATATATATATATATATATATATATATATATATATATATATATATATATATATATATATATATATATATATATATAGTTAAGCAACGTCGAACAAAGTCAGTATCTAGATTGTGAATACCAGGTGCTGTAAGCTTGGATGTGTGGTTGTTGCAATTGTGTAATGGTTCAGAATTGTTAATTTGAGAGCAGAGTTTCAATACCCGTTGGTTTCGTTATATTCACTTACGCGCAAATAACCTTGGGTAAGGTATGAATCCACATCTTCTCCGCTCCAGCTATGGGTTAATTAGTAAGACTTCCATCACCAGACCATTATTATCTACAAAGAATTGAAAATTAAAAATCTTACAATCTAACAATATTCTCTAGCTTTAAATAATCAGCTATGGGTTGACAAGCCGTATAAAACGGACCGATCAATCAATTCCGATTTTATCGAAAAATGGTAAGCGCTGTTCAGTAAAACGACCTGAACTTTGCTAGGTTAAAGTGTTGAACATGGACTCTTCTATTGACTATAAATGGAGAAGTAACGAGTTCCGAGCAAACTACGATAATCGCTGTTATTTTAATATTCTTCTATATTATACTTACCTGCCCCAGGGCTCCGTCCCTGTGCTGGTGGTATCATGGCTACGACTAACTTGGACCGGCTCTGACCAGCTTGGACCAGCTATGACAAGCTAAGACCAGCTATGACTAGCTTAGACCAGCTCTGACCAGCTTGGACAAGCTATGACCAGCTAAGACCAGCTTAAACCAGCGGCCCGAGTGAAAACACTCGGGTTCCCACGTTAAAAACTGATCTTGTGTCACAACCTGACTCAGTGGGGGGGGGGGTTCAAGTAAATCTCCTTAATATAAATCCATGGGATTAAGCAATTCTTTCACTTATCTTGTGTTCTAATGTTTTCTTCTCGGATATTATTAACCCAAACTACGAATTGTTTCGAGAATTATAACAGTAAACACTACCTAAATACTGAAATTATTATTCTGTCTAAATTATTTTATACAGCACAAAATAATGGCAAACACACGAGGTAAGGTAATTCAATATTGGCTAAAATAAAGATTGTCATCGTTGCACTAATAAGTAAAAAAAAACAAGAAAGATTGGAAAAATTCCAAGCGGATAAAGATTGTAATTATTAATTAGCCTAATTGTTTTAATTGGGGTTGCGATGAGACGACAGCAAATGTGGGGGATCGATTAAATAATTAAAAAATGATAAAATAAACCGAAATTTAACAAAATAATTATTTTAAAAAAGGTGGAAATGATTATGCGAGAATCTTCTTTGGTTGTCCGCATTAAACTGATGTCAGCCAGTTAAGTATCATCCGTGACACACGCTTGGGCGATGATGTCTGTTTTGAGTTATGACTGATTAGGCATTAGATTTGTGGTGTTTTTTTATGCGGTAGACTAGTGTCCACCCAAGGCTATTGGACCAAGTCTGCCCAGCTATTCAACACATAAACGAGAGGAGAAGAGGTGGATTCATGCCTTTATATTCATACCTTTGTATAAGGTATTTGTGCGCAAGTGAATGTAACGAATTCGGATCTCCGATTTCTCATTACTGAGGCAATATCCATAACACCACAACGTACAGATGTACAAAAAAAAAATGACATACTTGTCTGTGTAGCGTAAAGGTTATCGGCGCGGTAAGCGCAATTGAAGAGTGGGCTTCAAGTTTTCTTACTTCTCTTCGCGCTAATGCCCGCGGAAAAAGCAAGAATCTATTTCTACACTCTACTCCGCATGGCTGAAACAGCGACGTAGACAGGCCTATCCAGTGTATCTTCCGTGTTAGCTACTCTCAAAATTCGAAACCGTATGGCAGAGAACGGTAAAGCACCTCCAGTATATTTCTCAAGACGTCATGGATATTCGCAGATAAGGAAAAATATGTGGAGAGCTACACACTCATTCGGGTTGAAGATTAAGATAAACAAAAAACAACACGTAAATAATAAAGCTAGTAAATATATATATATATATATATATATATATATATATATATATATATATATATATATATATATATTGGGTCGGAATAAAGCATTGAAGATTTTATGCCTATATCAAAGACAATATTTCGATATATGTAATAAATTAATTTAACCACATACACGCCATTTTGTCATATTAAATTTCACCATCTTTAAGCCAGCTTCATGTCATCTTACCAGAATTCTTCTTGGTGACGAATTGTCTTAGTGTTGCTTTTCGCAGTCTTCCGGAGAATTGAAATTTTTCATATTAAAAGAATTTTGTAGGGGTCGAAATCAGTTGCAATCCGAACTTTCTTTTTATAGTAAGATTCATCCTGTACAAGACTCGGGGGCCACTCGAGCTAGAGGGTTACGTTAAGGGGAAGTTTATATGGATAGGAAGGGAAGATAACGGTCTTGAACGGGTTAAAGTTGTAGTGATCGGGGTGAACATCCTCTTGTGGGTGTGTTCCACGGGGTAGTGGTTCGCGGGAAGAAGCTGTTTAAGTCGAATTTACTTCTCGCCGATAGAATACGGAGGGAATGTGGGTGGTTTGCTACTATGTAAGTGTCATGGCAGGTCCTAGCCGTGTAGGTTAGAACTGGCGGAACTAAAGAAATGTAGGTCTAGATTAGTACGGCAGGTGCAATATTACATCGTGTCAAGCTGCACCAATTTGTACCAGAGTCTGCAATGAGAATTTGAAATCTGGAGTTGTCCGGCTGAAATACAGCGCCTTTCGGATTGGTCAGTTCCGAAGTTTTTCGTCGATTTCTGGCATTCATCAATCCAATATGCTACATTGTCTCTTTGAATTCAAATTTATTCGTGAGTTTCTAACCGTTAAAAAAGAAATTCATTTCACAGTATATATATATATATATATATATATATATATATATATATATATATATATATATATATATATATGTATATAATTTTACCAAAAACAAAATAATTTCCATGCCAGATGATGACTGAATGAACTGTCGAAAGTACTTGCGTATTTAAGACAGCCCTTATACAGCTTATATTTTTAAAAGACAAGGATCATAATATTCATCGAGTGATTGGTAGGTTAATGCACCTTTAAAATTTTGTTAGCGAAGGGATTTCGCCATTTTTATGCATATATATATATATATATATATATATATATATATATATATATATATATATAGACAATATTAGTGGTGAATATACACATACATATGCAATTATATATACACATACATATATGTATAAAATAATTCCAAGAGGATATGATCCAGGTAGAACTCGATGTCCAGGACAGAGTAAGGATATAATAAAAAGACTTAAACACTAATATTCACTGGTCATAATTTATTCCATTGGAATCGTAAGAACGATCCAATTCATCAGACCTACAGTCTTTTTATTATTATTATTATTATATATATATATATATATATATATATATATATATATATATATATATATATATAGTAAAGATAACAAATCCGTCGGTATATAATCCAAGTGGATCTTAGTAATATAGAATATTAAAACTGATCCACAAAAAGAGCCCATATTTATTATTAAAGAGCAAATAATTAATAAACAATAGAATCAAAAATCACCTCATATGGGGTCTGGGGGTAGTTAGAATTCTCAGATGGATTATATACCAAAGGCTTTTTTACCTTTCCTTTACTATATTGCTCTTATAACGATTAGTTGAGCTCTCTCTCTCTCTCTGACTCGCAAATAACCTTAGGAAAGGTATTGTTGTAACCTAGGAAAAGGTTACTGAATAAGAATAACCAAAACAAAGGTTGGAAATGGAACGATAATATTTATAACAGGAACAACATACAAGATTCGCCAGCGGCGTGTAGTAAGTAATCAACTGCTAATGGTGAGCTAGAAGTTAATTAGGGTGAATCCTAAGTGGAAGACCAGTGACTACCACATACTGTATATTCTACTGTATTTATACGGATTGAGACATGCCCATTATAGTCCACGGGTACGATATAACAAGTATGAAGCCATCTCTTCTCCCCCAGCTATGGGTTAATTAGTAGGAATTTGTACCACCAAATGATTATTGTAAAGAATATGCTTACAATCTAAAAATCCTTTATGGCTTTAAATAACCTGCAAAAAGTTTGATAAGCCGCAGGAAAAAAGAAATCAATATAAATTCACAGCTGAAACACCATACCAAAGGCGACAGCAACATTCAGCGCATGGACGATTGGTAGACTTATAACTATGTAAGATATATTCTGGTGAGAAGAATAAGAGTCTAGCATGACACAGCGAACCGATTTTCTAGCAATAGGCCGAGTATGTTTCATAGATTACAAAAAGGCCTTCGACAAAGTACGCCACAAGGATCTTCTGGAACTGCTCAGCAACTTTAAATATATTCGGGAATGATATCAGAATAATCAAGAAACTATACTGGCATCAAACAGCAGGCATGCGCATAGGGAACGAGTTCAGTGAATATACAAAAACATAAAGGGGCGTAAGGGAAGGAGGCATCTTCTCCCCCGACCTGTTCAACCTATACAGCGAGGCAATTCTGAGAGAATTGGAAAACCTACCGGGATTTAGCATTGGCGGCCACAATCTTAATAGCATAAGATACGCAGATGACACAGTACTGATAGCAGACACTGAAAAGAAATTACAAAATCTCCTACAGAAGGTAGCGACAGAGAGTGAAAAGAAAGGACTAAGCATAAACTACAAGAAAAAGATGTATGGTTATCAGTAAATCGATGAGCCCGAAATGCCATTTGCAGGTCGGGAACACTAGAATCAAGCAGACGCGGAAGTTTAAATAACTGGGAAGCGTCTTGACAGAGGACGGTAAGTACGACACTGAAATCTGTTGGCGTCTCGGGATGGCCAAGGACATTCCAAAAGCTGCGCAGAGTGCTGCGAGACAGGAGGATTTCTTTGGTAACAAAGAAACGAATACTGAACTGTTACTTGACATCTGTCCTTTTTTAAGGCAGCGAATGTTGGACGATTTCATCAAGGCGGCGGAGATGTGATTCTGCTGAAGGATGCTAAGGGTATCATGGCCCGAGCGTGTGAGCAACGATTAGGTCATAAAGAGGATGCAAACAAGGAGGAGGTTTATACTTAATAACAGGAAGAGGCAACTGAAGTTTCTGGGACACATAATGAGGAAGGAGGGCCTGGAGAATCTGATACTCACAAATCGAATAGAGGAAAAGAAAGACAAAGGAAAAATACGCGTGACATACCTGGTGGACTTAAGCAAGTGGATGACAGAACGCAGTCTGGGGAGGGAAAGCAGAGGAAGGGTACTTGTTGAGAGGAAGGTGGAGAGCTATAATCGCCTACGTCCTGAAAGGACATGGCACATAAAAAAAGAATTGATTCAATATAATCTTTCCACTTCATATCAGCTGAAAACATTTGCCCTAGAGAGAGAAATGTGTCCACTGCATGGAAGTTGACATTGTCCACACTAATAGATGGCAAAATAAACTTCATGTGATGAAAAGCTACAAACGTCCAGCGCCATATGTGGGTCAAATTCATTACAGTAATAATGTTCTAGCGAAATTGATTTGCGAAATTGATTTGCCTCATATCGAAACACGCCGCTAATTACCAGAGGTAGTATGATACAAGTTCAAACGAATTGGAATCATTATATCGAATCATTTGCAAGATCTGTTGCTAGGGGAATTGGTTCCCTGATTCGCGCCAGACGATTTTTTTCACCACAGAATCTGTCTTGCACCTTTATAAGTCTACTATTCGACCTTGAATTGAATAATGCTGCCATATCCGAGCCGGCGCTTTTACTATGTAGCCAGAGATTCTTGAAAAAATCCTAAGAAAAAACTATATTATCTATCTCAATAGATAACTCTCACTGTCTCAAATATTTAACGTAATTTTGATATGCCTTTTCTATATATATTTTCATGTTAATTTTCCTGATAGCCTTTCTGATACCTCAGCTTCATGGAATTAACTGACTAGATTGGCAGCTAGGCCTCAACATTTTACTGCTGAAATTGATAGATGTAACAATAAGTTTTATTCTAACAGATTTTTTCAGCAATAATCGTTAATACATCAGCGGTTGAGCTAGAGAAGCGAAAGCAATATTGCTTGTCTGAAAGAAAACTCTGCAATGCTTAGCGAATCCAATTTTTTTCGCCAGTTTAGGGTCCAGCAAATCAATTCTTAGAACCGCTAGTCTACTCGCACGCATTGTTTGATTATAGAGCTGAATGCATATGCAGAACCAATCACAATTTTTTGGAAGAGCTGAATACAGAGAACTGGTACGCAGATGTCTCGTGTCTTAAAACACTATATATATATATATATATATATATATATATATATATATATATATATATAGAGAGAGAGAGAGAGAGAGAGATCTCACAAGATACTTCGATTTAAGGAAAGTAAGCGAACTTTTATAAATGCGGGATTGCTGCCCAAATGCACAATTGTGTGTGTGTGTGTGTGTGTGTGTGTGAATAAGGTCAACACCAAGTGGCGACAGCCTATTTCTTACTTGATCTCCAGGCTATTAAAGATAATTCACTAGAAATCTCTCCAAATTTCCTTCCTAGCAACAATATTCAAAAATTTAAATGAAACGTCAATGCTCTTTTTCTGCTTCCATGATACCTCTTCTTTTATTGTCCTCTCAATAAGGTTTTCTCGGCTTCTTTTATTCTCAATGATCATTTACGTACTAGTGGCTTTATCGCCTAGCTTGGGGTCAGAAATGATTAAAAAAAAATGGAAAGAGACTGGAGATAATTACATGTTTACCTCCCCTCCAAGACGCGATACCATTCACAGCCCTCTTTATAGCTTAGAAAAGAAACGTAAAAAAAAAAACCCGAGAGGAAAACAATGATTAAGGTAAAAATAAAGATAGACGAAAGAGGTGGTGGTATGCTCTAAAAAAGAAGGAGGAAAAAAGACGAGGAGACGAAAGAAGAGGAAAATATAATAGACTATATTAAAATGTAATGAAAAGAAAAGAAAGGAATGAAAGTGAAAGGGAAAGAAATAAAGACGAGAGAACAAAAAATGTTGTAAGCGGAGGAAAAAAATAAAGCAAAAAACAATAAATGTTAAACAGAGGAATTCAGTTTTAATAAAAGCAAAAAAAATGCAGAAAAATAATAAATGAAAAAATAAAAGTACAAAGAAAAATAACAAAAGAAAGTCGAGAAAAGCGAAGAATTAATGTAGGTCTAACATTATTACTTTAAAGACTAAATATTAATGACTAATTATACGTAGTACTTAACTATTTTTTTTC
>OZ038487.1:37492471-37504971 GCA_964036315.1 Acanthosepion esculentum
ATATATATACACATATATATATACATATATATATATATATATATATATATATATATATATACAAATATATATATATATATATATATACACACACACACATATATATATATATTTGTGTATTTAGGCAGCAATCTTTCTTTCAAGCACATTTCATTAAAAACGACTGACAAAGTGCTTTTATTTAGTTTTTTATATAATTTCTCCTGCGATCTAATAAAGTTTTTCTTTTCAGAGGATAAATTATATAAAAATTGTCCGAATGTTCTTTTTATCCGAGCGCTTTCGGCTATACATTTAGCCATTATCAAGGATTATATTTCAACTGTTAGAATTAGAAATGGTTTGTTATGTGTATGTTTTATAAAGTGATTCATTTTTTTGTTTCAAAACACGGTCAAGATGTTATGTCCATGTTCAAAGTTAATATCATTAAGTGTTGGTTTGTTTATTTTTATTAGTAAGGCTTCCATTATTTTTAGCCTTTTTTTGCAAGTGGATGATGTTATTATATTAGTGTTGTCGACAAGTATATTCCGAATAGTGTCCGGTAGGTCTCCATGAATATTTAAATTCGTTCTAATTGAGCTATTGTCAGAAAGGTGTAGAGTTAATCTGCGTGTTAAACGATTTGTAGTGTGGCCTATATATATATATATATATATATATATATATATATATATATATATATATATATATATATTTAAAAACATTTTTATGTTTAACGTTCTTTTTATAGATACAAGTATTTAAGTAAATGCTCTGTTTATAATAAACAGTATTAAATCACATTTACCGGCCTGAATGTCCGAGAAATTTTCATAGAAAATATTCGTCTTCCTTTTCCTTTTTGATGACGGGCATTTGTTTAGTTTAAAATATTAGCTCTTTCAAACATTACAGTATCTCGTTATCTATGTTGCACCTATTTGAGTTTTTTCGTCGTAATGTTCTACAAGTTATTCGTTTTTCATTTTCGATTTTTTTATTTATACATTAAAAATTTGTTTTCGTGCTTGCATTTTGAGATAACTTCTGACCGTTTATTCAGTTTTTGGATTTATTCTTGTAGCCTAGCACTCATTTAATTATTTTCTATATTTTGGTGTATTTTTGTATTTGTTTTTAATTCCAATATTGATTTAACAAGGGTTGTGCTGTTCGCGTATTTACTGTTAGTAAAGGACGCTTTGTGTGTGTGTGTAATTTATCTGTTTCCAGGGTCCTTCAGTTACTCCTATGTATATTTTCATTATCTGCTGTTTTTACAGCGGCTTTGTGTATTATATAGTTTTGCAGGCAAATTGTCGTTTAAGTGATATTCATGATTTTCTCTGCATTTACACGTGGGTTTGCTTTCTGTGCGTTATTTTCTGCTTATTCTTCTGTCAAGATTTTTATTATTTGTCTCATGTACTCGGTTAAATTTTGCTGGTGTTCACTGTTAGTCTTGAAGATTCATATCTTGAAATGTTTATGACGGATTCAGGGTAGGTGCCAACACTAATTTCATTCCAAATCCAGATCAAAGTTTCTGTTCTGTTTGAGACCTATCTCTTGGAGTTCTTGCTAGAAAATATTAACTTTTTGTTCAAGATCATTTCTATCCCGATTATGCATACCTATATCATCAGTATAGCCCTCCACTTGGCATTCTATGGATATTGTTTTCTTAGGCGAAGCAGGAACGTTGTTTTCTGTTAGTACGTTCATCTGGGAATTCATGTTGAACTCTCGAAGAATCAGTGCCTATCTCTTCACATCTGTGCCTGTATATACAAGTTTAAGAAAAGATGAAATCGATTGTCGCTCTCATTTCATACTTGAAATTGTTATCAGGCTTGCAGTGTCTGACTTTGTGGACCGGTATTGTTTTTCTATCAAATTTAGACATTCAGTTCCTCTATCAGGTGTAGACATTCCAGAGACCGAAAGACGATTTCTAACGGATGACAAGAAGTCTTCCTTCATATAGCCGTATGTTTTAGTATGGTAAATTGCGATAAATCTAGACGTGTGACTGTCTTGCGGACTACCTGTTTATTTTTCCATAATGCATTCACTTTTGGGATGTCCTTCTGCTTGCATATTTATTTCAATTTAGAAATTTCCTTGTAGATTCAAGATGTTACGCTATTCTCAAAGATTAGGTCTCAGTGTCAAGTGATGCATTATATATATATATATATATATATATATATATATATATATATATATATATATATATATATATGTATAACGTAATATAATATAAAAGGGTCAAACACTAATATTCCATGGTTATAATTTATTACATTAGAATCGTAATCACGATCCAATTCATCGTACCTACAAATTCAAAATATTGAATTTGTAGGTCTGATGAATTGGATCGTGATTACGATTCCAATTTAATAAAGTATAACCGTGAAATATTAGCGTTTGAGCCTTTTATGTTATATTCTTACTCTGTCCTGGACATTGAGTTCTACCTGTTGAGAATTTATATATATATATATATATATATATATATATATATATATATTGACCTCTAAGATATATATATATATATATATATATATATATATATATATATATATATATATATATATATATAGTCATCCACAGACAGGCTATATATAATATATATATTGACCACTAATAATATATATATATATATAACATACATATATATATATATATATATATATATATTTATATATATATATATATATGTATAGTCATCCACAGACTGTTACGCTGTATCACAGCTCATCAGTGTGTCTAGACGTCCGGTTCCCTCTAACTAGAAACACGGCTGAATAGGCGTCAGTCGGAGAGTTTACCCCTAAGCTGTTGGCGCACGGCAGGGAAGAAAGTGAATTTTAAGCGTATTTATTTTTAGTTAAACCCACAGTGACCGATATAAATGTGTGCGTATGTGCGTGTATATGTTTCTGTATGTATCTGATATTTTTCTCGCATTTTCTTTTTATCTCATTCTATTGCTATCTATATATCTGTCTCAGACGTTTATCTTTATTTACACACACACACACACACACATATATATATATACATATAGGTATATATATATATATGCATATGTATATATGCATATATATATGCATATATATATGTGCATTTATATATGCATATATATATACATATGTATACATATATATATACATATATACATATATATACATATACATATATATATATACATATACACACATATATATATATATGTGTGTATATATATATATATATATATATATATATATATATATATATATATATATATATATGTAAGCAAATATGTGGATGTAGATCCGACGGTATGATGAAAATGTGGAAAAGACAAAGCAAAATCCGAATATGTGAGTTTACTGTATTTTATTTTGTTTTTGTTTTTGTTTTTCTGTCGACGTCAGACGTTTCGGTCAAATAGACCTTCTTCAGGACATGGTTAATGGAGACATATTCATATTAAATTTAAGTTAAATGAAGAGATGATATATACAGGACTAGTCAGAAACAGAAAAACTGAAATTCTAAAGTCAGAGTATTCTTTCTTGGATTCAGATACGCTGGCGCCGTGTGGGCTGCGCTGCGAAAACCTGCTCCCAGGGAAGAGATTTTATCCTAAGTGGAAAGGGGGGGACCTATTTAAAAACTATAGCTTATCGGTACGTTTTTCAAGCATTAATCTTGCTAGGAAAGTTGATATATTAAAGAAACCCTGTCTGGTGTTTATTGTACGTGAGGTGGATATCATGCCAGCCTCGTAAATCTGCCGAAGGTTTTTATTGTGGATATATTTTAAAATCTTCAGAGTCGAAATCAAAATTGTGATCAGATTTGGCTATGTGTACAAACAAAGCACTACTTAAATTACCGAGGCGAATATCTCGTTTATGTTCGGAAATGCGAGATTTTAAGGACCTCCCTGTCTCGCCTACATAACTCAAGTTGCAGTCTCTACATGGTACCTGATAGAGGCAAGCATCGGATGTAATATGCTGTCTGCTGGTATTATTTAATATACTTCGGATAGTTTTAGTGGGTAATGCAGTAGTTTTAATTTTTAGTGCGTTTAGATTGTTGGAGATGTGTTCGGTCAGAGGGTTATTCGGTAGAAAGATGCGGCCAATAGGATTATCAGGGGCAGCTGAAAGTGAGCCTCTTCCTACCTTAGATGTAGTAGTAATAGTCGGTGTGTCATTTTGCACTGATGAACGAACTTTGTGAATTTTCAAGGCTTTATGCTTAGCGCCGAGTATTAATTGTCTCGGATACGAAAGGCTTGAGAAGGTATCCTCGATATAACTAAATTCGTAGAATCCAGGTAGAACTGAATGTCTCTGACAGAGTAAGAATATAATATAAAAGGCTCAAACACTAATATTCCAATGTAATAAATTATAACCATGGAATATTAGTGTTTGAGCCTTTTATATTATATATATATATATATATATATATATATATATATATATATATATATATATATATATATATATATATATATATATGGTGTATCAAAAATACATTTTCATACTTTGGGGGCGGTTTCCTCACACCAAACTAAGACGAAAGTCCATATAAACATATGTCCGCAAATCATTCGTTCTTGAGTTATTAAGTTTAAAGTTTACGGGATACACTTTTAAATGTACAATCCAAAAATACTGTGGTGATATGCAAATTAGTATAATTTGCATATGAGCAGTTAGCTCATATTTATAAACTGACACCAACTAGAACAGAGAAATAATACTTCTTAGCATTATCCACGACACAACAATGGCGTCGCCGATAGGATTCTCTTTGGTCCTTGAAGACTAAGAATACGTAGATACATGGATTCGTTGCTTCGCTGCTAATGCGAGATGTAAAAAGTTGAAAGACAACAAAAACAGAGGAGGGGAAAATGAAATCACCGACTTGTTCATGGCTACCGCTGGTTGTGAAGCGATTATGAAGGTTGCTACAATGGTGTACCGTCGAGAACTAGAAGAAATGACTTTCGAAGAAATAAGCCAGGTTATCAAGGGAAACATGAGGCCAAAGAAAAGACTGGTGATTGCAGAAAGGACCAAGTTTATGGCAATGAAGCAGGAAGTGGATGAACCGATAGTAAAATATTTACACCGGTTAAAAAGTGCGAGTAAATACTGTGAATTCGAAAAACTAGGAACAGGAGAGCAAACAACGGAAGAAGAATTAATCCAACTAAGATTAATTGAAGGTATGCATAATTCAGCACATAGATATAAGTTAATGGAACAGTTACAACTTACAAACATGCCCTTGAACATGTGTCTAGAATTTATACAACAGCAGGAATTAATACATACCTACAACCAAAATAATAATAAATCCTACGAAGAAATAATGGCCGAAACATATACGGTACAAACAAAAAGAAAAAATTGTGCGTACTGTGGAAAAATTCATGAAATGAAAAAGGAAAAATGCCCAGCCTATGGAAAAACATGTTCAAAGTGTTTAAAAAACAATCACTTCAAAGAAGTATGTAAAACTCAAAAATGTGGAAAGAATAGAGGATGAAAATAGACAAATTTTTAATGTAAAAAAATGGTAATATCCAAAATAATGGATCTAAGAACGGAGATACAAAAATAAAAATAAAAATCAACGACTGTGTTGTTGAAATGCAAATCGACACAGGTAGTGAAGTCACGATAGTACCCAGAAATTTGTGGG
The DNA here is from genome assembly GCA_964036315.1 of Acanthosepion esculentum. Classification (NCBI taxonomy): domain Eukaryota; kingdom Metazoa; phylum Mollusca; class Cephalopoda; order Sepiida; family Sepiidae; genus Acanthosepion; species Acanthosepion esculentum. The sequence goes on from OZ038487.1 coordinate 37,498,181, forward strand.
AAAAAATGGGAAAACCGTTTTAAAAAAAAAGCAACCTACAATTGCGTCAGTTTGATGGCTCGATTATAGCAATTATGGGTTACTTTGAAGTGAACCTTCAAAGTAACCCATAATTGCTATAATCGAGCAATAGAACTAAAAGAAAAATATGAAATAGTACCCATTATAGTTACAAATTGCCGAAAAACGCATGGACTACTGGGGAATGACGTATTAAAAATCAATTAAACGAAGTTGATTAATGAGATAGAAATTGAAAAAACAGGAAAATTAAAAAATTATGAAGCTAGCCTGAAATTAAAAGAAAATGTTTCCGCCTCCTACTATGAAGCGAGAAAAATACCAGTGCATTTATTACCGTTGGTAATAGCTAAATTGCGAAAAATTATAAAGGAAGACTTACTAGAACCGGCCCCTCCAGGAGGAAGTAAATGGGCATCACCCATTTTCGTATTGGAAAAAAAAGATGGGGACCTGAGAATTTGTGGAGATTATAAAATAGGGGTGAACCATAAAGTCTGCGCCGACTCGTACCCTATTCCGAATGTGGAAGTAGCTTTACATAAACTTGCTGGAATGAAAGTATTTTCGAAGATAGACCTAAAATCAGCTTACCACCAAATACTGATAAATGAAAATTTTAAAGAAGTGACGACCATAAACACACCTATAGGCCTGTTAAGGTGGAAAAGGATGCCGTATGGCATAAAAACGGCAAGCGCAATTTTTCAAAAAGCTATTGAAAAAGTAATAGGGAATGTTGAAAATACTATCTGTTATCAAGACGATATTTGTGTTGGAGATTTAAATGAAGATGATTTAAAGAAAAAAACTGAAAATATACTGAACCGGCTAAGAGACGCTGGTATGACAATAAATACAAAACAATGTGTAACCAACAGTAATGAAATATCATTTTTGGGTTACTCAATATCAAAGGAAGGGATCTCTCCAGATAAAGTACTAATAGAGAAAATTTTAGAAGTGGCTAAACCGAAAAATAAAAAAGAGTTGGAGTCCTTTTTAGATTTGGTAATTGTTTATAGAAAATACGTACCAAAATATAATGAGTTGACAGAACCATTTGCGAAGTTAAGAAAAAAAAATATGGAATTCATTTGGTTAGAACGCCAACAGAAAACCTTTGAAAACTTAAATCAAATTCTGGCAAAAAGCCATTAGTACAAATTTTTGACCCTAAGAAGGACATAACTCTAACTACTGACGCCAGTGAGAAGTCCATATCTGGTATCTTGTCACAAGAGGGGCATCCCATAATGTACTTATCAAGGAGATTAACAACGACTGAACACAATTATTCGAATATAGAAAGGGTGGCACTAGCCATAGTGTGGACAACGGATAGAGCAAGACAGTTTTTGATGGGAAAAAAATTCTTGTTGAAAAGTGATCACAGACCACTGGAATTTATTTTCAACCCAAGAAAAGAACTACCGAAAGTTACAACGTCCAGAATATTACGTTGGGCGATTAGACTGATGGCGTTCGACTTTGACATTGAATATGTTAAAGGGAATACGATACCGCACGTTGATGCCTTATCTAGATTGAGGTTTTATATAGAGGAGAAGGACAAAAACGACGAGGAATTTGAAGACACATTCTTGCACCTTGTAGAAACCGATGTAATATATGTAGATAAAATGGCTACTGAAACTACAAATGACCCAGTGTTAAATAGAATAATGTCGAGGATAAAACAGAATCGTTGGGGAAATTGTTCAATGGCTGAAAGACCATTCAAAGAAATCAGACATAAACTGACGATAGAAAACGGGGTAATATGTAATGGAGACTTGGTAGTTCCCCCAGAAACACAGAGGAGACAGGTTATAAAAGGTGTACACGATGACGTACATTGTGGAGTGGCAGCTACGCAAAGAAGATTAAAATTGGAAGCGTGGTGGCCGGTTTCTCAAGAGACGTAGAAGACTACGTAAAAAGATGCAAAAAATGCACAGAACTCAGGAATTTCAAACAAAAGAAAATACATGTGTGGCCCCGAGAAGTGGAACCATGGAGCAGAGTACACATGGACCATGCCTATGTCAATGGGATAGGATTATTATTAATATTAGTAGACGCATATTCAGGTTGGCCTGAAGTGGTGAGAGTACCTGATAAAAAAAGTACCACCGTAAAACAAATATTAAGAGTAATATTTTCGAAAAATGGGATACCGAGAACATTGGTGACCGATAACGCACCAGAATTTGCAGATATTGATTTGCATGAATGGCTAAGAAAAATAGGATGTAGACCTTACAAGACCCCTCCCTACTACCCTCAAAGCAATGGGACAGCGGAAAGGATGGTCCAGACGGTAAAGAAGGGCATAAAAGCATGCTTGCAACAGAAGGAGGAAATCGATGCTTCCTACCAAGACTATTAAGTTACAGAACAATTCCGCATGCGGGCAGGCCGGAAAGTCCATCTGCCTTAATGGGCAGACAATTAAGATCCCCTTTGACTATGTCATATGTCACAAATCAAAAGATGTGGTACAAAAGAAATAGGAATATGCAACCCGAGTCAGCCGAATTTATTATGCAGAAAGGACATAATACTGCAATATTAAATAAAGAAAATGGGAACAGTGTTCTAGTTCATGCTGACCAAATAAGATCCCAAGGAGAAGAATCGGATGAGTAAATGCCTTCAGAGATGCCCATTATTGATGTAACAGAAGAGTTAATGCAGAGTGAAACTGCGGAGGAAGAAGTAGAATGGGGCGAGTTAGAAGAAAAAGACCAGAGCATGCAAGAGGAACAGTTTGATCATAGACGTGATAGATCTAGATCTCCAAGGGAAAGGAGAGAGATAGGGGAAGATGTTCAGGAGGGCACAAGAAGAAGTACAAGAAGTACTCGCGGCATAAGGCCCCTCCGTTATAGGGAGATGTAGTGATATGCAAATTAGTATAATTTGCATATGAGCAGGTAGCTCATATTTATAAACTGACACCAACTAGAACAGAGAAATAATACTTCTTAGCATTATACACGACACAAGAAATACATTTACAAACTTTGGCGGGTTCCTGATTCTACTGTAAACTCTCTTTAAACGTAATCACTCAAAAAGAAGAATTTTTTCGACATATGTTTATACGGACTTTTGTCTTCGGTGAAACCGCTCTCAAAGTTTGTAAAAGTATTTTTGATACACCCAATATACGGTAGACTCTCCTGTCGTATTCGACGTATGTGGGTCAACTTGCTCAGTTCCTAGGAACCGAAAGACCCAGACACCAGCACATATGATTTGATTATAGAGGTGAAGGATTTGTGCAGAACCAACCACACTTTTTGAAGGGCGGAATACAGAGACCTGGTGCCCTACGTACCACAAAGTCCCAAAACAATCCTCCGTTGGTTTTGAATTCAGAGTTTTCTTTCTCCTAGACCTGTTGCCATCCAGGACTGTAGAACACAGTCTGTACTGCTATTTACCCATAGCTGAAGGGAGAAAAAGATGATTAATACCTTTCCCAAGGTTATTATCATATAAGTGGATGTAATGGATTCGACAGCCAATATATATATATATATATATATATATTGGGTGTATATGTATATTGGGTGTATATATATATATATATGTGTGTGTGTGTGTGTGTGTCTGTGTGTGTGCGTACATGCATATGTTTCTCTCTCGAATTTTATCTGTCTATTGCAGGTTTTTTTCTCTCTATCGAGCTGATAACAATTTCAAATGTCACTTATCATTCCAAGTCGGCATAACTCAACTGGCGCCGTCAATAATTTTCATATTAATGCATGTTTATCAAATCTTAATCTCGTTGAAGTATAAAATCCAGAATTCTGCCTACAAACTCGTGTTGAAAATACGATTTACTCATTTGGACGCTTGCTTAGAACTGCGTTAAATCTATCTCATGGCTGAGATAGTTGCGTTTTTCCCCATTCTTTTTTAACGGAGAGAGGCACTTTGGACTTGAAACAGTTGCATATCGCCTGGCATTTAAACTAGCTCCTCTGGAAGATTCTTGGTTTGAACATCATCACAGTAGCTAGGGAGGAGTAGATGCGATAGCTATCAATAAACTGCAGAAGAACTCAAAATTGATCGCTGCATTTAAGTATTGAATTAATGTTTGAGCTTACCTTTTAAAATTTCAACGATAATTCTTCTGCTGCCACTTAATTTAAAGACGATTTGATGTTCGTAGATCCTTATTATTCATAAAAAAACAATTATTTTTATATCATGTGTGACAGAACGGGGGACAATTTATACGATAAAATTAATATAGTGTAAAGATTAGGAAAACAGAAATTAGAATTAGTTATGCATTCAACATTTGAAGAGTTAGAGAAACATGATGGTTAATGAAGTAAAACCTATATTATGGAATTTATAAAAATAAATATGAAATTGGAACTCAATGTGCCCACGCATTCAGAGATTAAAAATCCCCAACTCTCCATTACACTGAAGGCTGTATCTGTATTATATATTATCTACTTCTAGGCACTATCAATCTTTAGGTTTAACTAATTTGCATATTGGTTTTTAAAAAAATTATTTCATTAATTAACTGTCCTTCATTAATGTTCTTTTATGCAAGGGTTGTTTTGATTTTCATATAAAAAATAATACTGTTCAGGAATATCGTCTTATATAGTGCAGAAAATTGGTTTAAATCTGCATTTTACTTGGCTTTCAACAAGTTGGTATCTATTTGTAAAACTTTTCTTAACTATAACAAGCCAATTTATGAATGAAATGTTTATGTAAAATTTTTGTTTCAAAGATTTTAAGTAGGGAATATATCTTACGTTGCGAAGCGATAGCGAGTAGGCGAAGCCTGTTAGTATATTATATTGCTATCTTACTTCGATGCAATGTCCTTTGCCGTAAACAGCATTATTGACAACCACCCTCAATTGGGTTATTTACTGTTTGTGAAATTTGACGTCTAATTGATCTTCTCGTTTCCATGTTCCTTAATAATTTCTCTTTACTTCCATGTTCAGTCTATATTTTCAACATCTGTTTTCTGAGAATCACATCTCTGTTGCTTCAGATCTCTTCTTCATCTGTGAGTACCTGTCTATCATTCACTGAAGTACGAGAATTGGCATAACAGCTGAGCACTTCGGATTTCGTTGTCACATTTTCCTTCATCTGTTAGAACACAAGACAATCGAAGCAAAAGAAATGTGGTTCTACAGAAGGATGCTGAGGATTTAACCGAACATGTGAGCAACGACGTCGTTTTTGAGAAAATGGAAACAAAAAGTAAACTTATAGTTAACACCAGGTAGAGACAGTTGGAATTTCTAGCATACACAATGAGGAAAGACAGCTTGGAAAATCTGATATTCACAGGACCTCAAGGAGAATAGATGAAAACAGCGCATAAAATACTTAGTGGGCTTGAGTAAATGGATGGCTTAGCAGGTTTTAAGAGAAATAGCGGAAAGACAAAATTTATTAGGAACTACAAAAGTCAGGAAATTGTGGAGAGCCATGATCACCTACAGCCAGAGGTCACATGCCACATAAGGAAGAAGAATTTGTTCGATTTTGACATCTGGGCCTTTGTTTTTCTTACTGCACCATATATCAAATCATCTTTGTACAGTTTCAGGTTGGTAAGGTTTGAAAACAGGGTCGTTTTTCCTCCAGACCGGTTTTCCAAAAACAGCTAGAAATCTCATTCTACCCAACTTTTTATTTAATACTTGGAGAAAGTTCCTCCTCCTCCTCTACTACTACTTCTTCTTCATCATCTTCTCCTCTCCCTTCTTCTTTTTCTGCTCTTCCTGCCAACACCCTCCCTTCTCCCTCCTCCTCTCCTCATGTCTTCCACCTCCTCTTCCTCCCCTCCAACGTTCCACACATCCTCCTCCTCCTTCGTCGTGAGCGATGAATAACCCACTTCCATGCTTTCAATATGTTTTGAGTGTGACAAATTTCCCAAGTCTTTTTTTGCCTTACGTGTTCCAGAAATTGTAATTCTTTCTGATTTTATCGATAATTGTCCTTTTGTTTCCATTTTCCTTAAAACATCCTCATTACTGAATTGTTCCCTCCATGATATTCGCATCCTCCCCTTTTAGGACCACATCTCTGCTGCCTCAAATCTCTTCTTCATCGGTGAGCGAATTGCCCATCATTCACTACCATATAGGATGACCAATATTACACAGGAGTTCAGCACTCTTTTCTTGATTTCGAACGAAATTTCCCCGTTTCTTAATAGGTTATGTAATTTTCTGAAGGGGTCGCTTTTTACTTGAATGTCGGTAACTCATATTCCGTTATCTGAGAAAATATTTCCCCAATATTTAAACTTCTATGCTGGTTCCATTCTGACCTTTCCAAATTGTCGTTCGCATCTCTTTCAGTCAATCATAGAAACTATCTTCTTACAATTGATGCTTAGTTCTTTCTTTATACATGTTCTTGCTACGTTGTCTTTTTTTTTTATTTTTGCAAAACTATTCAGAAAAAATTGCCATGATGCCATTCCTGAAACTAAGGTCTTTTGTTTGGACCCTTTAGGAAATAAGTAAACAACAGGAATCAAAGGAATTGATATTAATATATTATTATTATTATCATTATTCTCATTATTATTATTCTCATTATTATCTTTATTATTATTCACATTATTATTATTATTCTCATTATTATTATTGTTATTATTAGCATCATTATTCTCATTATTATTATTCTCATTTTATTATTATCATTCTCATTATTATTATTCTCATTATTATTACTATTGTTATTATTAT
>OZ038487.1:37512471-37519971 GCA_964036315.1 Acanthosepion esculentum
GGGACATGGCACATAGAACAAGAAGAGGTCTAGTAAATTCAGCATGGACGCGAAGTTGCTTAAATCTACCTACAGTATGTGATAGTTACATATTTTCTGTCGGCGCATTTGGTAGTTGCTTGAACTTAGCTAAAAGCAGTATTACGATTTTAGGTTTTTTCATTTGGCAGACCTGCTTTATTTAGGAAACTGGAAACAAAAAAACACTCTTATATTTACAATTCGAAAATGACAGAAGAAAGAGGGCCTTAAACATTTCGTTAGATCCGGCATGCTTTTAACTAATTCTGCTACGAAGAACGTTGTCGATTTGTAGAGGACCGTGTGGCTTTGAGTGTTGATGAATTAGGGACACGTGCTGTTTATTCCTGCTAGAAGAAGGTCCAACTACAAGAAAATGGTGGACTCAAATTGCGTTCAACCAAAGATGTAAAGAAAACAAACAAGACGATATATATATATATATATATATATATATATATATATATATATATATATATATATATATATGTCAACAAATATATGTATTAAACAACAAGATTTACTAGTGACGAAGACAAACATTTGTGTTGTGTGTGAACGTAAAGATTTTGTATTTTGGTGAATGTTCGTACGTACGCGTATGTGTGTTTCATAGCGTTTTCCCATGAGCGGATTTCTACGAGAGATCACAGTTTTAAATGTGTACGCTGAACTGCAAAGTAGAAAAGAGAACGAGGCAAGAAGTCGACAAGTATTTATAGTGTAGGGAGAGCGACCCCTAGTGAACAATTAGGGAATTAAGGAGGAGCTAACTCCGACAGATTAATAAATGTTGTATACTGCATTTTAGAGCATCCTTTGATTTTAGAGCAAACTGTAATCGTTTTTGTTTGAGATTAGGAGAGATCGGTCTCAGTTCTCCGTAAATTGTGTTTTGCGTTGCATGGGATCTCCAACTGATGTTCTGGATTTTTCTAAGTAGATTTTCATATGTCCCATCCAGTTGTCTTTCAATACGAGCCGATAATGTCCAAGTCTCTGGTCTGTACAGTAGAACTGGTTCAATCAGTCTTCGAAAGCTTTGGACTTTTAAAGAGGATGGAAGGTTAGAGCGCCAAATCTTGTGAATTTTAATAGCTCTTTCGATAGCTGATACAAAATGTGGGGCGCCAACCCTACATCCGAGTGTTTTTGTCGAGACACTATCTCTCGGAAGACTGCTACCTAAGGCTAAAGACTTCTTTCAAGACATGAAGTGAATTATCCCCGGCGAGACACCGACTTGGAATTTGTTGTGCGGACTGTCTTAATAAACATAATTAAACTGCTACGCGGTTAATAATAAAAGTCAACTGTCTAATGGATTCGTGGGCTATTTGTCCCGGTGCTGCTACAATAGTCATCGACATTGAGGATTTCCCGACATTTATTCATTGCACCGTAATTTGTTGAGTAATTATAAGCTGTTGTGCGGATGACTGATCTTTCGTCAAAAGTCAAGTGGATTTCTTACATAGATTTGGCTGAACCCTGTCCTATTGTGAATTCATTCTACTCTACCTGAATAAAAATACATTTTTACGTATATTAGAAATACTGGGTTTCAATGCTAATTAATGATTTTATTTTTTGTTTGTTTCTTTTTTATTTCTTGAATCGAAAAACCGTATGTCCGATATTTTTTCGAATTTCAGATAATATGCGAGAGCTTCACGTACCAATCTAATTACAGGAGAAATGTGTTAACTGTGTCAACATAAAATAATACATTTTGCTATTTTCATGCAAAAGAGAATCTTTTTTTTTAAATATTTTCTTTTTATGCTTATCTAAAACACTGAAAGCATATTTCTACTTCGCCAAATATCACTGCCTCTTTTGCTTATATGGACACATCACGTTGAAATATCATTTCCCGTACGATCACCGAAGTTAAGCAACGTCGATCTTGGGCATTACCTAGATGGGTGACCGCTTGGGAATATTAGGTGCTGAAATCACGGATGTGCGGGTGGTGTAATTGATAATGCTCGGCATTATTAATCGCTGAGCAGAGTTCCAATTCCAGTCAGTTTCGTAATATCCACTTATGTGCAAGGCATGAATCCATATCTTCCCACAAGCTTGTGGGTTAATTAGTTAAGTAAGGCTAGACCATTATTATCTCTAAAAGATTGAAAAAGAAATCTTGCAATATAACACTATTTTCTCGATGTAAATAATCTGCAAAGGGTTGATAAGCCGTAGAAAACGAATCGATCAAACAGTTTCGATTGTATTGAAAAATGGTAAACGTTGCTCAGTAAGACGACCTGACCTTTGTTGCACTAACGTCTTGAACATGGACTCTTCCATTGACAATGAAAGCAGTCGCAAAGAGTGTCAAGCGAATACCCTGGGAGGTGAAAAGGAAAATACATATGTTTCCGAATGACACGACTTGTATCATTAAATCATTATTATCTGCCCCCCCCCCCCAAATTACAATCTAAAAATATTTCCTTGCTATCAATAACCTGCAAAGTTCTCATAAGCTGTAGAAAACGAATCAATCAAGGAAAACTGATAATTGAAAACGGCAAAAAAAAAACTAGATTTGTTTTTATTTCATGCCTCATGTCGCTTCAAGGTGTGGCCAATCATAGGTATGTACACATTTCCATTCTTTGTAGCTTTAAGCAATGTTCTTACCATCTCTCCCAATCTCTATTGAATTTTCCCATTGACATCCTTGTCTTCAGTGAGTTCTGTGAGTGTCTTTTTTTTCATTTTCTATCTCAGATATTCCAAATCTTTCTCATTCAAAATACAAGTGTTCTTTTTAGTTCCTATTTTTCTTAAAATTTACATGTTTCCCCCGTGTACAATCCATGGTAATGTCAACTTTCTATAGAACCAGATCTATGTTTCTCCAAGTGACGCTTTTCTTCACTGCTTGGCTATGGCGCTGGTATCAAAGTATATTTTCTGATCGCTTCATCTCTAATGGTAATGTTAATATTTCCTCAGAAGGAAAGATTTGGCAATCATTGAATAAAACAGCCATTACTACTGTCGGTTGAAATTTATAAAATCTACCTTTAAAAATAATTTTTCATCAAAATACCTGTTGTGGGGCTCTCCCCTTTTTACACAAGATGGACTCGTCTAAAGTATACTTATTCTGACTGAGTGGAGATACGTGGAGTACACCGGGTGTTCACAAAGAGATACTTTGAGATAAGGTCGAGATACGTAGAGTCCAGACAGAGAGAGATAATTACGGCTTCACTTACAGAGACTTGTACATATAATTTCTACTAACCCGCATTCCTGGACTACTAATCTTCATATCAAAGTTGTATTCTTACCTTTCAATACACTTATTTTCCTATTTCAATTACTGGCATTCTTTACTTATTTGGGCAGGATTCCATCCCCGGAATCCACAACAATACCTTTTTGAAATTCACAATTGTTGCCCTTACCGTTATTGATGGGAGCTTTCTTCCTAAGTTTCTCAAGTCCACTGTTCTCACTCTTTCAGTATTGATGGGGGATTTCTTCTTAAATTTTAGCTTGAATTAGCATGGAACGTCAACATTTTGATTATGTCATTATTTTATCTTCGAGTTACATGTTCGATTTACTTCAATTGTTGCTGCTGTTGGCAGTCCTTAAGTGATGTGATTTCTGTTATTTGGTACAGTTCTTTGATTGTGATTCTTCAGTTTTGAAGAAGGAATGTCCTTGCCAAGACCCTGAGGCTTTACTCCCAATATACCATTCAGAGCTTTGCTTTAATAAATGGATGGCAGAACAAGGATTAGGAGAGATTAAAAAAAGACAAAATTTATTAAGTAAGTAAAGTACAAGAATTTGTTGAAACCCCTGATTGCCAAAGTCCTGAAGGGATGCAGCGCGTAGAAGACAGTTTCAGTTTAAGTGATGTGGTTTCTGTTATTTGGTACAGTTCTTTGTTTGTGATTCTTAAGTACCAGTTCACAAGTTTTGAAGAAGGATGGTCCTTGCCAAGACCCTGCATCTTTAGTCCCAACATACCATTCAGAGCTTTGCTTTAGAAAATGGATGGCAGAACACGGATTACGAGAGATAAAAAGACAAAATTTATTAAGTACAAGAATTTGTGAAATCCCATGATTGCCAACGTCCTGAAGGGATGCAGCGCATAGAAAACAGATTCTCAAGTCCACTGTTATCCCCCTTTCCAGTAGTGATAGGGGGGAGCTTTCTTCCTAAACCTTTGTCGAATTATATCATTACTTTCTCTTAAATTTACATGTGCTATCTATTTTAGTTATTACTATTGAAAGTGATGTAGTTTCTCAAGTCCAGTAGCTGTTATCTCTCTTTCCAGTATTGATGAGGTTTTCTTCCTAACGTTTTCCTTGAAGAAGTATGGAACGTCAACATTTTCATTATGCCATTATTTTCTCTTAGACTCACATGTGCCATACATTTTAGTTGTTGCTGTTGTTGAAAGTCTTTCTATGAAATGATTTTTTTTTAAATAGGTTTCTCAAGTCCAGTAAGTGTTATCGCTCTTTCCAGTACTGATGGGAGTTTCCTTTCTAAACTTTTCTTCAAAGTAGTGCCGATCATCAACATCTTGATTATCTCAATTATTTCAGTTGTTGCCGTTGGTGAAAGTCCTCAGCTGATATGCTTTTTGATATTCGGTACAGACTATTGTCTGGGATTCTTTAGCGCCAGTTCAAGGTCGAGGAAGGGTGGTCGTACAGGCTTTATTAAAGCCATTTTTAATCATTTGAGAAAGCGGTTGTATACAGTTGGTAGCTTAGACATTTCACAACCGATTGGTCTCCATTCATGGTATTCATATATATGTCTAGATTTACGAGTGAGTAGTGAGTTGGATCCTCTCTGGTTGTGCCAAACGTTTGGTCTTCTGCCACATCTAAGCCAAGCTGAGGAAATCGCTATATGCATGTCTAGATCTGACGAGGATATTAAAGAACATGTCTCGATCTTTTAGGTTATCGCTTTGTTTTTGTAGCATAGAACAAGCTCAGACTGTTCTTCCTTCAATTTCCCTATTTCGTATGTTAGATTTGTTATAGCGTATCCATATATGATCCATATATCCGGTACACGTTGATTTTTGTTCAAAACTATTACCATCGCAAATATAAATACCTATGTCATCAGTATACAACCCTCGTGTGGATGTTGTATTTCGATTGATAGATTAATATGGGATGTGCTATGGAAAGCATAAATGATCAGTGTTCATCGCTTCAGATCTGTTCTTGTATATGCGCAGACTGTTGTCAAGGAATTGACGTCTTTGTTCAGTATATTCTGTCTTTATACGCATCTCTAAAGAGGATTCTGGTTACATGACAATTATGAAGCATTAACAATGACAATCATTTTCCTTTCTCGGGCGAAAAGAAAATAATTGATTTCGAATTTCTATATACTTACCTTTTAATGAGTCAGTTTTCAATTTCAACGGGATATGCATATATATATATATATATATACATATATATATATATATATATATATATATATATATATATATATATATATATATGAAAGTGAACAGTGAGGTCAACACTCAGTAGCGATCGTCTGTTTCATATTTAAACGCCATCATCTGCCATTGTGTCTATGCAGGAAACAGGATGTCGCCGCTTGATGTTAACCTAAATGTCCACGTTTATATTTGCATACACTCCGTCCTTGATATTAATCAAATTAACCCCTAAATATAGTATATCTTAAAATATTATTTTTACTATATATATATATATATATATATATATATATATATATATATATATATATATATATATATATATATATGTATATATATATATATATATATATTATAAATAATATAGTTTTAAGGTATACGATATATATAATCCTAACGGTAACTTTAACCCTTGAAGAATGGTCATTACCAAGAAAATTCGAAATCGGGGAAAACAACAACAAAAAATTAATATTAAATTTAAGTAATCTTATATATATATATATATATATATATATATATATATATATATATATATATATATATATATATATATATATATATCTTAAATCGATTTAAAAGGTAGTACGATTAAGCTTTTTATTTAATTTTCGTTATGTTTTCTGCTGTGAAAATTGACCAAATCTTCTATATATCCGAGCCCTTTCAGCTGTTCTATTTGCCGCTATCAAGGATATGTTAAATTTTTAAATGAATGTTCATATATATATATATATATATATATATATATATAATTTCTAATTTGCGCTATATATAGGAGAAAGGTATGTAAATATAAGCAGTATGGACATAAAATTCAATGTGCTAACTGGCAGTTTTACGTCTTAAACAATTATCAATTACTTAAACAGTATCGGTCCGTCGCTCAAGCGCCACAATTCTGTTACCCGTTTGGTCTATTTGGTAGTTTAGTCGTTACAAGCTACTTATTCGATTACAAATTCCTTAGTAATCGTCTTAATTTCTATAACAACCGACACACTTCCGGTGGCTCGTGTGCATCGCGTTAGGCACCTTAGTTTGGTTCATCAGTTCTAGTTACTAAACGAGGCCTACTTGGCACTTGCATTCAGTCCCGCGTCCGTGCCAAACGCGGAAGGAGCGGTGGTTCTCTCTTCGGGAGAGTCGAACCATTTCCCCCGTTCAGAGTTCAGAGCCATTAATCGTCCGTTTTACATATATACAAGGAGATGCAAAAATAAGCATATGTTTAAGAATCTTAGAAATTATCTTTAGTTCAGTGTTATTTTTATATATTATGGTCATTTTTTTAATTTTGCACAATATATATATATATATATATATATGATTTGCACACGGCGTAAAACAGATCTTCACAGAATCTAATCTCGCCAGACGAAGGACTTACAAATCAAGATAAACGAATTGAGCAGCCAAAAATATTTGAAAGATGTTTCTGTTTTTAATGTAAGCAAAGGCAAAGAATAATAGGAATATTGGCTAAAGACATAAAAAGAAAAGAAAATACAACGTTTATATTTTATTTCCCCAGAAATTAAAATATAATCTATGACCCTTAAGGTTGTCTGTTTTTTCGTTTAATTAATATTAGCTCTGTTTTTATATTGAGCTCTCTGGATTACATCCCCATTAATGTTATCCATACGGATTACCAAACATTTCATTACCTAACTATATATATATATATATATATATATATATATATATATATATATATATATACACACACACATGCTCTATCTCTGATATTGAGCACTTTATCCCATAAATATAGCACACTTTAAGACAATATTTCTTCAAATATATATATATATATAAATATATATACATATATATATATATATATATATATATATATATATTATATATATATATATATATATATATATATATATATATATATATATATATGGCCCGACGATTGCATCTAGCATGAAACAGACTGTCGCCTCTAAGTGTTGACTTCTATGTTCACTTTTATATTTACACACGCTGTATCTCTGATATTGAGC
>OZ038487.1:37524971-37549971 GCA_964036315.1 Acanthosepion esculentum
ATATCATTTTTGTAATCCGTGACCTATTACGCCGTAACTGTCTATAGAAGGAGGAAGACAACAACATTAAGAAAACAGTCTGCCTGCCTTATGTGAAGTGGTTATCAGAGAAAATACAAAGGATCTTCGGTACATATAACATCAGGTCAACCTTCAAAAGCTTGACGACACTTCGCAGATATCTCTCCCGAGTAAGACCCCCCATAGAGGAGAACATGACTAAAGACTGTGTGTACGCTATCCCGTGCAGCTGCGGAAAGAAATATAAAGGAGAGACAGGCCGCCTCCTTAAGGTGAGGCTTCAAGAACACCAGAAAGCTGTAACACGAGGGGAAGTGGAAAAATCAGGTGTGGCTGACTACATATCGAGAGAGAAGGGAGATCACCACCCTCTGTGGGATCAGGTTGAGATCATAGACAAGGAACACCATTGGAAAATTCGTAAACTTAATGAATCAGGACATATGCTAGGCCACAAAAATCTCCTGAGCCGACCAAGCATAGAAATGAATACAATATGGGAATCAGTAATAAGGAGTGCCAGAGAAAAGCGATAATAACAACAAAAAGTTGCAATATGAGCTCTGGTAAAAATTGCTATGATAACAGAAAGACTTGCAATATGAGCAATGATAAAAATGTTTGCTGAAGACATTAGGTTTATAATACCCAGAAATTCATACACAGATGTCCACAAGGGCACAGTGGATAAAGGCGTTGTTTAGATCCAGTGACAGGACCCAAAGAGCGTGAGTTCAATACCCGGTTAAGGCAGTGGAGAATAACTGATAACTGACATCCATGAAACTTGGCACGTGGAACTAGAACAGTCTACCCCAGTGAGCGAAATAAAGGGTTCAATTCAACATTCCAACCACCTGAAGAAGACCGGAGCGTACAACGGCGAAAACTTTATAATAAATATGGCGACAAAGATGAGGACAATAGTCCGAATAATGTAAATAATGTGCTATTACGCCGCCTTCTCACGTTTCTTTTCTATTTTTATATCCTCTGAAAAACACTTTTTCAAACGTTTTGAAAAAAATTCTGTCCCTTCTCTTATCCGTTCTTATTCTCTTTTTGACCTGGTAATAAGTTGTCGAAGACCGATTTAAGTTTTCTTGCGAACATCAATTATGCTGGTGACATGCCTGACGGTGTATTGGAATTCGGCCTTACCCGGTATATTTTCAAGAATTTTTGTAGTGCTTCCTCGCTCACTTTTTCATTATTTTCTTTTTTCAAAGCTCTGTTAAACGGACACACAAACCGTTCATCTTATCCGTTTGACCTTGGGTGATACGGCGGAGTAGTAATATGTAGTAATGGACCTGCGAAATCTATGTGCAGTCTTGATCACGGATTATCTTTCTTTGACCAAGGTTGTAATTTCGTGGCAGGTGATTTTTCTATCAGAACACAACTGCAGGCTTTTAATTTTTCAATGTCTTAATCTATTTTGGTCCAGTATGCATAACTTCCCATAAGAGAAATTCCCTGATGTCCACTGTGACATTCATTTAATATCCGCTTTTGTAATATGACAGGTATTACTACTCTTTGTGCAAACATCAGTATTCCAGCGTGTAAGCGTATAGTCTAGATTACATTCTAAAAATCGTCTTTCTTAATTTCTTTTAGACGTTTTTTGGGGTTTTTTTTTCGAAATAAACATGTCTTGCCCTGCTTTTACTTTTATTTCTTCCAGGGTAACTGGTAATTCGCGTACTACATTGTATAATATATTTTTAATTTCTATTTCAATTTTTAATGATGCAATAACGGTGTCCTCAAACGGTTCAGTATTTTCTGGTACCAATCTTGATAAATCATCAGTATTCGTAATATTTCGGACAGTTGGTATTCCATCTTGAAATCGTAATTTAATAAGATGGTACTCCCAGCGTACCTCAGCGTTGTAATCTATTTGCTGTATGCGTCAGAATTTTTTAACCATAAACTGATAATAGAGGGCAGTAATCCGTCCGTAAACGAAAACACCTTCCGTGTATAAATTTGTGAATTTTTTTCACTGCAAATATTATTGCTAACGTCTCTTTTTCGATCTAGTTGTACTTTTTTTTTCTGCCGGCGGTAGCAAACGCGAAGCATGTGCGACGGTTTTCATGTTACCGTCATCATATTTATGTAGAATTACCGCTCCTATACCATAGTCTCTTACATCTGAAGCCAATACGATTTCTACTTTTGAATCGTAATGCCCTAATGATAAGTCTGATGTTAGTATTTTCTTGATTTCTTCAAACGCCTTATCAGTCTAGTTCCACTTTACGCCTTTTTAAAGCAAATTCTTCAGTGGAGCTCTCAAATACTGCATATTAGTTATATAGATTTGATAATAGTTTGGTAGTCCCAGAAATGATTGTAACCTAGTAACGTTTGTAGGCGGAGACATATTTTAATTGCACTTCCCCTCGATGCATCTGGTTAACGACAATTTGAGCCAGTGATTTGTCCGAGGTAGTTCATTTTAAGCAAAAACAATTCGGACTTATCATCACTGAGTTTGAAGTCGTATTCTTGTAATTTTTCAAAAAGCTAATGCCCGATATGTTTTTCCTTATCCACATAAGCAACTACGAAATCAAAATCTCTAAACGTAGTATCCATAGCTTGTTGAAATAGAGCTGGAGCCACTTTTATCCAAAATGGAAGTCGGTTGAAGTTATGAAATCACTTCTCCGATTAGTTATAGTCATTAATTCTTTACATTCTTCTTCAACGTGGATTCGTAAATATGCTTCAGTAAGATCCAGCATCGACAACAAAAAATTCCCACCGTTTAAATTCGCATAATTTTCCTTTGGACTTGGTAATGGGTCATTATGGGATTTTTGTTTAACCCTGTCAAAAAATCAGCACAAACACTAATATTATTTTTCTTTCTTTACGTACACTGCTTGGTACCGTACATTTTGAATGGCCAGTCTTTTCAATTACATCTATTTTTTCAAGTCTGTCTAATTCTTCGTTGACTTGGTCCAATGCCGCCAACGGTTTCCTACGTCTCGGTTTAACCACATGCATCGACCCTTTTTTCTCTTGAAATTTTGCTTTGACTTTAAAATTCCGACCCAATTCATCCGACTGAACATCCGGAAAACATTTTTTCAATACTTATTTTCAAATTTCCACACTGTTAATTTTATTTAAATCTTTACATTCTTCTTCAACGTGGATTCGCAAATATGCTTCAGTAAGACCCAGCTTCGAAAAAAAAAATTCCCACCGTTTAAATTAGCAAAATTTTCCTTTGGACTTGGTAATGGGTTATTATGGGATTTTTTTTAACCCTGTTAAAAAATCAGCACAAACATGAATATTATTATTATTGTTTTTACATAAACTTCTGGTACCGTCCATTTTGAATGGCCAGTCATTTCAATTACATGTATTTTTTAAAGTCCGTCTAATTCTTCGCTGACTTGATCCAATGCCCCGAACGGTACCCTACGTCTCGTTTTAAACACATGCATCGAGTCTTTTTTTCAGTTGAAATTTTGCTTTGATTTTGGAACATCGGTCCAACTAATCTTACAGAACATCCGGAAAACATTTTTTCAATACTTATTTAAAATTTCCACAGTTATTTTTTTAAGTGGTAGCTTGTCTACTTGCATTTTCGCAAATAATATTTGTAGGTAAATCCCACAACTCAAATAATTCCATCCAATCTTTACGGAATAAGGTTGTAACATTTTTTCACACATGAGTCTTAACTTTTACACACTTGTTACAAAATGAAACGTTACAAATCATTTCTCCAAAAAAAAATAATTTCTTACCTGACACGTGTGATTTCCGAAGTTCTTTTTGATGTAGAATTTCCGTTTGCTTTCCATGTGTTATCCTTAATTATTGTGATATCACTACTCGTTTTAGTTGCATTTTTACATCCACATTATTAATTTTTGAATACACACGTTTTCTTGGGGTTTCTATAATCATATTTACGTCGTAAGACCGTGTACGAAAGTTTTCTGTGAAATTTTTTTCTTGATTTAGTTTTACTATTTGACTTTTTATGTGCTATTTTTCCACACTTGTAGCACTTTGAATTCTTAAAGGCCTTTCCGTGATGTAAATTCTACATCTGAAAAATGGATTATTTTTTCTTTTTCCACATTTTTATTTAGCTTGTATGTATGCGCATTCTTTCTCTCTAAATTCTTCCGTGTCGCATCTCATATTTAGGATTCTCTGAGATTCGTCCCATATTTCTTGTAGTGTTAGTTTTCTATTCTGTGCTAGTTTCGTTAGAATTCTAGCACGTATTCCTGCGTCTTTTTTCCCTGTTGACCTTTGAACGAAAATTAACACTTTAAACATCTCTCGGGATCAGTTTGTGTAATTTCACTCTTTCACCCTCATGTTAACGATTATGTGACAAAATCGTCGTTTTCTTTTTTCGTCAGATTCATACACTTCCAACGAGTATTGAATAACAAATTTTTCTCGTTAAAGATTTTAGTAGTATATATACTGTTTCTTCAAAGCAAATTTCTCTTATTTTTGTTTGTTTTCTTTTTTTGTTAGTTCAAAATTACAGTATTTCTCATGTTCTACCGGTGCTAACTTTCTCATCAAAAGTGTTCCCAATCATTGCATTCTTCTTTGAAAATTTGCTCGTATCTTCTAAGATAAGCAGAAAATGTAATTCCGTCATCTGAATCTTATGTGAATTCAGCTATGGTATTTGCCACCACAACAGGAGTGAAAGAACTTGGGTAATGTTCCGTTTTCTTCTGTATTATTGCAATTAAATTTTGTTGTTATTGTTTTTTGATTGTTAACAACTGCTCTTGTTGTGTTTGTTGCTGTTGCCGTTAATGTCGTATTTTTATAATTTGGGTTAATAAAACTTCCATATTTGAAGAACTTTTTTTTACACCTAACAAAAAATTAAACCAACGTGGTTCTGATTTTTCATTGTCACTACGCCTAAGCAAAAAAGTATGTTTTCCTACTCCTTAGGAGTTTCGAGCCCTCGTCGCCACTGTTATAACTCGCTCCTAGAGATAATAATATTATGCCTCGCTTAGGCTACTCACGGTGACGTCATTAAAAATTCTCCTCGACTGATATCAACGGACTACTTCTGGCTTACTTTAACTTCATTATTTAAGGCGTCTTCATTTGTGTTACCGGCGTCTTCATTTGTGCTACTCCACAATAATTCCTCAATTATTTTGTAAGTTTAAAGCCCCAGTAGAACAATATCAGATACAAATCTATCTCTCATCTAGCTGTCACGGATGTGTTAAAAATAAACATAAATAAACAAGCTACTGTCGTCTTGAAAAAAAACATTTCTGCGATATTTTAAACTTTAAAAAATAATAGTTTCAAATCAGACTAATTATACTTTAAATCACATAATATTCCTCCAAAGAAAAGTTTCAGAAAAATATGTTTTATTTTTAACAGATGTTTTTATAAAGATATTTACATTTTTATAACACTTTGCTAAAAATGGTGCTAAATTAAAAAAACAAAAATTTAGAAAGTTTAAAACGAGAATTTCCTTCCAATCGATGTAAATTAGTTTTGAAATACAGCCTATTATTTTGTTTATTGGAAACATTAAATTTAATCTATTCACTTGAAATTAATACTAAAATAAAAGCGTCAAGCAAGATTTTTCTTTTCTAAAAATCCATTTAAACGTTAGGTAACGCGTTTTTCTGGAGGTTCCTATTTGGGACACTGAAAGAATGAGGGAAGAAAGTGTTGGAAGAAGGTAACCAGTCCTTTTTTTTTTTTTTTTTCGTAGTGGGTATAATGCTTTAAGTTAGTTAAAGACATAATTTTTCGTCTGCATATTTTATTGATTTTTTTAATTAAAAAAATTAATTTATTCGATCTTTATATGTTCTTCAGTTCTGCACATTGGGGTTCCGAACATAGTTTATAATATTTACATTACTGTGTTTTATTTACACTTTTTTATTTTTTACTTCACGCTTGGTTGTAGCAAAAGTAGCCGGAACTTGTTTTCGGATCTGCCTTCTGAAAAGATCACTGATTTTTTGTTTCGGTCTTTATCTTGTTCTGGGAAGGTGATTATAATTATTTCCCCCTCAAGGCAGTTGTTACATTTTTTTTTTTCTTGAGGTATTGTTGTCAGCTGGTGGTAATCTTTCGTATTTTCCATGGTATTTTTGACGTGTTTTGACTATATCCTCAAATTTCACCATGAAATTCAATGATTTGCACATTTGTATTTAGATGATAAATATACAGTGTAACCCGGATATAAGAGAGTTGTCGGGACCGGAGAAGAAGTCTCTTATATCCTGGTTTCTCTTATATCCGGGTTTGGTCTATTATATAAACATTAACACAGGCTCTAATTTGGGACCAGATAAAATCTATCTTATATCCGGGTTTCTCTTATATCCGGGTTTCTTATATCCGGGTTACACTGTACCAAGTTTTCTTCACATATACTGCTGGTGCCGCCCATTTTGAATGGCCAATTTTTTCGATTACACCTATTTTTTCAAGTCTGTCTAATTCTTCGCTGACTTGATCCAATGCCCCGAACGCTACACTCACTGCCATTTCGATTTCAAATTACCGTATATACTTGAGTGTAGTGCGAGTTTTTTTATGATCAGTTTTTGACACAAAACGGTGGAGTAATGGATGGCTGCTCGGATTGAGGAATCGGAGAGCCGAGTTCGAATTCCAGTCGAATCCATTACATTCACTTACGTGCTAATACCCTTGAGAAAGGTATGAATCCTCTTTTTCTCCTCCCCCCAGCTATGGGTAAATAGCAAGACAGACCGGGTTCTAAAAGCCTTGGATGGCACTTGGTCTACCACAGAAAGTCCAGTTGCACACAAGTATATACGGTACATGCGAAACATTTTATTACTTTTAAGATGTTTTTGCTATTTGAATATTGACTTCTATTCACATATAAAACTCTTTTAATGATAAACTAAAACGTTTTCCTTTGCAAGGTTAACTGGAAAGTTTTATAAAGTTCGTATGGCGCTCGTAGTTCTCGTTAATAATATTGTAAGGAAACAGTGGAGTGAAGAACAAGCTTAATCACACGAGAGACATGGATTAATAATACAGTTACAGAGAATACCATAGTTCAGTGCGACAATGCGTACAACTCAAACGTTACGTCTTGAGACCCGCTTTGCGACGACCGTTTCGATGATCAGACTTTCTATTAATAGCGGATCCTCGAGTCCATGTTCAACAATGTAGTGTAGAGGAGGTCGGTCGTCTTTCTTCATAACGGAAAGACAGGGGACTATTTCATTAAATTGATGTCTTTGAAATCTCTTTAAACGGAAGGAAATCGTCAGCTTCGCATAATGTTAAGATGCATTCATTAACACACTTTACGCTTCCTCTACTTGCACTAAAATTCTTGTAAAAAAAATGCATTATTTCTCTGACATTCTTAACAATTGAATCTTGAGTCTGACCTGAAACTACATCCTACAACGGAGTGCGGAATTAGGTTAACATGGATCATTGTTACCTACATGTAAACTTTGGATACGATCTATTGATTTCAATCGCAATGCAAAATGACTGCAAAACACTTACACCGCCCCTTTTATAGGTAAAAGCACACAAATGCATGCTCATATTTTTTCTTTGCCAATAAAATAGGTCGGTTTTCAATGTGACATGAATCAGTTTGGCACTGCCTTGTCTAGAATTCAAAACGCTACGTTCGCTTGTCCGAAATTGCTTTTGTGTATCAACGTTTTGCCTTATTACTGTTACTTTGCCTTATTACTGTTACTTTACCTTATTAATGTTACGTTCCCTAATTACTGTTAATTTGCCTTATTAATGTTACTTTGCCTTATTACTGTTAATTTGCCTTATTACTCTTACTTTACCTTATTACTTTGAATTTTCCTTATTAATATTACTTTACGTTATTACTGTTAATTTGCCTTATTTATGTTACTTTACCTTATTACTGTTAATTTGCCCTATTAATGTTACTTTGCCGTATTACTGTTAATTTGCCTTATTACTGTTACTTTGCCTTATTACTTTGAATTTGCCTTATTAATATTACTTTGCCTTTACTGTTAATTTGTCTTATCACTGTTACTTTGACTTATTACGGTTAATTTGCGTTATTAATGTTATTTTGCTTTATTACTGTTAATTTGCCTTATTAATGTTACTTTACCTTATTACTGTTATTTTGCCTTATTACTGTTACTTTACCTTATTAATGTTACTTTCCTTAATTACTGTTAATTTGCCTTATTAATGTTACTTTGCCTTATTACTGTTAATTTGATTTATTAATGTTACTTTGCCTTATTACTGTTAATTTGCCTTGCATATATTGCTTGCTTGATAGTATTTTATTTTTCCCTGTTCCTTTTTCGTTTTATTGTAAGCTTTGTTAATTCTATTTTTTGGACAGTTCTGCTATTTAATTTGCAGATGTAACGCTTTAGTTCTAGATTCGGGATTGTGCCATGCAACAATGGTTTAGAGGATTCAAGTTTTGGTAACTGAAATTGCATAATAAACTTTATGTCATTATTTTGTCAATCATTGCACCCCCAAGCAAGGCAATAAAGCCTCTAAGACGCAATGGCTAATGGGAGTGGAAGTGTCTGAGAAAGGAAAAACATTATTATGGAGAGGGGACAATAAAAGAATAAAAATTGTGGAGACTAATGATGACAACTTAAATCGCATTTAACTTTTTGAAGATCAAACGACTGGAAAACAAGAAACCGGAAGAGAGATCGACAAGCGAGAAGTGTGAGAGGAGGAACAGTTAGCATAGAACTTATGGTTACATCTCGCCATTTCAACTGTAAAATGATGAAATCTAGCTACTAATCAAGTACAGTACTTAAATTCTCAAACTCTAGGTGCCAAAGATGAAAACCCATCAAAACAATTACCATGAAAATATTTATGAAATTGTCAAAGGGATGATTGGAATGTTACTGAGCCAGAAATGCTAGGCTCGGATTCTTTGAACTTTACAAAGAATCTCTAGATACATAGCAGCAAAACCAAACTCGATGTGGCAGCAATATTCAATGCATGGTCAAATGACAGATACATAAATGTTTAAGAAAAAATATGGCAAGAAATAAATATGCTATTAGAAATAATGTACCACCAAAAAATAAAACAAAAGATACCTACGGTTTAAAGTGAATTTTAAAAAATAAAAAAATCTTTCTTGAAGCTTTTACCTTAGTTTTCATTTCAAGCTAATATATTAAATTTTATATTTTCAATGACCAAAATTATTTGTTGTATTTCAAAAACAAATTTAAAACTTATTTAAAATGACTGGAAAGATTTTTTGTTTAGTTTCTGTTACTAGAATAGCTTATTAGCGACTTTTTTTCGTCGCCTTTCATCGCAATTTCGTTGTCTTTATTTAAAAAATCTTTCATAAATAAAACATACTTTTGTGAAACTTTATTTAAGGAATATCAGCTGATTTAAGATATAATTAATCTGATTTGAAACAACTATTACTTACTTTCAGTTTAAAATATCGCAGAAATGCATTCTTTTAACCGGACAGTAGTTGTTTATTTAAGGCATTCGCGTGTTCGACAGGTTGATCGCAAATAAATATTTATCTAATATTGCTCTATGCTGAATTTGGCAGTGAATCAATCTGAATACCTTTTATATATAATTTTTAAGTACACAGTAATTTTAAAAATTTCAGAAAATATTGTATGTAATCTAATGTATTATTGAATTTTAAATATTTTTAGCTGTAAATTTACTATAGCTATTGCTTATATTTCTTTTTGACTGTATGGTCGACCGTATATAGAAAATCGGTACGTGTATACACAGAAAACAATTCTAAATTCTTTTAAAAATATTGGTGTGTGATGATTTGTTCTAAGCTTTTCAAATTATGATTAGTAAATATAGTTTTCACTTAATAATTATATCATCTAAAAGAGACAAATTAAGACTGAATTTTAAAAGATTAAAAAATATTTAAAACTTAATAAGTTATTCTACTTAAATTGTAAAAAATGAAAACAAATCATAGTTAAAATCTATTATTCATTTAAAAATATCTTAAATTTCGAACGTGCTAGAAAGGAATTAAAATGTAATAAAATAATCGAAAAAATACTTTGGTCTTTCCTCTTAATAATATCATAAACATTTTGACGATAAACATTTGTTCTTATCAAGTTTGGGGCCTTTTTCATCATGCTATGCTAGTTTTTTTTAATGAATTATTGGAAATACCTATAAAAATATTTCTTATAAAATAAATACTTATGCAGATCCACATGGTATATTCACCAGATAAACAACTCTGAAGAATTGTTCATATCAGTAACAGAGAGTATGTTCCATAATAAAATATGATATAGTGTAATTTTTTTCCAGCATACTGTGTGGATACAGACTTGATATAGCCAACATCACTTATAACCATTCAGGACGCGAGTGGTCATGGTCTCCCACAACATCCTATCCTTTGAAACTTATTTTGTCTTTTTATTATCCCACTCACACCCTGCTGTGCAATCAGTTGACATATAAGCCCGTTACGTAGTCTCACTCTGCCCCTCTTGCCTTCACTCATGTGCTGCGAGTGTCCAATTCTCCAAGCCCTCTCTCCTTATTAAATGTGCTAGAATTTCAGCTGTCTCTTTTTCCTCGTAATTATCAATTTGCAAAATGAACTTCCTCGTTGCGCACATGTTCTCTTCATGCTTTTCTCGTCACTTTGTCTCAAGCGTCCTCTTCGCCTGTGACGATATTTTCTAGTATTATAAGAGGATTCATATTCCATAGCAGTTCATTACTGTTCTTTACTTCTGAGAAAAAGAATTCCAGTTTCTTAATACTTTGCTTATCTTTTGAAAAGCATATTTCTTTATTCTAAACTGCTATCGGATTTCGCTGTCATATTTTTCGTCGTTTGTTAAAACATTTTTGTTCTTCACTTTGTTTCTTTTTCTTCTATGTGCCGTTTTCCTTCAGGATATTGACGACCGCTGTTCTCCACAAATTTCCTGTCCTTTGTAGCTCTTAATAAATTTCATCTTATTGTTTTATCTGCTAAACTTTGTTCTTCCATCTATTTAATCAAGCTCGCTAGGCGGGTTATGCGTTGTTTTCCTCCGCTGTTTTACCTTTGCCCTACAATCTGTCCTATGGGTATCCAATTTTCCATGCCCTCTTTCTACTTTATATAGCTTAGAATATTCAACTGTCCCTTCCTGGTGTTAACTATGAGTATCCTTTTTGTTTTCATTTTTCTAAAACTTTGTCGTTTCTTGTATATAAGGTCTATGGTATTCTCAGGATCCTTCTGTAGAAGCACATTTCTGCTGCTTTAAGTCTCTTATTCATCTGCGAAAACATTTTACAGCATTCACTGCCGTATAGGAGGATTGATATTACATAACAGTCTAATATTCTTTTATTTTTAATGAATTTTCTTTTGTTTCTTAATTTTTTACATAGTCTTTGGAATCCATCTTTCGCTGCCTGTTGTGCAGAAAGACAAATGACTTTCTGTATACTAATTGTTGAATACAGACTCGTCGATTCACTAGTAGAATAGTAGAGTAGAACGCTTGCTGGTAGGAACAGGGTTGCAAAGTGGGTCGTAAGGCGTAGCGTTGAGTCGTACGTATTGCCCCACTGAATTACGGTATTCACTATTATTGTATTATTAATCCATGCCATCATGTGATTAAATCTTTTCTTCACTAATCTCTTGTTCCAGTGTTATCCTTATAATATTGTTGACCAGAAACTACGAGCTTATACCAGCATCATAACACTATCCCAGTACGCCTTCGGATTTCAGTGTCGCGCGTTCCTTTCTTTGTTAAAACACTTCCTAGATAGTTAAATTTTTGTACCTGTTTAATTTTGGTATCTCCATTTTGTAATTTTGTGTTGGGCTGCTCTGTCTGCTAACAAGCATGAATTCTGACTCATTGCAATTGATGTTTAATCCTTTCATATCGTTTTCCTTCACTAACTTCTGGAGTTCTTGTAGTTTCCTTTATGCGTTTGAATGTTGAAACGTACGTGTTTTAAAAGTCATAACTAAGAAAAAAAAAATGAATACATGACACAAACTGATCACAAAATCTTTCTATTCAGATTTTAGATATTAATAATAATAAAGTTGATGTGTCTGTCAGCTCAATCACGCCAATGCACCCACCCCACAACCAAAAACTAAAAAAAAACGAAATTCTTTGTCCGATACGTTTATGATAAAAGAAATCTTTGTATCAGGTTTTCAAATGTAATACATGGATAACGTTATTATGAATTGAGCCTGAACTTTAGCGTTGTTGTCTGCTTCAATCAAAATATTAAAAATCAATGATGACTTTAGAATAAAAGAAAATCGCTTGATAATTTAAAGAACGGGCTGTTCTTTGTAGAAGCGATTATGCTTTCTGTTTTCTGTTTACAAGGAAACGAAGTAAAAAGTTCAGCGACAAGTCAATTCTTGCAGCTTTGCAGTAAAATTTTTAGTGACAAGGTAATGCTTTCTTTGTGTTATTTTTATATTTTTTCACCATTTCTTTTATGCTCTTTTTCTTTCATTTTCTGGTTGTCATGATTTCTTACATCTGGTTCTATCTTTACTTAATTTCTTCCTTTTTCCTTCGTTCTTTATTAATTTTTCTATTTCTGTGTTTAAAATTAAATGATCTCTTAAATGTAACTCTTTTTTCACATTTATTTCTCTCTTATTTTCTTTTCTTTTTTTCTTTCTTTCTTTTATCGTTTTTATGGCAAAGATTTGCTCGTGTTCGTCCGTTTGTTTTTCTTTCTGCCTTTCTTTGTAATTTCGTAATTTTCTTAAGTTTGACATTTTATATTTGCATTTCTCACGTTGTTCTCTTACTTTTACGTTTCTGTCTTATTTTAAAATGACTTCTTAAATCAAAATATCTTTATCCACTTTTCTTGCTTATTACAGATGTTATTCTTCTGAAGTCTCTTCATGACATTTGTTAAAACCATTTTTATTATAGAAATGTTTTCAGTTTCTGTATTGTCCTACGGTCTCTGATTTTGACAATTTGCGACGACCTTATCCTATCAATCCATGATTTAACATTATATTAGTTGTCTTTTGGACTTTACCTTCTTTCTTTCTTTCTTCATTTCATATATTTTTCGTTTGCGCCTTCTAAGTTTCTTTCGCAAATATACAGTACTGTTCGATAAAAGTGACTCACCTGATTTTTTTTAATTAAAATTTTTTCGCCTATTGTTTTTGGCTTCAAACAAATTTTTAATCTTACTAATATAAAAACTCCTTCCCGACCACCTCGTAAAAAAGTTTACTCACCTTAAGGTATTTTATTGATAATTATAATCTTGGATATAAATGAGATTTAGGGAAAAACTTTGTGCAAAAAAAAAAAAGTGACTCACTTATTTCCTGCAACTAGTAATCAATAGAAACATAACCGAACAGCTTTAAATAAAGAATAATAGATGTATAATTTATTTATAATAGGTAATATAGTTCGAAATATTTAATAATGTATGGGTCCTCCTTTATTTTGAATAACCTTTTCAACCCTTTTTGGCATTGACTTGATGAGGTTCTGGCAAATCTCATCTCTAAGGATTGAATTCCATTCGGATATGAAATTCACAATCAAATCCTCTTTGTTGCTCAACTGCTTTCTCGAGAGCCTGTACTTTATAATGCTCCATAAGTTTTCTATGGGGTTGAGGTCAGGAGATTGGGGTGGCCATGTCATAACACTCACCTGCTTCTCATCAAAGTATTCCTTCATCAATTTTGATTTGTGACAGCGAGCATTATCCTGCATAAAAATGAGCTTGGTGGGGGTCGATTTGCACCCTTTCAGCAGAAGGGAACAGACAAGACTCTAAAATTCTCTTGTACTGCTCGCTCCTGAGGGTCTTTTCAATAGGTTTTATGAAACCAGTTCCATGAGAAGAAAAGCATCCCCAGAACATTATACTGAACGGATGCTTGACAGTACTTACTGATAAATTGAAAAAGCTTTCCAAACTTCTTCTTCGGATTTTAGATCGCTTATCCTTTGAATTTAGCTCAACTTTCGTTTCATCGGAGAAGAGAACATTTAGCAAAAAAAAAAAAAAAAAATCAGGTGAGTCACTTTTATCGAACAGCACTGTACATCTTTCTTTTTTTCTTTCTTTCTTTCATGCATTTTCGCGCTGCACTTTCTTTCTTAAATGTAAATTGTTTGAATATTTTTCTTTCTTTGAATGCTTTTTTCTGTTGCACTTAATTTCTTTCTTTAATGTAAATACATACTGCCCCCCCCCCCTTCCTTCCTTTATTTAAGTGGTTTTTCTACTCGCGCTTCTTTGGTATTTCATTCTTTAAAACTAATTCTTAATATGTCATTCTTTGATTACCTCTGTTTCTTTCTTACCTTTTCTTTCTTCCTCCCTTTGGCTGTGTCTTTTTCTTTCTTTCGTTATTTCTTTCAGCCACTTTTTCTTTCTTTAAATAATGTTTCGTCTCGCTGTCATTTCTTTCGTTAAAATTAATTCTTAATATATAAATCTTCGATTACCATTCGTTTCCATTATCTTTTGTATTCTTTCTTTCTTTTATCTTACGCTCCTTCTTTGTTTTTCTGTCTTTCTTTCTTTTCCATTATCTATGTATTGTTTCTTTCTTTTGCTACCGTCCATTCTTTCTTTCTTTCTTCTTTCTTTCTTTTCCATTGTCTATGTATTTTTTCTTTTATCTACCAGCCATTCTTTCTTTCTTTCTTTCTTTTCCATTGTCTATGCATTATATTTTTCTTTTACCTACCACCCATTCTTTCTTTTTTCTTTCTTTCTTTTTTATTTTACCTACGTCATTCTTCTTTCTTTCTTTCTTTCTTTCTTTCTTTCTTTCTTTCTTTCTTTCTTTCTTTCTTTCTTTCTTTCTTTCACATTATCTATGTATTCTTTCTTTTACCTACCGCCCATGTTTTTCTTTCTTTCTTTCTTTCTTTCTTTCTTTCTTTCTTTCCCATTGTCTATGCATTATATTTTTCTTTTACCTACCACCCATTCTTTCTTTTTTCTTTCTTTCTTTTTTTTTACCCACGTCATTCTTCTTTCTTTCTTTTTTTCTTTCTCTCTTTCTTTCTTTCTTTCTTTCTTTCATTCATTCTTTCTTTCTTTTCCATTGTCTGTGCATTCTATTTTTCTTTTACCTACCAGCCATTCTTTCTTTTTTCTTTCTTTCTTTTGAGTATCTCTATACTCTTTTTTATTTTACTCCCCGTCACTCTTCTTTCTTTCTTTCTTTCTTTCTTTCTTTACTGATTTATTTATTTATTCATTTATTTATTTTCCGTTATATATTCTTTCTATCTTTTATCCACCGTTCTTCTTTGTTTTTTGCTTCGTTTCATTGTTTCTTTTTCTTTCTTTCATTCTGTCTTTCAGTCGTCCATTCTTTCTTTCTTTCCTTAAATATTTTTTCGTCTCTTCGTTAAAATGAATTCTTAATATGGAAATCTTCGATTACCTTTCTTTCTGTCTTTCTTTCTTTCTGTCTTTCTTTCTTTCCAATTAGTTCTTAAATGTAACTCTTTTCGTTTGCCTTCCTCTCTCCTGTTTTATTTCTGTTTCAACACATGACTATGTCATTTCGCTTTATGCTGGAAGAGCTTTTGATTGCATTATTAATATTCCTTTAATATTCCTTCTTCGGCATCACCCAAAGCAGCTCCCAGCGCAAATTAAGCTGCGTAATTGATTGTTATATTAAGAAAGATGTGCCTGACAAGAACGAGCCGTACGCCGTTATTATTAGCAGAGTTGGAATAATTCATCCCAAAGCGGAGTTTTTTTTTTAAAGCAATACGAAAAAGGAATCAATATTAAACCTGCCAGCTATAAAATAAGAATAAGTAAATAAAATTAATTTTTGTTAATGAAATTAATTAATAATTTTGCTTTAACACCTAGTTTTCTTTTTTTTTTTTGTTTTTTTTTTTTCAAACTTGATGACATTTTTCTTGCTGATTCAACGATTTCTACGTTTTTGTGCCTTCGTGTACCGGGGTAAAAATCTTCAGTAAATCTGTTCCTTTGTCCGTCAAAGCAATAAACACTTTATTTTGTTTCATTTCACAGTGCTTCTGTGTTGTTGTGTGATTATGAGCTCTATTCTTAATGTTGTGATGGTATAACCCAACTTCCCCATTCACGATAATGGACGGACTGTTTGCCGATTAAGTACGACCACAGCAGACAGTCAAAAAAGACTTCGTTTGTTAACACCTATTGAGGTTTAGCATACTCTCGACTCTGTCTCTGTACTACATCCGATTATAAACTTATTATTGAAACCTACATTCGGGTTACTTTGTTTATTATATCTTGCACGAGATATAACACTTAAGTTGCGTCATTTCAGGCCTTTAACGCCTGGATACACCTGCTATTTTTCCGGGAATTGAAACAAGCTTATCTCCGCGGTGTTCCAAAGTTAAGAACGTACCTCTCTCTGACACCCCCCCCCCAAAGAACTGTCACGTTCTATAAACAGATTCCAGCGAACTTCAATCTTAACCTATTCAAGTGAAGTTTCAATCTTTATCCATCCTCCTAATCCTCATAATCGTCACTTCCTAATCCCCGCTTTGGTATTCATATTACACACCCCATTCGGTATTTATTTTTATTTTCCACATAAAAATTAATATTAGGCGCAAATCCACTTTAAATGATTACACTTGTATAATTAACCACAAATACAAAATAAACAAAAGTTCAAGTGATTTACGCGCCATTTGAGAAAAAATGGCTTAAAGATCCACACAAAATTAAACCGTAAAACCGAGACCGCAGTAACTGGACAACAAATTTTCATTGTCTGAATTTCAAAAAGAATCAAACCAATATAAACTCAGCCCAAAATTCACGGATTCAACGCGGGAGGGATCGGGAAACTGACTGAGAGGTGATCGCTTATGATTATATCGTTTTGGAGAAGGTGCATGATATTTTAAAGGCTCGAAACCAGCAGAAATAAACATCACTTTAGCACCTTAATTCGTATTAATTTTATTATATAGACAGGGTGACCCAAACAAACGGGAACTTTTTAACAATCCAATAATACCAAGAGTGATGGAAGAAAAATATTTAATTCTTAGTAATTGAAACCTTAGAACATGCCATTTAAGAAACAATGATGGAATTTTCATTTTTTAAAATTACGTCCTGTAGATGGCGTCCTCCTGTACGAATGCATTCTTGAAATCTGCTGTTGAGATTCCTCATTGACTGCTGCAACATCTCAGCTGGGATACTGTGAATTTCATTCTCGTTACTAAAATTGCGAAATGTTTACTTGCTCAAGGTCACTGTCTCGCAGTGTTGCCACTTGCTCATGTCTGGCAATACGCAATTCAAAAATTCCCGTTTTTTTTGTCACCCTGTATAAAAAAAAACTATAGGCAATTTTCTCTGTAAGACGCAGGTCTTATTTCAGACATGAATCACAATAGGTCCATGGCGTATTGGGTCCTGGGCGCCAGTTTTTCTTGGATTTGTTGCCCTATCGAAGCTGAGGAGCACACTCAGCTTTGCTATTTACCAATTGCCAAATGGCGAGATGGATTCAGGCCTTCCACAAGGGTAATATTAAGAAGTGAACGCAACCACCCTGAACGTAATTCATACTTTACGGCTTCTTTTTTTATTCATCCCCATTAACAGCATCCCAAAATTTGGTATCATTATTAAATTAAACGTATTTTTTTAAAAATATTTTTTTAAATTTCTTCTTTAATTTTGGGGTTATCTCGAGGGTGTTTTAATCGTTGATAATGTGGCAACTGACGAACCAAGATTAGATTAAAGCTAAGACAAAATTTATATTCCCTGTGCAGATTACTTGCATATGAATTCGTCGATTTTCCTTCCAGTTATGGATAAAATAGCAGGGTGCACAGGGCTCTTTAGCTTTGGTTAGAGACGGAATGGCTAAATGCTAAACCGGGTAAGTAGATCACCTTCATAGGTTTATAACATAGACATCTCTGGATATTGACATCCCGCCCTGATATCTCACCAGACGTCTTGACGATGTCGGCTTTTAGGATCCAGGAGATCAGGGAGGAGGGGCTGAGGTTGGCAAACTGGGCAACCCTTTATCGCGCTAATGCAAGTCAAACGCAAGTCATGACTTGAGAAGCTATGATCATGTTCTACTATCAAAGATAAACATGAAATAGTCTTTGCTACAACTAAATAATGTAGTTCGTCTGAAGTCATTCCATGGAAATAGCGAGAGGCTTACGACGTTTTGTCTGTTGGAAAAGGCTTGTGGGCTGGAAAATATTTCCTCACCCAAAAGGAAGCAGAGATGCTTTTGGACACTATCGAGACTGGAACTCGTAGCAGCTGCCTGTATATGGCAACCGCGCATCATTTTAAGCTTGATCCGATTCTTGTAAAAGTAAAGGAATTCGGGAGGCGTAGGGTACTTATTGCAGCGGTACAGGGAACCGATAATATTGATCTTGGTACTGGTGACTGTTTTTGTTTTTAAGCTTATCACCCCAAGCAAGGCTGGAAGCCACTAGCACGCAAGGGGTTACAGAATGTTTGGAGGAAGAGCAGATAGGAGTGGTAAAGGACAGGATGTGGAGAAAGAGAAAGACGGAGGGTCGATCAAGGCAAGGGGGTTACAGAAGATTTGGAGCGAGAGCAGATAGGAATGAAAGGTGAAAGGATGTGGAGAAGGGAAGTGGATAGATCAAGGCAACTGGAGATGTCGATTGACGTTACACTTAAATAGTTGGAGATTGTATTTGTCAGGGAAACAGGAATAAGGAAGGGAGTTCCACAGGCGAGACATGAAGCTATTGGAGTAGAATAGACGTCTACATCTAACAGTTTCAACGGTGAAGGGGTGGGAACGGGATGCCAGCCTCGTAGCTGTTTCCTTACACGGAATTATTCGGGATCCATTGGCCAAATAGTTAACATTAGTGCCGGTCGAAATTCATGAAAGATTTCTCTCAACAATCTTTCAGGTAAATACGTTTCTCAGATCCACTCTTGTTGCGCTTTCTGTTATTAACGGTAATTTTCTCTCACTTGTTTGTGGGAATAGGGAAAACCACCATTTTTGTTATGTCATTACATTCTCTTCTCGTTACATGGGCCATCCATCGAACTTGCTGCTTCTGCTGCTGCTGAAAGTCTTCAAGCGATGCCGTTTTTATTATTTGGTGATGTTCCTTATTTGTGAGTTTTCACGCCCCTCTTTGAGATCTGGTTAAGGATCCTCATCTTTAATACCTAGAGGATTCATCCACTTGAAACCATTCATAATCATTGATCTGAGTAAAAAGTTACATAAAACGGGTAGAAATTTCTGAGCAAGGCTGACACCATACATGACACCCGTATGTGAGCCTAGGTGGGAGGAGGCTATTTAAGAATATAATTCGAGTTCTTAGGTTAATATTTTGAACTTATATTATCTTGCAGTGTTGGACAAAACTAGCCATCGTGTAGATTATCCTCTGTTCAATTTCCTTATCTCCTATATTAAAGTTCTTATAATTGTTCTGTACGCCAAAGTATTTTAAGCCCCAAACATACCTCAGAAATGTACTTGGTGGATATATATATATATATATATATATATATATATATATATATATATATGTGTGTGTGTGTGTGTGTGTGTGTGTGTGTGTGTGTGTGTGTGTGTGTGTGTGTGTGTGTGTGTGCGCGCGCGCGCACAAGGTGGGTGAAAAGTAAGTAGACATTAAAAATTGTTAATAAAATCCATATTCCTGTTACAAATTTATTGAAACCAACGATCAGTTATGTGCCATGCGTGATAAACGCTTAGGCGATCATGTATCTTTCGATACATGACTGACGAGGCATATTTTTTCAAGGCTAAAGAACTCGGTCTTACTGCTACTTGGGGGGGGTAGAAGAGGATTCACACGTTTCGCAAGGGTATTAGCACGTAAGTCAATGTAATAGATTTGACTGGAATTCGAACTCGGCTCTCCGATTCCTCAATCCGAACCGATATCCATTATCCACCGTTTACTCTATTACATGTGAACATGAAAATAAATCTTCGTATTTCAACGTAAGCAGCGGTGGCGTCAAACAGTTTCTTCAAACGACCAGGAATGGAATGAACACCCTTTCTGAATGTCGGCGTCTGTGATCTTTGAGAACTACCTGAATTCTGTCTCTAACCCTCCAGTGTGCGGGGTTTTGTCTTGTAGACATCTTTTGTGTAACCCCACAGGTAAAAATCACATGTAGGGAGATCTGGACTTTTTGGAGGCCATTCATGAGGTCAGCGTCGTCCCATCCGACGTCCTGGAAAATGTTCGTCTAGCCAGGCAGACACAGTAAGAGGAAAATTGGGTAGTGCACAATCCTGCATGAATATCAAGTGACCAATGTTATCCCAGCCAGACATCGTAGGCCACACGTAATTTTCGAGAAGATATGAGCCGACGACTTTTGCTGTCGTCATTCCGCACCACACGGTCACTTTTGGTCGTGCTTGCATCCTCTCGACCGTCATGTTCGGATCGTTATTACACGAAACCCAATAATGGCAGTTGTGACGATTGATAAAATTATCAACATGGAATACTGGCTTGTCACCCGAGAGGATGTTTTCAAACAATTCACGACAGTTTTCATGTCAACCTAGCATTAACTCTGCAGATTCTATTCAGTGGTCACAGTCTTTAGGTTTTAGTTCTTGCAGGTAAAAAAATCCTGACTAATGTTGTCTGTTTTAAAAATATTTTCGTCATGACTTCAGTGATACTAAAAATTCTATAAGCAATTTCTAATGCCCAGTTACTTTCCACCCACCCTGTATATACTTGATTCTTGGTGTATATATATATATATATATATTTAGATAGATAGATAGATAGATGCATGTCATATCCACACGCCTTTGTATTTTAATTTAACTTTTGAAAATCATAGAACTGGGAGACAGGTACACTTACTCTAAATAAATATTCTTACAATTCCAAATTACTTTTCCTATATTTTTACTCATGTGGAATACATAAAAACACTTACAGTCCCATCTATCTATCTATCTATCTATCTATCTATCTATCTATCTATCTATCTATCTATCTATCTATCTGTCTCTCTCTCTCTATATATATATATATATACATATGTAAATCTCTCTCTCTCTCTCTCTCTCTCTATATATATATATATATATATATATATATATATATATATATATTTAAATATATATATGTAAATCTATTTCTCATTCTCTCTCTTTTTCTCTCTTTATCACTCTCCCTCTCTCTCTATATATATATATTTAAATATAAAAGTGAACATAGAAGTCAATACTTAGAAGCGACAGTCTGTTTCATGCTAGATGCAATCGTTAGAGCTGACGATTGCATCTTGCATGAAACAGACTGTCGCTTCTAAGTATTGACTTTAATGTTCACTTTTATATTTACACACGCTCTACCTCTGATAGCACTTTATCCCATAAATATAGCACATTTTAAGACTATATTTCATCATATATATATATATATATATATATATATATATATATATATATATATATATATATATATATATACACGAGAGAGAGAATAATGACAATATCTTTACATGGATCCAATTTAAGTGTTTAATTTTATAATGTACAGTTGTAAGATTTTAGATGTTTTACATGAAAATGATAGACTTTATATCGGGCACTAGGATTACATGTGCTGTTCTTTTTATTTGCTGCTGGCGGAATTCTTAAATGATGTGATTTAGGCGATTTGATAAAGTTCTTTGTGATTCTGTAGTGCCAGTGTTTGTGATCAGATAAAGGATTGTCGTCTTTAAGATATAAAGCATCTTTCTGCTTGAAAGCATTTTTAATCATTGATTTGATAAAAACAGTTTTTTTTACGGCGGATGGTAACGACTTGCATGACATTGATATGTGAGTCTAGATTGAACAAAACTCTTTCAGAACATGAATCGAGCTCTTAGCGTTTGTTATTAATATCTTATTGGGTTTACCTAATCATAGGCATGTATACATAATGTTTTCAGTCTTATCTGTGGTTTCAGGTACCCACGATTACATGCTACATCATCTTTTATGTGCTACGTCTCATGAATATAGGGGATTATGGCCCTCCACAACTTCATATAGCTTGTAATACTAACTGAAATTTGACTCATTTCCATCTTTCTTAGTCGTCACTCTTCCATCTATTCACACAAATTCGTTAAGTAACTTGTTTCCATCTGTGCCTTTGCCATTCATATATCTTGTGAGTGGTAGACACTCCAGGTTTTCTCTCTCCGTTTTGTGTCCCAGAATTTCGTATTAGAGGTTAAGATCCGAAGTTAATATTCCTCATCATCAATTTTGATTTTTAGATCTTTGTTATGCTGATTTGGAAAGGGGATCATTTTATTTAACTTTGGAAGATATCTTTTCGCAACGATAGGTAGAAATGTATTGGTCTCTCGATGTTTATAGAATTATTTTTTATTGATGTTTAGCTTGTAACATGTTCTCCTATCTCAGGTTAATCATTTCCTATTGACAGTTAGCTGAAAACTACTCAATTGTACAATTAAGTATGTCTTTAATAAATGCATTCTTTTTGCCTTTTATATTAAAAAATTCAGAAGTCTGCCTAGTCCTGAGTTTGACGATAAACTACATCCGGCAGCAAAAGCTCTGATCGGGAGTTTCGAAGATTTGAAGTTCGTGGAACCACCTCTTAATTGCTGTTGTTCCTATGTCCACCCTGATCTGGGGTGGTAGCATCTGTTAGGGTCCTAGCTATGGGCAAAAGTTGACCCCCCCCATAAACAAAAACAAAAATCTATGAAAGTATAAATATACATTGTTATAGTAAAAATACCAGTAATATATTTTTATATAAAAAATTAACAATACATATTGATAATAAAATTAGCTACAATACGCACACACAAACAAATTGTAGCGACTTCACCGAAAATCGTTTAAAATAGAGTACCAAACAACCAAAATGATCTCTTTAATGACATTCATCCATATAATATCCAGTAATTTCTTAAATCAAACTGTATTCCAAAATATGACTCCAACAAAACTACAACATAAAACACACATCACCGTCTCTAGTAATTATGTCCACACAAACAGCTTTTGTTTTGTTTGTTTTGCTTTACGGCATATCAACCTTAGTGGGTTATTTAATGTTGACAAGATTTTTATTGCTGGTAATATTTTTCCAAAAAAGTATTGCTGCTAATATTTTTGCCCAAAAATGTACTGATGGTTATTATTGAGGGGTCTCCACTTTTTACACAAATGGACTCACCCAAGTTATACATATACTACTACCAGTGAATACTCGGACAGGCAGTACGTACGTCAAGTTGGACAGTATTAATAGTACGTTAAGTCAAGTAGTAATAGAGCAGAGTCGGTTGGTAGAATAACGTAGCGGCAATAGTCACAGTAACAAGCACGTAGACTCAGTAAGAAGTCATACAGAGATACGTCGATACCAAAGATGATATATATATTTGTGTACTAACCCCGCATTCCTGTAACTACTAACCTGTATTACCAGTTTGTATTATTACGTTAATACATTTATTTCCTTTATTCATTCTTGGCGTTTGTTATAATTTGATACCGGATTTCATCCAGGAATACACAACAGTTATATTTTTTCCAAGAATGTATTGCTGGTAATAATTTTTCCAAGAATGTATACCCGGTAACATTTTTGTTCCAAGAATGTATTGCTGGTAATAATTTTTCCAAGAATGTATACCTGGTAACATTTTTTTTCCAAGAATGTATTGCTAGTACTATTTTTTCCAAGAATGTATTGCTGGTAATATTTTTTTCAAGAATGTATTGCTGGTAATAATTTTTCTTCAAAGATATATTGCTTGTAAATATTGTTTTTACAAAAAAAGTATTGGTGGTATTAAAATCTATTTTTACACTTTCATAGTATTTTGACCCCAGTTTAAGGGTTAACCATTTTTCCATAGCTGGGGCACTAACAGGTGTTACCCCCCCCCCCCCGGGTCAGGGTGGACGTGGGAACATCAACAATTAAGAGGTGGTTTCGCGCTCCTCAAAACCTCCTGATCAGAAGCCTTGCTGTCGGATGTAGTTTATCGTCTCACCCAGAACCCGGATGTAGTTAATCGTTATACCCATGACGGACACAAACAAATATCTGCACAAAAGCTGAGTATCTACTACCATGTATTCAACTGCGGCATTTCTATTACTTTCAAGCTCGCAAGAAAATTAAATTTTGGCATTAAATGACCCATAAGTAGTTGATATGCTGTTAAAAAAAACAAATCTGTCAATCAGAAGCATCAAGCTGACACCGAAGCTTAATTTCTAGAGTTATTTCAATGTTTCATAGTTAATAACGGTTTAACCTAGGTAGGAAAATATCGTTTACTAGTTTATGCAAGTAAAATTTACTAAAAACACTTTTATACGATTGAATTGCGTGATATAAAGAACAGATAAACATCTATTTGTTTTCTCAAAAATTAATTTGATTCGTACTAGTTAAATCCACCTTAAGGCATGTAGGCCAACATTAACATAACTTGCTCAAGAACATACGTTAGATTCTCCAGGTCATGTTTCTTTATTAAGTCTAGAAAACATTCTGTCTCGGTCTGAGTTCGACGTGTTTCCATTTTCTCTCAAACATTCTAATTGTTCACATGTTCAGTCCATGTTATTCCCACAGTCTTTGGAACCATGTTTCTTAAGTTTCGATTTTTTTCATCCTCGTTAAGGGCATTCCCAAGCATTTACTGCCATATACGAGATTCGATACGACATTTTTATTCAGCATTCTTTTCTGTTTCTAACAGAATTTTCTTAAATGCGGTGTATAAAAGGAAACCAGGATTTGCACGGAGA
>OZ038487.1:37552471-37574971 GCA_964036315.1 Acanthosepion esculentum
TGAAATCATTCCTTATAATGATAATGTGTACTGGTGATATATTCATTGCATGTTTTGCTGCTGAGAAAATCCCAGCGCTAATAAATCTGCTGTTTATTCAGTATTTTTGGAAGATGATATAAGTAGTATGATGTGTTAAAAGCATTATAGAGGACTTTACAATGATAATGAATCATAGGCATCTATGCGCAAATATCATTTTCGGTCATACAAAGAAACGAATGCCTTCGTAATTAAAGCCATTCGTTAGAATTTTTAAAAAACTTCTGTTCGTTCACTTCATATAGAGCACAATATTAGAATTTAGAATATTTGATAGATTTTGAAGAATTACTATTTATATCATTTATATATTCTTTACTTCCTTTTAATATCAGGCTATGATCGAAATGCGAGGATCGTTTCCAGTTTTAACGAATAAAATAACTTATTTTGAATTACCAAACAATTTAATTCTAAAAGCCTCTAGTAAAACGATTGCTTCTTTATAAAAATTAAAAAAGAATATAGTGGTAATTAAAAACAGAGAACGACATATTAAGCTAGACCCGCTATGTTGGTCAGGATATAAGACATAAGTCGTAGATATAGATGAATTGGTGTATATCCCAGCAGTCTATATAACCTCCAGAGGCTGCTAGATGCTTAATTCTAATAATAATAATAGGAACACCAATAAAATAAAATACTAAATGTACACCACTGCTAAGTAACTGAACTATTATTCTGTGATACATTAATATACTCGATTTCGATTGTGTTATATACCAAAACACATGAACACTAATGGGTATGTCTCAATCCTCATAAATACGTAGGACACTATTGTAAGAGGGAGTAATATGCTAAATAGTCCACTACTAGCAGTGGTGTACCTACTTCACGCCGCTGGCGCGTACTGTATTTTGTATTTCATTTCTAGTCTCCATTTTGGTTATTCCTCTTTCAGTAACGTTTTTTAGCTTACAACAGATTGATTGGTTTTCTACGGCTTATCACCTCCCTTCAGGTTATTTAAAGCAAGAAAATATTTTTAGATTGTAAGATTTCTTTTAGATAATAGTGGTTTACTGATACAAATTTTGCTAGTTAACTCACAGCTGGGGGAGAAGTGGTGGTTGCATACTTTTCCCAAGTTTATCTGCCTGCAAGTGAATACGACGATCCCTACGGGAATTGAAACTCGGTTTCCGATTAAGCCATTATCCATTACACCATTCGCACATCCGAGATTACAGCACCTGTTATTCCTAAAAGCTCACACATCTAGTTATTGACCAGGCTCGACGTTGCTTAACTTCGGTGTCAGTACGGGAACCGGTGTTCCAATGTGATGTCGCCATAAACCCTAATATATTGAAATATTTTTCAAAATTAAATAATACTTGGGACACAAGAAAGTTGTTAAATTATCATATTTGTGTCTATATTTCTGTGATAAGGTATTGTAACTATTTACCTTATTTACATTGTTCGGACTGTTGCCATCATCTTTATTGTAACATTCACAATGTTTTGGCCGTTGTACGCGCCGGCCTTCTTTGTTTGATATGTTTGAATTAGTGTTGAATCTCGCCTAATGCATGGAATAATAATGCAACACAACATGTACTTAGAACAAGAATGTATTATAACAAGAAAGTGTACACAATAAGTACATATAGTATTTCTGTATATTTCTGGGAAGACGTTCCTGGAGAATGTGTTGACTAGTCGCAGTCGATCAGAGTCTCTAGTTGGATCTCGTGATTCCTTCTCCCTCGTCTTCCGGTACCAACCATTATTTATATAGTTGTTAGTCACCTATGCAGATTAGGTGGATCCCACCACAACAATTAGAATAGTCAATCTGTATGTTGGCGTTTCTGAAGATTGGTTCGATGGCGCTTGTGTAGTTCATCGTCTCATGTTTATTTCCTGAAAAGAGTTAACATATGACTTTCACATTCCTGGGTGGCTCAGTAATGTCACTGAGTATGTGTTCCATTTCAGTAAATAAATATGTGAAGAACGTCTACAGAAACGTCATCGAACCAATCTTCAGAAATCATCTTACATAAAGAAAGTAATAAGAAACAGAAAAAAATCATAATAAAAAAGCAAAGGAAAAAAGTGCTGGAAAGCGAAGTAATATCAAGAATGCTATATGGCAGGGAATACTGGACAATTTCCTCACGGGTGAAGAGAAGACTGGTGACATCAGAAAAGTGTTTCTACTGAAGGGATGCTGTGAATATTATGGATGAAGCATGTAAGCAACGGGGAATGAAAACAAAAAGGATTCTTATAGTCAAAATCACAAAGCTGGAATTTCTGGGACGCATAATAAGAAAAGAAGGGCCTAGAAAATTCGACACTCACTGGATATATCGAAGTCAAAAGTGACAGGGAGAATCGGGTTGCTTGCTGACGAGATGTGTGTGGATGGATGTCGGAACGGAGGGGAGTAGGGATGGTAAGAAGACAAACGATGCTAAGAGCTGCCAACGATAGGCAGTTTGGTTGGACCATGTTCGTCCCACATCCTGAAAGGAGACAGCATTTAAAAGACGTAGTGTCTTCAAAACGTGATCGTTAATGTATATCCTCAACCTCCTGACATTTTGTTACGAAATCCTCTTCCATGGAGTCGGATCACGCTCATATCCCCCATATTTATCCTCAATTTGAGTGGCTCTCTAGCCATGTATTGGGTTAAATTTAGTACGAAAAGGAACTTTTTAAGCTTCAACATAAATGAGTACAAACGAGTTGGGTAGTTGACTCACTGTTTTCCCCGTTTCTTTTGTTTTTAATGTGTCTTATGAGTGTTCGATACTCAAGGTTTTATTTTCTTTTTTCTTTTTTCTTTTTTAAGCTTATCACCCCAAGCAAGGCTGGAAGCCACTAGCACGCAAGGGGTTACAGAAGGTTTGGAGGAAGAGCAGATAGGAGTGGTAAAGGAGAGGATGTGGAGAAAGATAGTGGATCGATCAAGGCAAGGGGTTACAGAAGATTTGGAGCGAGAGCAGATAGGAATGAAAGGTGAAAGGATGTGGAGAAGGGAAGTGGATAGATCAAGGCAACTGGATATGTCGATTGACGTTACACTTAAATAGTTGGAGATTGTATTTGTCAGGGAAACAGGAATAAGGAAGGGAGTTCCACAGGCTAGATGTGCGAGACATGAAGCTATTGGAGTAGAATAGACGTCTACATCTAACAGTTTCAACGGTGAAGGTATGGGAACGGGATGCCAGCCTCGTAGGACGTTTAAATTCATGAGGTCTAGCAACCAGCGAAAGCAGCTCATCGGAGCAATTACCGTGTATTACGTCCATATATATCCTAGAATTCTCTTATACAGATCCGTTACTAAGAACAATATTCCCGGCTTCATTTAGCCTTCAATATGACATGTGAGAGTTAAATTCTCAACGTCTAACTTTCCTCATTACGTGTCCTAGAATTTTTGATAATACAGATTTGTTAACAAGTACCATATTTCGCTATTTTTCTTTTACTTTCAGTATGTCCTGTGAGTGTCAGATTCTCCAGGTATTCTTTCCGCGATATATATCCTAGAATGTTCATAATATAAATCTGTTAATAAGTAAATTTTTAAAGACGTATAGCATTTCGCTTAATTAAGATTAAAAGTTAATATTCCTTATCACAGATATCAATTGTCAAATATTTATGTTGATATTTAGAAGCAAGATTTAATGTATTTTATCTTTGAAGTTGTCTTTTCACAAAGATAGCTATAAGTGCATGCATTTAATTCTAGATTTACTTCAATGCTCCCTCGATGTTTATAGAATTCTCTTAGATACTCTCTTCTTAGTATTTAACTTGTAGCATGTTATCACATTACAGATTAATCTCTTTCTATTGAATGGTAGGTAAGATCTACTCAGTTGCCCAGTGAAATTATTACTGAATAAATGGATAATTTTGTTTTGTAAGTTCTTAAGTACATTAAGAAACATCGTTCTCAACAAAACCTGATTTCCAAAACTATTTCAGTGTTCGATGTTTAATAACAGGAGAAAAAAGTCATATTTTTTGTTAAAAAGTGCACAAAAACACTTTTAAATGATTGAATTACTCTTTTTTTAAATCGTTTCTTTCCAAGCAATGCCAATAGAAACGCAGCAGGTTTCAGTCAGTTCAAGGGAAGCTGAAAATGCAAATGAAAGAGTATGAGAATAAGAAAATTGAGAATAGGGAGAATTGGCGAAAGGACAAAAGGGTAGAGGGTTCAAGAAGACGGAAGATGGCCATTGACGTTGCATCTAAATTTTTGAAGATTGTAATTATCAGGGAAGGAAGAAATCGGAAAAGAGTTCCAAGGCTCGGAAGTGCGAGAAAAAAAAACTGTTAGAGTAAAAGTGGTGTTTGCATCTAACTTGTTCAAGGGTAAAATGCTAAGACTTAGTTGCCAATCTAAAAGCACGCTTAAATTTGTGTAGTCTGGGCAACAGGGAAAAAAGCTCGTCTGACCATTTGTCATGAAACTATTTGTAGAACAGACAGGCGGAAGCCACGCCCAGGTTGGTGAGAAAGAAACTGGGTACGAGATGCCTGGTCAGGATCGGTTATATTGCAGATCCTTCTCCGGATTTTTTCAGAAATCTTGAGATGCACAGCAGGAGTACCAGATCAAATGTGGCAACAATATTCAATAGACGAACGAGTGGTAGATTTATAAATGTGCACGATGGATCCAAACGAGAAAAGGTTTTGGCACGACACAGTGAACCGACCTTCCTTGAAGCAGGCGTTGCAATTGACTCGATACGGTGGGTCCACTTCATGTCAGGGGAAAATGTGAAGCGAAGAAAGCATAAAGTGTTGCTCTCCAAAAGTTCAGCATCAGCCATTCTTATTGCAGGCAGCTTGATGGAAGGATCAGACGTTCTTCTCCTTTTGTCAAACATTCCTTAAATTGCTAATAGCTTAAGTTCACGTGAATGAATAAAGATCACCACGGACATTTCTTGTTAGATAACAAACGTTAGGTTCATATATTTACGACAAATTCCATGGTAATAGATACTTTATCATATGTAACTCAAAGCAATGTTTTTTTTTATTTTCCATTACTGTTCCTCCTACCTCATGTTCAACACGAACTCATTTGTTTACAAGACTTTTTCTTCTTTCCTGTGAGTGTCAAATTTTCCAGACTTTCTTTTATCATTATATGACCTGCAAATTTCCCATCATCATTATTTAAAACAGCAATTCTGTTACCACAAGTCGCCTTTTCATCACTGAGGTAATTGCCTAGTATTATCTGCTACGTTT
Organism: Acanthosepion esculentum; assembly: GCA_964036315.1. Taxonomy (NCBI): domain Eukaryota; kingdom Metazoa; phylum Mollusca; class Cephalopoda; order Sepiida; family Sepiidae; genus Acanthosepion; species Acanthosepion esculentum. The sequence goes on from OZ038487.1 coordinate 37,557,764, forward strand.
GAGGGTTGATATTACGCAGCAATTCAATAGTCTTTCCTTTATTTCTAAAGAAAATATATGATTTTTAATTGAGTATTTAATTCAATGTTTTCTCAGTGTTTACAGATTTCTATACGATTCATCTGTCGATATTTTATTTGCATATTACTCATTTCCAGTTGCAAATTAAAGCATAGTAAATGGATTTTGCAGTTTCGAAATTTATTTAGCAGTTGCATCAAAGCCTTAAAACTTCCTGATTTGAGTTAAAAAAATATAATAGTTAATACTTTCTCTAGCTTCTTATAGCCATCTTTCACTATTTTAATTTCGGATTTCACTGTCACATTTTCCGTCGTCTGATCAAACACTTCACAGCTTATGGCCACATCACGTTGAAACACCGGTTCCCATACTATCACCGAAGTGAGGTAACGACGAGCTTGATCATTACCTAGATGGGTGACCGCCTGGGAATACCAGGTGTTAATCGGAATTAGTCGAGTCGCAATTCCAGTTGACTTCGTTATATACATTTACGAGCAAATATCCTTGCGAAAGGTATGATTCCAACGCTTTTCCCCAAGCTATGGGTTAAGTTGTAAAAACGTTTATCATTAAAACATTACTATTTTCTCACCCCCACCAAAAAATATTGCATGCTGAATAATTAGATTTCGCGATTAAATGAACCATGTAGGCGAATATCGGCTTTCTAAGCGCAGCTCAGACGTGTCACAAGACCGAGCGTATGATGGACACAGTGAGGATGGAACTCGCTATTCAGTCCTAACTGTTTCATGCTGAATAATTAGATTTCGCGATTAAATGAACCATATAGGCGAATATTGGTTTTCTAAGCGTAGCTTAGATGCGGTACAAGGACGAAAGTATGAGGCACCGAGTGAGGATCGAACTCACTTTTTAGTACTTATTGACCTAGCAAGACAAGCTTGCTAACCATTACACCACGCGGAGGTGCCGTGAGCCGTAGAGGTGAATATGCCGCTAAACAATATACAACCGACATTAACTAGATATTTAAATTTCTGTACTTGCTTGCCTTTAACATCTCCCATTCATAGCTCGACTCTTGGGCTCTCCCACTTCCTAAGACCCATAATGGTCATTAAATGTTTCACATTAGACAGGTTTTGTAATTTTGTTCAAATAAATCTTCTTTTACCCCGAGGATTTTTTTTCAATGCGGTTCTTTTATTGAGAAAATGCTATCTACATTATTTATTTTAGGACTATTATCTTCATCTTTGTTGTTGCTATCACCAGTATCGAATCTTTTATAGAATTTTTTTTCCCGATCGCTCCCCTTTATCGATCACATCGGGTCCGTAGCGATAGGATAATTCCTTTCTGAATTCCAGGGTTGGGGAATTATCATTTATTTATATTCGGACTTCTGTCCCCCTTTCTTGTTGTTAATCCAAATATAAATAGTGTAGATAATGATGACTCCTCATCCAAGAAATTAAAAATTGGGAAATTGCTGATTTTTTTCCCCCTTTTTTTCCAGGCTTACGGTCAAATCACGTAGAAACAACAGTTCCCATACGGTCAACAAAGTTAAGAAACATCGAGCTTGCTCAATACCTAGATTAGTGACCGCTTGGGAACACCAGGTGCTGTAAGGTTTGATTTGCGTGGGTGTGGGGGGGCGTAATGGATAATATGTCGGAATTGTTGATCGAAGAGCCGAGTACCAATTCCATTTGCGTTCTTCTTCTTCTTCTTCTTCTTCTTCTTCTTCTTCTTCTTCTTCTTCTTCTTCTTCTTCTTCATCATCATCATCCCCTTGACTTTTGTAATCGTGGGGGTGGGGGTGGGGGTGGGGATTGGATCCAAATGCAGAAGCTATATTGAATCTTCTCGACAACGGTTAATCGACTGTAGCCATTTGCAATTCTGGTATAGTCATACTTGTTCTTTATATTAACTTTCGCGCACTTATCTTTGGGAAAAGGCATGAATCCACCTTTTCTCCACCCAGCTATTGGTAAATTAGTATCACTAGAACAATATTGTCCTACAAAAAAAAGAATAAAATTGCGTACAAGATATTTAGATCCCGACATTAAAAGACCCATATAGGGTAAATACGCCGTGAAACAGAAGAAAACAAAATTTCTTTTGCCAATTTATTTCCTTTTATTCTTTTATTTATTGACAATGGGGGGGATAACGTGTTGTTTAATTCTAAATATTAATTATAATGTTTTGGTTAATTAAGGTTCAAAGTTAATGTTATTTATCATTAATATGTATTTCAATTATTTATCTGTCAATGCCGATGTGTAAAGAGAATTAATGTATTTCGTCTTTGGAAATGCCTTTTCATACTGATAGATATAAATGCATGATTTTCAATTGAATATTTAATTCAATGTTTTCTCGGTGTTTACAGATTTCTGTTGGATTTATCTGTCGATATTTATTTTTTTTTGCATATTAATCATTTCCATTTGAAAATTAGCTGGATGTTCCTCAAGTGCATAATAAATGGATTTTGCAGTTTTGAAAATTATTTGACATTTTTTCATTGAAGCCGTAAAAAACCGTAGTTTGAGTTCAAAAAATATAATCGTTGCCAATTTTGTGGAAGTGAAGAGCAAAAAACAAAGCATTTTCCATAGTTGTAGTTTTTTTTTTCTTTAAAATTATCTTTTTCAAATCCGTTATTTCTCATTTTATTTTGTTTTGTTTTTTTCCAACATATACAGAATGCTGCAAACGTAACGGCCTTTGTTATTTCTAACTAGCAGCCATACCCAGCTGTTCGCTCAGAAAAAGCGTTCAATTAGAATTGAGCAAAAACAGCATCATGTTTAGATATAACAGAGTCTATCTTCTTCAATTACTTTAAAGTACTTTCATTAAAATAAAAATATTTCGAATTAATGCTGTCACTGATATAACAGAAGTAGTCTGTATTTTTTAATTCCAAGTTAGCCGAGGACATGAATGGGTAAAACTGGCAAGTTGAAGACCCAGTTCTGGCCACAATTATTTTGGAGTTTTTGAAATTCAGTTTGCCAGTGTGCTACCAGGGATGTAAAAGAGGATACGTTTATAAAGCAATTGTTAAATTTGATAAAAAAAAATTGGTTGAAAGATCAACGAAAAATAAGAAAGAAGCCAGTGAAAATCGCCATTTTTTCCTATTTACTCGGGTTTTCACTATATGGGTGGTCTCGATTATCAAGTTAAATGACTGTTAAACAATCAACTTATTGTTGGCTATAACTGAGTGAAGTTTGTATCTAGCCATTTCAACTGTAAAATGATGAGACCTTGCTGCCAATCTAGTACCGCACTTAAATTCATAAAGTTTAAGTATCATAGATGAAAGATTGTCAGAACAATTATTATAAAAGTATTTATAGAAAAGGTACAGGGAAGCTACATTACGACGGTAGGAAAGTGACTGAAGCCGAGATGCCAGGTCAAGCCCAGTAACATTACAGATTCTTCACTGGATTTTATCAAGAATCTATAAATTTATGGCAAGAGAACCAGATGATATGTGGCACGATATTGAAAGCATGGACGAATGGTAGCTTTATAAATATGTAAGATAGATTCTGGTGAGAAAGATTGCCAAGCACGACATAGCGAACGAACATTCCTAGCAGCAGACTTAGCAATTGATTCAATATTATCTTTCCACATCACGTCAGCAGAGAATATTAATCTGAGAAGGCGCCACTTCATGGCAGCAGAAATTTTTTAGCAAAAATAAATTACAGTAGTTTAATAAAGTTTATAAGCATTGTAGTTTAATAAAGTTTATAAGCATTGTCACATGGAAACAACAAGTTTTGTTATGATTAACAAACTATTTAACATGTTCCAAATGTCCCCTTTCTTGTTCAATAGAACGATGAACCCTATCAGCAAATTTTCCTATAAACCATTTGACACATTTCTACATAAATTTCAGAAAATGTATCAGCAACTGCTTGTTTTAATTCAGGAAATGTTTTCGGTTTAAGCCTGTAACCAAGATCTTTCAGCACATCCAGCAAGAAAAAGGTCTGGTGCTGTTAGGCCTGATGATCATGACGGCCACTTAATAGCTCCACGTCGTCCTGTTCCCTCCTTACTTCTGACGCACCCTATATATATATATATATATATATATATATATATATATATATATATATATATATATATATATACAGAAATATAGTCTTAAAGTGTGCTATATTTATGGGGTAAAGTGCTCAATATCAGAGATAGAGCGTGTGTAAATATAAAAGTGGACATGGAAGTCAGCACTTAGAGGCGACAGGCGATGTGTATATATATATACACATTCAGCGCGCGAATGCACAGAGAAAACAATATGGACGCCCTCCCTATCCAAGACCACAAAACTATACATTGTATCTAATTGTTCCTCTTTGGTCGATCATATATATATATATATATATTTATACACACACACACACACACACACACACATATATATATATATATATATATATATATATATATATATATATATATATATATATATATATTGTGTATTTAGGCAGCAATCCTTTGATGCACATTTCATTAAAAACGACTGACAAGGTGCTTTTATTTAGTTTTTTATATAATTTCTCGTGCTATCTAATAATGTATTTCTTTTCAGAGGATAAATTATATAAAAATTGTCCGAATGTTCTTTTTATCCGAGCGCTTTCGGCTATACATTTAGCCATTTTCAAGGATTATATTTCAACTGTTAGAATTAGAAATAGTTTGTTATGTGTATGTTTTATAAAATGTTTCATTTTTTTTGTTTCAAAACACGGTCAAAATATTATGTCCATGTTCAAAGTTAATATTATTAAGTGTTGGTTTGTTTGTTTTTATAAATAAGGCTTCCATTATTTTTAGCCTTTTTGTGCATGTGGATGATGCTATTATATTAGTGTTGTCGACAAAGTATGTTCCGAATAGTGTTCGGTAGGTCTCGATGAATATTTAAATGAGATCTAATTGAGCTATGGTCAGAAAGGTGTAGAGTTAGTCTGCGTGATAAACAATTTCTAGTGTGGCCTATATAATTATTTAAGAAAGTTGATTCTTGAGGAATACAATTCCTTAATGGGCATTTGAATTCGTAAATAATATTTGCTCTATTTAATTTTGTTCTAGGAGGTGAATTGTTATTTTTAACTATAAGGTTAGAAGTTTTAATTTTTTTATAATAAATAATTAATCTAATTTTTTTGCTATTGTCAACTGGTGTTATGCATTTTTTATAATGTTATTAATTCTGCATTCATCCTGTTTATAATTTTCGTTCATCTGATTTTTATAAAAAAAATATTAATATTATTGTTTATGTTTCTATTCTCGCCGTTGCTATTAGTTACCTTGGACAAGAAACGCCTAATCTGTAATCCAATATATATATATTCATGCTTATATGCAATTCTCGGGCTACGGAACCAATTGTTCATCTCAGTGTCCCCTTTTATATTTATATACGCTCTATTCCTGATTTTGAGCACTTTAACCCATAAATATTGCCTAACTTAAACCTATATGTTCATCATACACAGCGTGAATCAAAAATACTTTTACAAACTTTGGGACCGGGTTCCTCGCACCAAACGAAGACAATAGTTCAAACAAATATATGTCCCCAAATCTTTCGTTTTTGAGTTATTAAGTTTAAAGAAAGATTACGGCAGATGGTGCTTTGTTGTCATGAAGACTAGGTTACATTTGTCATTCGTGTACATTTGTGGCTCGTCTGTCTTCAACATTTAAAGTGTGTAGTAGTGAGTTAACTGAGAAGAGTTCCTTTTAACAATGGCAGGATATTCATATCGTGAGTAGGCAGATATGATTTTTACATACGACCAGAAGATTGCTATGCGACGTTAACGGTCGGGGAATATAAGGCACAGATCGTAAGTTCTCGGTGAGGTTCTTTGGCGTCATACCACGCGATAGACCGAAGTATTACAATAGAACCAATGTCTAGATTACATTTCAAACTAGTCACAACACATTACATTGTATCTAGACATATGGTTCTGTTGTAATACTTCGGTCTATCGCGCGGTATGACGTCATGGAACCGCATCTTGAACTAACGATCTGCGTCTGCTATTCTGCGACCATTATCGTCGCATAGCAATTTTGTATGTCAAAATAACAAAATATCATCTTTGACGGGGGATATCTTGGTTTCATGCCTGTATAACCACTCTGAGGATGACTCATATGAGGGGAAAGCTTAGGACCAACTTAACAATTGTTTTGTCTTTATTTTCACCAGAAATTAAAGCAACATTCGAACATTAGAACGACTCATGATCGGACATAATATACATTCATTGTCTCTTATATTTGATAATATATATATATATATATATATATATATATATATATATATATATATACAGCGTGTTGCAGCAAAATCCGACACTTGACAAAAGAAGAAGCCTGCGGAAGTGATGGCCTGGTTTGGGTTCAAGAGGACTATGGTCATGGACATTTAGAAAAAGTAGAAGGCGTGTGAAAACAAGGGCGAGTTTACTGCCAAACGAAAGGCCGACAATGTTCGTTCTTCGGCCGTTAGGGCCGAGGAGTTCATCGCCGCCGTCAAAGAGGCAGTCTACAATGAGGGAAGCCAAACCTACATCAAGATCGCAACAGGCAGAACGACAGGTGGATCTGCAATGACATCTAGGAGTTTCCCGTTGTGAAACATACAAAGTTTCCCTCCTCCGTCATGGTCCTTGGCGTCATCTCCAGCGAGGGGGACGTCATGCCTCCGTTCTTCTTTCGAAAGGGCATGAAAGTCATCGCTGAGATCTACCAGGATGTGCTGAGGAGCGTGATGAAGCCCTGGATGGACGAGATCTCCGCCGGACGCAGCCTAAGCCTTCCAGCAGGACACCGCTCCTGCACACAAAGCCAAGACGACCCAGGCGCGGGTGCTAAACAATGTTTCTCACCACTGGTCGCCGGAATTGTGGACGCCCTCCTCACCCGACTGCAACCCCCTTGACTATTTTTTCTGGGACGTGATCGAGGCCAAGACCAACAAGCATACCCACAATACGGTCGACTCTCTGAAGGCTGCCATCGTGAGAGGCCAAGACCAACAAGCATACCCACAATACGGTCGACTCTCTGAAGGCCAGCGTGGGCTTGCTCCGCGGGCCGTCGCCTCCGGCGGCGGTTACATTAAAAAATAATGTAGTATGTAACTGTAACTGTTGCTAAATAAACTGTCGGGTCTCTGCATATACGAATTTTGTATTTATTGCCTATTTCGTTTTCTTTTTGTCAAGTGTCGGATTTTGCTGCAACACCCTGTAATTATATATATATATATATATATATATATATATATATATATATATATATATATATATATATATATGAATAAAGATAAAAGGTAAACTTATCCGAAGCGTTTCCTCCTGTAATGGATTCTATCAATTCAACTGTAAGGATTTTATTTTCAAAGTATTTATAAACAGAAGTAAAAATGTTATTTTCTTTTTAAATTTAAATGTAAGAAACAATTATAAATGTTCATCCAGCTAACTGAAATCTCTAGGTAAATTATGGAAGGTGATAAATGACGTAATTTAATGTCTAATGAACAAAAGTGAATAAATTGTTGCGCCATGTAAATTAATGAAGGGTTGAAACTGTACAGTGTACACTATTGCGCTTTCATAGATAAGATTACCTTTGAATAGTACAAGTACTATCCTCATAATTTCAAATGGAAGTGTGTATTTATGCACGCCATGGCCTGATACACATATCCTTATGTCTAGCCGTGAGTTTTTTGAATGTAAAAGATTTAATGAGACAAAATGATGGAATGGCCGCCACCAAGTTCCGATTTGAATCTGATTGAAACTTCATGGTCAACTGCGAAGATGAAATTATAGGAAGGTGGCAAACATTATAGCAACAATGCTGACCTTTGAGAAGAAAATTAAAGCCACTTTGCCGGAAATTGAGCCAGTTGAATTTAAGAACATTACAGAAAATCAATGGATTACTGACTGTGAAAATGACTGAAGAAGTGTGACTCCATTAACATATTGAATCGCTCCAAAGATTTATAAGGTGTTTTTGTTATTGGTTCTATTATGTGTTGATCAAATATAGATGATTTTATTAGCCTGTTATTGAAGTTCAATGTGATATTCTGGTTTGGCACGATAATATCAGACAGCAGAGTTTAGAATAAATCAAATAGCTTCACATAAATTATGTTAATAGAGTATAAAATTATCCCAGTCTTTGTTTTTGCGTCGAAATTTGGAGATTGGGGAGGCCACTCCATGTGTTCTAACTCATTTCCATGCTCTTCATACCATTTCTCCCATGATCTCCCAAAATGTTCAGGTAATCTTTCCCGTTGATTCTACCATGCAGGACAACTATTGGACTGAGACATTTCCATGATATGGCGGCCCAAACTATCACTGATCCACCTCCATGCTTCACTGTTAGAAGAAGGCAGTCAGGGTTGTAAGCTACTTTGGGCTGCCTCAGCACATAAACTCACCCTAAAGTTGGGAAAAGAGAAAAACTGGACTTGTCTAAGAATATGACATGCTTCCAGTCATTGTGATCTCTGCACCGCTTCAACCTCTTCTGAATGTTGCGAGTGGAGAGAAGAGGTTTCCTTACGGCGGGTCTTCCATGATATGCAGCCTTATGGAGCTCATGATGAACAGTTAAACTAGACTATTCAGATGATTATTCAACTCAGCAGTCACTTTGGCCTGAGTAATCTGATGATTTTTTCCACATTCCGTTTCAGTGCACGTCGGTCTCTGTCAGTAAGTTTGCAAGTCCAGCCTGAATTGCTACTGTTCCTAGAGGTTTTGCCCTGTTTCTCGAATTGCGTCATAGTTCTTGATATGGTAGCTCTTGAAAAACCAAACAGTTCACTTTACTGATCGAGGCTCCTGTCATGCGAGCTCCAATAATTTGCCCTTTTTCGAACTCTGAGAGGTCATGCATTTTGCTTAAATTTTTCAAAGACAAAGATAGTAAATTATATAAATAAAGGTATTTACAATAGATATAACCTACAATTATGAAGTTTTAGTTAAAATTCTTAATACAATAGGTCATTGAAATAGAGGAGTGGAACTTGCACCTGTTCCAATTATTTTGTCCACCCACTGTATTTATTAGCAGTATAACCCGTCTTCGACCGGGTCTTTCATTACTGGGAGTTTTTGCCTATCAATTGGAGCAGTTTAAGTTTAAAGTCAGCCCACCCAAAAATCAGTATTAGTAACAACATTTGGGTGCAACTGAGGAACATCCCCAAATGGAGGTTTAACATTTTGAATGGGAGGGTGGCCATGAAATGGGCCGTTTTTGCGTTCTCAATCTTGCAAGGAAGGAACCTCTTCCACGGACCGTCATAATAATAATATACGATATTTTTTTTTTATTTATAATATTTTTTTTAATAAATCAAATAATCTTTTGCGTTAGATTTCGACTCTCTAAATTGATTGTACGCTGTTTTTTTACAGACATTAAATTTTGTATTTTTCACTTTCAAGTTTGTATTTTTCTCCAGCCACTTTGGACTCAACACCGGCACTGAAGAATTATCTAACAAACAAAAACAATTTCATCGAAATCGGATGAAAACTGTGGAAACGCATAAACAACATCCGATCACCTACACACACACACATACACACACACACACACACACACACACGCACACACACACACACACATACATACACAGACATATTTTGAGAATTTTACATATTTGTTTGTTTGGGGTTTTATGGCATATCAACCATTATGGGTTATTTAATGCCAGATCCAGTATTTACTAGATATATCAAAAACGTATAGCTGGCAACATCATTGTTTGAAAAACGTATAGCTGGCAACATCATTGTTTCAAAAACGTATAGCTGGCAACATCATTGTTTAATTTTTTTTTCTACTGATTGACCCTAAGCCACCGCTTTCCATCACATTTTAGGGGTAAGGTGTTAGTATATTTAGTGTAGGGTTTGGGAGGGAAAGTTAATTGTAAGTTGTAGTTGTTTTGGGATGGGTTAGATGTGATGGGGCATGACATGACCAGCCGATTGATCGGATCGACGGCCTTTTGGTTGGACGTAGTTTATCGTCATACCCAGAACGCGGATGTAGTTTATCGTCATACCCAGGACGCGGATGTAGTTTATCGTTATACCCAGGACGCGGATGTAGTTTATCGTCATACCCAGGACGCGGATGTAGTTTATCGTCTTACCCTGGACGCAGATGTAGTTTATCGTCATACCCAGGACGCAGATGTAGTTTATCGTCATACCCAGGACGCAGATGTAGTTTATCGTCATACCCAGGACGCGGATGTAGTTTATCGTCTTACCCAGGACGCAGATGTAGTTTATCGTCATACCCAGGACGCGAATGTAGTTTATCGTCATACCCAGGACGCAGATGTAGTTTATCGTCTTACCCAGGACGCGAATGTAGTTTATCGTCATACCCAGGACGCGGATGTAGTTTATCGTCTTACCCAGGACGCAGATGTAGTTTATCGTCATACCCAGGACGCGGATGTAGTTTATCGTCATACCCAGGACGCGGATGTAGTTTATCGTCATACCCAGGACGCGGATGTAGTTTATCGTCATACCCAGGACGCGGATGTAGATTATCGTCATAGCCAGGACGAGAAATATAGATATAGATTTATAATTAATGTAAACATAATTTTTTAGTGGGCATAGGTGTTTGAGTTGCTATTCCTGATTTTGATTTTTATTAATCAGTGAATTTGTTACTAACCGGCTTAAAAAGAGAAGTACTATTAGAGAAAAATAGTGCTTCCGACAGAAATTGAAAACGCATCCACTTTTTCATTCATCAGGGAAAACACATGCAGTTCGGCCACCTAGACCAGGCTGACAGGGTCACGTTGAAATTATCTGTTAAAGAAATCAGATTTTCTCTTTGCGACGTGTACGAATCTATAAGTGCTAAAATCAATTTCGTAACCAATACTTAAACGACGTTACTTTAAGTAGGTACATTAAAAATAACATTTCTAGTAAAAAGAAATAATGTCGGGTAAAAATCCTATCATATATATATATATATATATATATATATATATATATATATATATATATATATATTCTTTGTACGTATATGAGTTTGCGTGTTTCACGCTTTTTCGATCATCAGACAAACTTGTTTATTTTTAAAATTGAATCTATTTATGCTTGTTTGCGTTTGATTATGTTTGGTGGTCGTCGTGCTGATGGTGTGTGTGGGGGGGTAAATTCTCATCTGGGATGACACTCTTACACACAAAAATACACATACATACTGGTGCACGCATTATGGTGTACGCATTATAGTTCACACAAACATACCCACATAAACAATTCGAGATTAGGCGAAGATATATATCAATGTGTTTTCCAATAAGTACCGCACATATATAATATATATAGAATATATATATATATATATATATATATATATATATATATATAGAGAGAGAGAGAGAGAGAGAGAGAATATATATATATATATATATATATATATATATACTCTATATGAGTGTCAAGCATTTCAGTTTCTAAGAACCGACAGCCAGACACAAGCACAGATGATTTCATTATAGTGGTGAAGGTTTTGTGCAGAACCAAAGGGCCGAATACAGAGAGCTGGTGCACTACCTGCCACAAGGTCCCCAAATGACGCTCATTCTCCTAGACCAGTTGCCATCCAAGGCTATAGAACCCAGTCTGTCCTGCTATTTACCCATAGCTGGAGGGAGTAGAAGAGGATTAATACCTTTCCCAAGTGTATCAGCATGTAAGTCAATATAATGGATTCGACTGGATTTCAAACTCGTCTCTCTGATTCCTCAATCCGGGCTGCTATCCGCTACTCCTTCCTATCTATCTACCTACCTAACTATCTATCTATCTCTTTCTCTCTCCATATATATATATATATATATAATTTACCGATTTCGATCTAAAATTATACTATTGCTGCGGTAAATTATATATATATATATATATATATATATATATATATATAATAAAATAAAATTATATATATATATATATATATATATATATATATATATATATATATATATATATATATATATAGATATATAGATAGATAGATAGATAATACGTATAGCAGCAATAGTTTACGTATAATTTTGAGATCGAAATCAGTAAATTCGGTGCGGTCGTCATACTGTAGGTATCGGCCACAATTTAGGTCCAAATCGTCTTACACTCTTCAATCGATATCTTTTGAATTGAATTAATTTAAGACGTTGTAACGAAAGACATTGGGAGATAAATTGCCCATATAGAAATAAGAAATGTTTCGTGTGCCAAAAGAATGGTCACAAAGGATCATGTTGTAAAACGAAAAAATTCAAGAGCCGAATTAGACAAACAAATTCGAATATCAAATCAGATAGAGATTTGAAGAAATATGTGACGACTGAAATATTCAAAAAGAATATCAAATTTCAACTCGATTCGGGGTCAGATTTAACAATAATGAACGATAAAACATGGAAAATTTTAAAAAGGCCTACAATAATGAAGTCAACGAAACTCGCTCGAACGGTAACTGGAAAGCAAATTAACTTCGAAGGCGAGGTTGTACTTCCAATGAAATTGAATGGGATCGTTAAAAAAATAAAAGTTTTCATTCTGAGAAATGGAGAAAACTTGTTGGGTACAGATTTTATTGAAACATTCGAATTGTGGGATAAACCGTTAAACTCATTCTGCAGAAAAGTAGAAAGTAATACGCAAACAAGACAGGACATTAAAGATGAATTAAAGAAAAAGTTTCCGGAAACCTTTACACCTGGTCTTGGAAGATGTAACAAATTTGAAGCTAAATTTGAATTAAAAGAAAATACTATGCCTATATTTAAAAAGAAACGTAACGTGCTTTTCGCAAGTGTAGAGAAAGTTAACGAAGAACTTGATAGGTTGGAAAAAATGGGAATTATTTCAAAAGTAGAATCTAATTCATGGGCTGCGCCCATTGTGTGCATAAAAAAGAAATCAAACCAAATCAGAGTCTGCGTTGATTTTTCGACAGGGTTGAACTCTGTAATTAAGGACTACCATTACACGTTACCGAGTCCTGAGGAGATTTTTAACAAGCTAAATGGCGGAGTGATTTTTTCAAAAATCGACTTATCAGATGCCTATCTCCAAATTCCCGTCGAAGAAGAATGTTCGAAGTTACTAGGGATAAACTCACATAGGGGTTTATTCAAGTACAACGGGCTTCCTTTTGGTATTAAAGTGGCACCAGCCATTTTTCAACAAGCCATGGACGTCATGTTGAATGACTTAGACTTTGCGTGTGCCTACTTAGATGATATTATAGTAAGGAGTGCAAATGTCGACGAACATCAAGAGCACCTCAATCAAGTATTTAAAAAGATTCAGCACTTTGGATTTAAAGTCAAAGAATCAAAGTGCGAATTTGGTTTGGAGGAAATTAAATATTTAGGTCACATAATCAACAAAAATGGCAGATTTCCAGATCCGGAAAGGTCCATTGCGATTAGAAACATGCTGACGCCCACGAACGTGGCGATACTACAGAGTTTTCTGGGGCTCGCGAACTATTATCAAGCGTTCATTAAAGGAATGTACAATCTAAGAGCTCCGTTGAATGAACTACTGAAAAAAGACAAGGCATGGGAATGGACGGTAGAATGTCAAAAAGCCTTTGATGAAATTAAGAAAATGCTTACGTCCGACCTCTTTTTAACCCATTACAATCCTAAACTGGATATTGTAGTGGCAAGTGATGCTAGTTCATACGGGGTAGGAGCATGTATTCAACACATAATGCCAGATGGTTCTAGAAAACCGATTGCGCATGCTTCGAGGGCATTACTCCCAGGAGAGCGAAGTTATTCACAGATAGAAAAGGAGGCGCTGAGTATCATTTTTGCCATAACAAAATTTCATAGGTACATCTACGGCAGACATTTCAGGTTAGAAACGGACCATAAACCTCTGATCACTATTTTTGGGTCAAAGAAAGGGTTACCCGTTTACACGGCAAATCGACTGTTAAGATGGGGAACCATTCTTCTCAATTATGATTTCCACATAAAGCACCTATCATCCAAAAATATAATTCATGCGGATACCTTATCAAGACTCGTACCGAAGAAAGATGAAGCATTCGAAGAAACAATCATTGCAAATATCAGAGCAGATAATGGGGTCAAAAGCATGGTAAACAACATTGTAAGAGAGCTACCGGTTGCATCAAAGGAAATCAAAAAAGAATCTGAAAGCGATGATTTCATTTTAGGAATAAAAAGTAAAATGGTAGCAAATGACCAAAAAGTTCAGGAGATCTATTCAATTTGTGACGGAATTTTATTATATGGTGAGAGAGTAGTAGTACCAAAAAAGTTGCAGAAAAGAATCCTACGGGACTTTCATATGGGTCACCCGGGGATTAATAGAACAAAAAGCTTAATGCGAAGCTTTGTATATTGGAAAGGAATGGATGTGGATATCGAAAACATGGTTCATCGATGTAAAGGGTGTGCGTTAGCAGCTAAGGCACCACCTAAAATACACAAACCATGGCCAAAGACGGATCATCCGTGGGAAAGATTACACATTGATTTCGCTGGTCCAGTAGAAGATTATTACTACTTAATAGTGGTAGATAGCTTTTCAAAATGGCCGGAAGTACTACGCTGCAAAAAGCCTACGTCCAATACCACAACAACTTTTTTGCATGAACTATTTGCACGGTTCGGTGTGCCAGAGTGTATTGTGAGTGACAATGGTACACAATTCACTTCTGACGATTTTAAGGAATTTTGTGAGTTATATCAAATTAACCACATCACGACGCCGCCGTATCATCCGAGATCCAATGGACTCGCAGAAAGATTTGTAGATACGTTAAAGCGCGCTCTGAAGAAAGCCTCAGGAGTTCCAACGGAAAAGGCGCTTCAGCAATTCCTACAAGTATACAGAATCACGCCTAACCAGAGAACACCATCAAACATGGCACCAGCTGAACTAATGTTCGCTAGGAAAGTTAAGTCAGTGTTTGACAAGCTTTTGCCAGGAAGAAATAGAATAAAGAACACTATGTATACAGCTAGAAAAAGATACACCCCCGGAGAGAAGGTCTTTTTCAAGTGCTATAGAAACAACATTGAGTTCTGGGAGCGAGGCATAGTGGATAAGAGAATCGGTGACCTGATTTACATAATAAAAGGGCCGAAGAATACTCATAAAAGGCACCAGAACCAACTCAAAAAATGCTACGTGCTAGAGCATGAAGAGAGTATACCGGATGAGGAGGAAGATCCCATTGATGTAATGTATGATACTTTTCAAGTAGAACCTCCACAGAGTGCTCCTGAACCGAGGAGATCCGGTAGGAAACGAAAGTTCACGGACCCATTGGACGTGAATCCAAAACGAAAAAGATATTGAAAAAAAAAAAGCAGATATATATATATGA
Organism: Acanthosepion esculentum; assembly: GCA_964036315.1. Classification (NCBI taxonomy): domain Eukaryota; kingdom Metazoa; phylum Mollusca; class Cephalopoda; order Sepiida; family Sepiidae; genus Acanthosepion; species Acanthosepion esculentum. The sequence continues at coordinate 37,573,304 of OZ038487.1, forward strand.
ACTATGCAAAGGGGATCTACAAAGAAATAACCATAATCATCATCCCATATAGAAGCCAGTTTGAAATCCAAAAGAATTCCAAGGATTGGGAGTGTGGTGTTGTGGTAGGATCCACCTAATCTGCATAGGTGACTATCAACTATATAAATAATGGTTGGTACCGGAAGACGAGGAGAAGGAATCACGAGATCCAACTAGAGACTCTGATCGACTGCGACTAGTCAACACATTCTCCAGGAACGTCTTCCCAGAAATATACAGAAATACTATATGTACTTATTGTGTACACTTTCTTGTTATAATACATTCTTGTTCTAAGTACATTTTGTGTTGCATTATTATTCCATGCAATAGGCGAGATTCAACAATGAGTCAAGACTCAACAATATCAGAGATAGAGCGTGTGTAAATATAAAAGTGGCCATGGAAGTCAGCACTTAGAGGCGACAGTATGTTTCATGCTAGTGCAATCGTCAGGCGACTCTTTATATATATATATATATATATATATATATATATATATATATATATATATATATATATATATATGAATTTGATTAAACTTTAACACCAAATAAAGGTTGCTTATTCATGTTGTAACCTAGCAAAGGTTAATGAATGAGAAATAACCAAAACGGGGGTTGGAAATGAAATGGTAATTTTTATAACATCAGCAAAATGCAATACTCGCCAGCGTCGGGAAGTAGGTAAACCACTGCTAGTGGTGGACTACTTAGACAACATATTACGATATTTACCTGCCTCCCCGTGAGGTAGGATGAGGCACAATGCAAAAATTAATGAGGGGAAATACAAGCCCGGGGGCTCAGGCTAAAATTGCCCGTAGACCCCGCATACGCGGTATCGGGTATCTGTCTCCCTCGCCGGACGAGACTCAGCCTTTCGGCATAGCCTCGTCCGGGATCCTCTCTGCCCAAAGATAAAGACTTCCACACGGCAAGAACTTCTCACGCTGACAGCTCATGCTGCCAGCTTATACAGCTTATTGCCCCCACTTACATTAGTGTCCAACGTATTTATGAAGATTGGGATATAGTCGTTAGTGTCCATGTGTATGGTATATAACACAATCGAAATCAAGTATATTAATGTATCACAGAATAATAGTTCAGTTACTTAGCAGTGGTGAACATTTAATATTTCATTTTTTTGGTATTGCTATTATTAATATTAGAATTAAGCATCTACCAGCCCCTGGAGGTTATATAGACTACTAGGATATATAACAATTCATCTATATCTACGACTTATATCTTATATCCTGACCAACATAGCGGCACTAGCTTAATATGTCGTTCTCTGTTATTAATTACCACTATATTCTTTTTTAATTTTTATAAAGAAGCAATCGTTTTACTAGAGGCTTTTAGAATTAAATTGCTTGGTAAATCAAAATAAGTTATTTTATTCGTTAAAAGTGGAAACGATCCTCGCATTTCGATCATATCCTGATATTAAAAGGAAGTAAAGAATATATAAATGATATAAATAGTAATTCTTCAAAATCTAACAAATATTCTAAATTCTAATATTGTGCTCTATATGAAGTGAGCGAACAGCAATTGTTTTTTTAATTCTATCGAATGGCTTTAATTACGAAGGCATTCGTTTCTTTGTATGACCGAAAATGATATTTGCGCATAGATT
>OZ038487.1:37577471-37582471 GCA_964036315.1 Acanthosepion esculentum
AAAGACGAAGCAAAATCCGAATATGTGAGTTTACTGTTTTTATTTTGTTTTTGTTATTCTGTCGACGTCAGACGTTTCGGTCAAATAGACCTTCTTCGGGACATGGTTAATGGAGACATATTTATATTAGATTTAAGTTTTCATCATATATATATATATATATATATATATATATATATATATATTCTCTCTGTGTCTCTCTATCTCTCTCTCTCTCCCTCTCTCCCTCTCTCTCATATTTCATTAAATAATATGGGCATATTATATCCTTTTTAGTTCTCCTGTCAGCTCTGACTGATTGTCGTTTGCTTACATTTGTAAAAATTCGCTAGAATTAGCCGTTTCTCTCTGCTGAATGATAGCTCAACGGTAGAAACTCTGACTGACACCAAATTGGTCGTGTTTCGGTTGTGACTTGAAGCATTCGGATGTCTAGTCGAACTGAGGAACTGTGATACAGCGAAACAGTACTGTCTGCGAATGACATAATATATATAGATGAAGAAATATACTTTTAAGGTGTGCTATATTTATGGGATAAAGTGCAGAGAGAGAGAAAGAGAGAGAGAGCGTGTGTAAATATAAAAGTGAACATTGAAGCCTTGTTAATTGTGGCCTCGCGACTGCATCTAGCATGAAACAGCCTGTCGCCTCTAAGTGTTGACTTCAATTTTTTATTTATTTATATTTTTATATATATATATATACCAATCCTTCTTTCATACAAGCTTCATTAAATATGACAGACAAGGTACTTTGATTAAGTTTTTTTATATAATTTCTCATATGATCTTTAATTTTTTCTGTGTCCATAAAAAAATGGCTAAACGCAATAGAAGCATTATTAATTTTTAAAAAATCAATAATATCAACTATGAACATGGACATAGTATGTAGAGTACGGACATCGACACAGTATGTTGACTGTGTTTTGAAAATAAAAACTCTATAATGCTAAACACATACCTACACAATCCATTTTCAGTTAACAATAAATATATTTCTTCCTTGATAATGGCTAAAGTTATAGCCGAAAGCGCTTGACAAAATTAGACATCTGGACAGATTTTTGTATAATTTATCCACGGTAAAGAGAAATATTATAAGATCATTTTAGAAAAATGTAATCAAATCAATATTGCATAAAGAACCAAAAGATTTGTCACTTAGGTGATTGATATTACCTTCAGCATTCCGACTCCAGAGTTTCGTAGACAGACGCTCCGGGAATCATATCTGTATGTACTTTTACTGGAGCAAGATTTTTTTATAGTGTATGTGTGTGTGCATGTACCCATTCACATGTCTGCATATGTCTGCATACATGTAAAATGTCGTCGTTTTCTTTTTCACTTTACACTCACTTCCTAATGTTATTTCATTTCTCACTTTTTCCTATTTATTCTTCATTGTAGTGATTTCCGTTATATATATATATATATATATATATATATATATATATATATATATATATATATATATATATATATATATATATATTCTAGCGGTATAACGCGTCTTCGACCGGATGTTTCATTACTGGGAATTTTTGTCGTTCAATTGGAGAAGTTTAAGTTTAAAGTCAGCCCACCCAAAAATCAATATTAGTAACAACAATTGGGGGCCACTGAGGCACATCCCCAAATGGGGGTTTAATATTTTGAATGTGGGGTGGCCCTGGAAAGGACCGTTTTTCAATCTTGTTTCAACCTCACGCGCAGCAGCAATTGAAGTGGCGTTTCTCCTCAACCGTTGACTTTTTTGGTCATCATTTTCAGCCGTAGAAGCATTCAGGTATGCTCTTCTGGAAAGCTGATGGTTACGTTGATCTTGGGATTCTGTGGCTCTCACTGAAGCATTTCGAAAGGTATTTTGAGATAGGCGAACTGAACGTTCGAAAGACGCTTCGTTATCTCTTATTCGCATGATGGACCTGTCGGTAGCGGTTTTACGCCCTAGGCAAGTTCTTTGGTGGCATGTCTTCGGCAAGTATCAATTGCCAAATAGAATGCATAGGCAAATGCCAGAAGAGAACGCTGTAAAGCTACAGGGATCACTAAGCTCGAATAACTTTAGGAAAGGTTGGAAAAATAAATGTTGAGTAATGAAAAAGTAAGCTTACTTATTACTTCGGGGAATGCAATGCAAAACCTGGAAGTACAATAAAAAAATTTAAATTGGGAACAGCTATAAATGACAATGAAAGCAACGCCTTAAAACTGTAGTAATAGGCTTTATGCAACGGAAAAGGTAATCTCACTTGAGAGAGATTGATAGCTTGACCAAGAGAAGGGGTTTGTGTAAGCAGGGTTGGACGCACTGGAGTAGAAGCGGAATTGTGGAATTAAATGATAGCAGTGAGCTTAGGACTGCGTAAATAATCAGTATGACACGGCGACATTTGATTGAATGTGTAAAGGGACTTCGTGCAGCCAGTGGCCAACTCGAACAAGTGTCGCGTTACGCAGGTCATGCGTATGCAAGTGCACAGCGCGTGACACATCTCGTGAGATAGCGCGTGTTGCAGCGCCACACATACACGCGTTGCTGCACGCGCTAATTATCAAGAACTGATTGGCAACGTGTGGACATGTGAATCACGGCCACAAAGCATAAGTCAGGATTGGAAGTTTATGTGTGAAAAAGTAAATTAAATTTTGCCTTTGATTTTTACGCAAAGTGTAAAAAATCAGTTTTTTTGAATTTTCACTTTCCCTGTTTCCAAGGATACGGAGAAATCCAATCATTTATATAGGGGCGCTAGCGCGTTCATTTTTATTAACTATTGTTCTATCAATTATGAGTTACGTTTGAAAAAGAGGTTAAGTTTAGGGAGGGCAGGAGTGTATTTTTCAATGAATTCTGACATCCGTTATATGCATGTCGTATGTGTTTTTTCTATTGTTAACGGCAAAAAATCTTTCGAAATTTTCTTCTACTTCTATATTTAAAGATTTTTTTTTAGGTTAGAATACGTTTTATTTAACTCCAATTTTAAAATATTTTCACTCTTAATAGACTATATTTCATTTTAAAAACTAGTAAATGTAATAGAATTACTTAAATTATATAAAATTATTTTTTCATATCAAATATAAGTATGTATATCACCAGCTCGCATTTTTTAATTTTATTTTTAAATATTATGTAAGGAAATTTTTTGATAATGATGGCAAAAAATAGCTATTTCATTTCTCTGATTCAGTAAATTTTTATTTTTTATAAACAATAATATATAGATTCTCATGTATGCATAAAGGACATGGGTCATTTAATGACCTACATATTGTAGCTTTTCTTATTAATTTCCATTTTATTGTAGATGTTTTATTGCATTCTTTTAAGTGCCAGAAGTACTTTGAAAGAGATGCCTGATTTCTGTATTTATTTATCCTAAATGTTCTTTGATGTTGATTGTACCGTTTTTTGAACTCATGGTTTGTGCAACCTATATAGATTTTTATGTTTTCGCGATTCTCAATAGAAGAGATATTGCATTGGTATACTAATGATTCCGTGTGACATTTATTTTGTAGAGGACAGTTATGAGGGTTTCTACAGTTACATAATTGTTGTTTATCTTCTGTTTTTATTTTTATTTTTCTATTGTCTAAAGTTTTTGGGTTTTGGTCTAAGTGTTTATTTTAGATATTGACATTATGTTTTTTAATAATTTTTTCTAGGTTTTCACTAAAGCTGTAACTTAATTTTAGTGTATTTTTATTGAAAATAGTACTTAGTTTACTTTCTCTAGGAAAGTGCTTGACATATTTATGCAAGGAATTTTTGTCCTAATTTGTTCTTTACCATTTGGTTGTATGGGGGTGTATACCAAATTATTTTTCTACTTCTGTTTTTTCTATATTTTCCATTTTCATTTTTTATGTAAGTTAGTTTTGGGATTTTGTAGCCACTATCTTTGAGAGCTTTATTATAGAAATTAATAAAAATAATGAAATAATAAAAATGAACACGCTATTGACCCTTTTCTGAATGATTGGATTTCTCTGTATCCTTGGAAACAGTGAATTAAGAATTTATGTGTGCGTTTAAATCTTATATAAAAATAAGTTATTCCATAATTCGCTTGAAGATGAAATGGAACTAATGCTTTTAATTTAATTACAAAATGAAATTTGAAGTTTTTAGCTTCCATTTCTGAAACATGGTTATTACTGTGTAGCAAAAAATCATATTTTAAATCAGTTAATATATATATATATATATATATATATATATATATAAAAGTGAACATAGAAGTCAACCCTTAGAGACGACTGTCTGTTTCATGTTAGATGCAATCGTCATGCCACGAGTGCTGTTATTTTTCTCGGCTATTATTTTCTCGCCTATTTTGGCAGTTATTTTACCGGAAGTCGTTTATTTGTTTATTTATTTATTTGGGTTAAATTATTTTGCTTGTTTTTATTTATTTTTATTTTTATTTATTTTTTATTTTATTTCTTATCTTATATATTTATTTTTATTTTGATCGGTGTTTTTATTAATGTAGTAAAAATCTGTTTATATTGCTTATTTAATAGTTTTGTTTTTGTTTGGGAAGGTAATTAAAGCTATTTGTTCAATTTTGTGGTTGATTGTTGTAGTTTGTTCTAACTATTATTTTGGCGGGAACAGTTTTTAATTTGTTTATTACTTCATGTATTTATTTGGATTGATTATCTTTATTTGTTTTTTTCTAACGGCTAGTTTATCGGTATCGGTTGTTAGTTTATTTATATATTTGGATGTATTTAGTTCAATTTAATATAATTGTTATTATTTATTTGTTATACTGTATAGTTTCTCATTTTGGTTTTCGATTTTTAAATAACGTAGTTTTTTTATCATTATATAACAGTTATAGCTATTTTTTTCGTCCGATTTTTGGTTTGATTTTTATAGTCTAACTAATATTTTGGTCAAAATAGTTTGCTAATTTGTTTATTATTTATTTATTTATTGATTTTTTTCTTATTTTTTATTCTATTTCGTCTATT
>OZ038487.1:37587471-37589971 GCA_964036315.1 Acanthosepion esculentum
CAGTACTCCACTATGCAAATTAGGTGGTTCCTACCACAACACTTATCAACCCATTGCTGGTTATCTAAAGTCAGAAAATATTTTTAGATTTAAAGTATTTTATTTTTGGAGATAATAATGATTTAGTGATACAGGTCTTATTAATTAACCCATAGCTTGGGGGAGAAGAGCAATGTTCATGCTTCTTCCAAAGATATTTGCGCGTAAGTGAATATAACGAACCCAACTGGAATTGGAGCGCGGGTCCCCGATTAACAATTCTGTGGCATTATACATTACACCACCCACATATCTAAGCTTACAGCATCTGGTATTCCCATGCGGTCATCCACCTTTGTACTGACCAGACTCGACGTTGCTTAACTTCGGTGATCATACGGAAAAAATACAAAATATTTAGATCTTAGTATTAAATAACCCGTAGAGGTTGATATACCGTTAAACTCATTCAACCAACCAGTGGTTTCCCTGTCTTTTGAATTTTCTTCAAACATTGAAAATTGTTTTACTACCAATGAATGGACATTACCTCTTCTTTTTTTCAGTCAGCTCTAATATTGGTTTAGTAGGATCACATGGCATGTAATGACGGTCAGCAACTTTTAATCTCCACTTGCTTGTGTCCCCGACAGACGTAATTTCACTATTCGAAGCTGATTTTCTCCCACTTGGCTGCATTGATATCGTTCATTTTATTAGATGAAGAGATTTACACAAGCAAGTGATTCGCTCACGCATGCGTATCAGACATGGCACTCGTGCCCGGATTCTCAGTTTGGCTAATATGGCGTCTTTAAAACAAAAAAAAATGCAATACGTTTTTTCTTTTCTTTTTTTCTTTTTTTAAAAATTTTGCTGACAAGATAAAATATCTTCAAGTACCTTGATTGGTTTTATCCTCCAAGTTAAATCCATAATTTTTAACTTCGTAAAACACTGACAACGCAGGCTACTTACTTCCAACCAAATTATCGCCATAGCCTTCATCACTCATCGATTCTGCAAATATTTTTATTTTGTTTTTTTTTGCTTACAAGTTTAGGCGCTAATCGGTTCTTAGCTACTGGAAACCATTCAAAACGTCATCACTTCGAATACGTGCTGGTCTATATCATTGTTTGGTTTCGTACTCCAATCCAAATTCATCATTTTTAATTTCGCAGAATAGTGATAACGCGGGCTATTTACTTCCAGCCAAATCATCACCATAGACTTCATCAATCAGCTTATTCGTTTCTGTTGAAAAGAAATATGTGTTCTGAACACTACAAACGCTGAAGACAGAAGAGAGAGATCAGCTTTTCAATTAGGGGTGCAGCGGTGCACGAGCTAAGGTCACGGATCTTTATTATTGGGTAAGCGAGTTCAATACTCACGGACATTCATTAATTACGTCCTTGTGTCAAAACTAACCGCTGCTTGTAAATAGAAAATATATATTCTTAATTCAGCTTCTCTACGCACAACGCTGAGTGATATTTAAAGCTTGGACTCAGGCAATGAGAGGTAAAATTTTCACGGAGAAACATCCACCTTGCACGCTTCTAAACTTAAGGAAGCACTTATAACTTGTTTATGCTGAAGCACAAACATATCAGCGTCACGTTTTCTAAGAGCAAGAACATCACGCCATCGCGTAGAAGAATACCGATGTGCACACACATTGGTCGTCTGCAAGCAGACAGCAGACACTGTAGCTGTATCAGTAAACCGTTTCTTATCCACACTTCAAAAACGAACGCCTTCACACGGAGTTACACACGCGCAGGCGATTATTCGATATTAAAAATGTGCCGTGCTATCAGTTATAAACTCAGGGCCAGTCGTTCTGGCACAAGTCTAAACGATAATACCACCTGTGCGCCCTGTCTGGAATCAGAGTGCAGTATCTGTTCGTTTCTCCAGCCGTGTTCTCATACTAGCGGGACAAACACCAGCAGCGTGTGTTCTGTTTGTGTGTGTGGGGGGGGCAGTTCGTGGCCTAGATGAGATCTGCTTGATTTCCAGAGATCCCAACTTTGCGACAGCATCTCATACATCGCATCAAAGTGGCATGATCGGTGTACGCTGACCCCCTCCCCTATATTAAACCAACCACTTGACGAATGTGTCCACGTGGAGAACGTGTATAGAGTACTGTATCTGCAAATCGTGCATATATGTGCCCAAGGTCATATCATTCTGAAGGCACCGATTCACGATCGATCAACGAAGTTAAGCAACATTGAACCTGGTCAGGATTAAGATGGTTGACCGTCCGGAAACACGCAGTACTGCAAACATGAACAGAGGTCATATTATAATGACATAATTCGGGGACTAACGACCCCATAAGTGTCTTATACCCGAATAGACTACCCGAATCTTATATGGTTGAGGTAGATTCCAATTATGTTAACTGATTCATGTTATTAGATCACATGACAGATCACATGACAGATCACATAGTGCTGCGTAAGTTGTAAATGACTATAAATGGTTGCGATGTTACCATCGGATT
>OZ038487.1:37592471-37594971 GCA_964036315.1 Acanthosepion esculentum
TATCCCGATAATCAATCCAAGTAAATACATGAAGTAATAAACAAATTAAAAACTGTTCCCGCCAAAATAATAGTTAAAATAAACTACAACAATCAACCCAAAAATTGAATAAATAGCTTTAATTATCTTCCCAAACCAAAACAAAACTATTAATAAGCGATATAAACAAATGTTTACTACGTTAATAAAAGCACAGATTAAAAAAATAAATAAAAAAATAAGATAAGAAATAAAAATAAAATAAAAATAAATAAAAACAGGCAAAATAATTTAACCCAAATAAATAAACGACTTTCGGTGAAATAACCGACAATATAGACGACCCACAAGGTACCCCTGACCTGTATATATAAATAGCCGAGAAAAATAACGGCACTCGTGGCCTGACGATTGCATCAAGCATGAAACAGACTGTCGCCTCTATGTGTTGACGTCTATGTTCACTTTTATATTTATATACATACATATATATATATATATATATATATATATATATATATATATATATATATATATATATATATATATATATTGCATACAGGCAGAAATCCTTCTTTCATGCAAGTTTAATTAAATATGACGAACAAGGTGCTTTTTATATAATTTCTCATGTTATATTTTTTTTCTTTTCGGTAGATAAATTATACAAAAACAGTTAAAAAACATTTGGACAGTTATATATATATATATATATATATATATATATATTAAGTGTTTCACCCCAAGCAAGGTCGGAAGCCACTAGCACGCAAGAGGTTACAGAGAGTTGCCCAATTAATGATAGCCAGAAATTAATTATGAGGGATTAAAAAAAGCTTATCAAATTTTATTTTTTTAATAATAACGCGTTTTAATAATGTATTTTAATAATGCAATATTTCAAGTCAGGTTCCATTTGTATGTCACTAGATAATTTCATGATTTTTGTTCACTCAATGAAAAATGAATTTAGAAATATACGTAAAACTTGCCAATGTTCTTTCAATCCACGTTTAATATCTTCTGCTTGTTCTTCATTTCCTTTGGTATTGTTGTTTGGCAACTGAACGTAAGACATGTACAACTTTTGAAAACAATTGTAAATTGTTTAGCGAAAATATTTCGGATCTTATATACCATATTAAATCATTCAATTTACGATTTCTTCCAAACTAGAATAGTTTTTGGAACACGAGGTAGCGTATTAAAATCCTCACAGTATTTAGCATTAATGAAGTTTTCGCTAACATTTTCATCGAGATTTACAAACTCTGTTTTTCGTCCAATTTCGCAAAGCAATCGATGAAATTTGAATAAGCTGATTAGTTTGGAAAAATACTTTGACAAAAACCCTATTTCACAGTTTAATAATTTGCATAATTTAATTTAATTTTATAGAAAATCATTGTAAACAATATTTTTAAGAACATTTCATTTTTCATTTTTAATAGCAAAGAATATATTCTTTGGATTTCTTACTCTTGAGCATGCAACATACAACTGGTTATGCGTAAACATTTCTTTCTGGAACCAAATTTCAACTTTTTGAAGCGTTCGGCCTTGTTACCTGTTCATAGTTCTCGCAAACGCAGGGCGAACTGGAAACTGGATTCTTGTATATAAAAACTTAAAGGAAAAAAATATGCAAAAAAACAATATTGAATTTTTATTAAATAAGCATTTGTTATTTTAATCTTTATTTTTTTTAAATAGTGGGAGTATTTTGTATGTTAAATAAAAAAATTTAATTTTTCGCAAAAAAACAATGAGAATTTGTTGCATTAAGATATGCACCCTAGTAAAACCAACTGAACTTTTGCACCCTTACCTGTTTGCACTTCTCCCAAAAATTCGGTTTAGATCGGTCAGTGTATGGCTATTTAAGAGGGTGTGACGAATCGATGAACTAATTGATGTCACAGAATTTATATTTAGATACAACGTATGTTTGTCATATCTAAACTAATCTAAGATTATTTTTTTCATGGGTGACAGAACATGGGACAATTTATAAGTTAAAATTAATATAGTGTAAAGATGGGAAAATGGAAATTAGAATATTTAGATACAACGTATGTTTGTCATATCTGAACTAATATTACTGTATCTTTTCAAGAAAAATTGAATAATTCCATTTAAAAAGATTCTTACTGTATTATTTCTAGAAAAGTTGAATAATTCCCCTTAAAATATCCTAACTGCATTATTTCTAAACACCATTGAATAATTCCCCCTATAAAGATCCTTACGGTATTATTCAAGATAAAAATGAATAATTGCTCTTAAAAAGATCTTTACTGTATTATTTTTAGAAAAGTAGAATACTTCCCATTAAAAAGATCCTACCTGCATAATTTCTAAACAAAATTGAATAAATCCCCTTAAAAAGAGCATAACTGTAATTTTTCAAGACAAAATTGAATAATTCCCCTTAAAAAGATCCTTACTGTATTATTTCTAGAAAAGTTGAATAATTCCCCTTAAAAAGATCCTCACAGTATTATTTTTAAACAAAATTGAA
>OZ038487.1:37602471-37687471 GCA_964036315.1 Acanthosepion esculentum
TATATATATATATATATATATATATATATATATATGTATATATATATATATATATACACACACACACACACACACATTCATATATATATATATATATATATATATATATATATATACGAACATATATACATGGTCATTTTTTGCAAATATTGAGGACTTGCTTATCGTTTACCTTTGTTACAAGAGGCAATTATTTTATACGTATTGGTTTGTTTGATTTATATATATATATATATATATATATATATATATATATATATATATATATATATATATATATATATATACGAAGTTGAAACATTAAGAACTTACGTTTTTTGTAAGGTGTAATTATTTTAAACGTGTTCATTTCCTTGATATCATATTTATATGTGCGCCTGTTTTTGCCAGTCGGGATGTGTTGTGTGGCCGTAATTAGAAAAAATATGTTCATAGAAATGAAACGTATTTGCTGTCATGGGGTGCATGTTGTGGAGCAACGTTTCTCTAGTTTGTCTTGCTAGTCTCACTGCTAATTGCTTCCGTCCACGCTGAGTGCCATCTCTTCTGCTCTTTCGATACACTGATATTAGTACAAGAGCATTTGTCGTCGAGTGTCTGTTAACAAGTTCGTCTCGCAATTCGTTGTCGTTCGGTCCAGCTTCGCTGGGTGCCAGACTGTCATAGTTTGGCACCAGACACAATTGTAGTTAGTAAATATTTACATCTCTCCAGAAATCTCTCTTCCTGCTAAAGCCTGCATTGATTCGTGTTTTTTTTTGGGGGGGGGTGTCGAAGGCAGAAAGTAACTGATCATTTGTGTGTTTGGATATTTTGCTTGATTACTGTTTTGATTGGTTGATTTAACGGCACATCAACTCCTTATGGGTCATTTAATCCTGAAATTTAATTTTTCTGTAAGCTTTTGAAGTTATAAAAATATATGTTATTCTGCTTTCGCAGTTGAATACATTGTAGATGATACTCAGCTTTTGTGCATATACATGTGTGTGGGGACATAATTAATAGAGACGGTGATGTGTGTGGTTAATTTTAGTTATATCGTAGTTATATTTTGGAAGTTTGATTTAAGAACTTGTAAGATATTATATGAACTAATGTCATGAAAGGGTTCTTTCATGTTAGTTGTTTGGTTGATTGTGTTTATCGGCATATGAATCTCTATGGGTGATTTAATGCAGAAATCTAAATACTTTGAACTTAATTTTATGCCTTCAACTAATAATAAAATGTATTGTTGCTCATTTTGCTTTAAATATTTATTGTTGGTCATTTTTATATAAAAATGTATTACAGGTATTTTTACTATAAAAAAATGCATTTTTATACTTTCATAATGTTTTATTTCTGATTGTTGGTTCACTATTTACCTTAGCTGGGATCCTAACAGGTGCTAACTCCTCGTGTCAGGTTGGATCTGGGAACAACACTAATTAAGCTGTGGTTCCACGCTCCTCAAAACCTCCAGTAACCCGGTGCTGCCGAATGTAGTTTGTCGTCATGCCGCGGAATGAATATTATTTTTATTTACGCGTGTCCAAAAGCAACCGTGTTTATAATTTTTTTTGCGTCAGTCAGTTAAGTGCCATTCGTGATACACGCTTAGTCGATTATGTATCTTTCGATACATGACTGACGAGGCAGATTTTTTTTACCGCAGTAGGTTGCCAACCAAGGCTATAGAAACCGGTCTGTCCCGTTATTTATCCATAGCTGGGGGAAGAAAAGAAGGATCTATACCTTCAACAAGGGAATTAGCACGTAAGTGAATGTAATGGATTCGACTGGAATTCGAGCTCGACTCTCCGATTCCGCCATCCGAGCCGCTATCCGTTACTCCACCGTGTCTCCGTGTGTAAAGTTTCTTATTGATATACTGCGCCATGGGATTTTTATATTTTATTCTCTATTAATTTAATGAAATTTAACGTAAGACTGAAATATAATCAATCGCTCCCCATGATCACAATTCCTACATACTTCTTCGTAATATAGACGGTTAAAATAACTTAGAAAACTAAGTTAGACAGAGTTCATTAATATTACATTGATTGTGTCTTGAGGGGACGTTGACACTTGAAGGAGCACAGAGATACGATACTGATACTAGCCAGAACAGATGCTTACGTTAAAAAAATCCGTTATTTTTGACACGCACAGACACACAAACACGCACATATATATGTATATAATTGTGCGTGTGTATGTGTGTGTGTTTTTGTACGATGTTTAACAGTATCCGAAACAAAAGTGAAGAATTTATGCACCCCCTTCTTATCATAACAGATCCCAACGTATTTATCCTTACATACAGTTTGGTCTTTCATGCGAAGAAAGGGGGAAAAGCAGAAGCGCTCGCTTATAGCTTTTCCACTTTGGCTCTTTATCTTCAACATACATATATATATATATATATATATATATATATATATATATGTATATATACATATATATATATATATATTCAAAATAACTTTATAAATAACTTATAATAATATAATAATATAAAAAAATGTCGGATTATATATATATATATAAATATATATATATATATATATATATATATATATATATATATATATATGTGTGTGTGTGTGTGTGTGTGTGTGTGTGTGTGTATTATCCCTTACCGTGAGCACGACACGGAGTTTCAAGCGCAAAGCAATCTTCCTGTATGTGCAATATATTATAATTATATTCATATATACATATATACATGTATACACACACACACACACATATATATATATATATATATATATATATATATATATATATATGTATGCATGCATGCATGCATATATATATGCATATATATGTGTGTGTGCATGCACTTTATGTATACGCATTCATGTATACATTTTACAGTGACTACATATATATATATATATATATATATATATATATCAATATATATATTTTTATATATAGCTTTTCCACTTTGACTCTTTATCTTCAACTTATATATATATTCAAAATAACTTTTAATATAAAAAATGTCGGATTACATATATATATATATATATATATATATATATATATATATATATATATGTGTGTGTGTGTGTGTGTGTGTGTGTGTGTGTGTGTGTCTGTCTCTGTGTGTGTGTGTGTGTGTGTGTGTGTGTGTGATAGAAATTATTAGAAGGATTTAAAATAATCATAATTAAGTAATTCATCGAATCTAGAAGACTTAGGGATAGAAGACGTTGCACGCTGGCTCACAGTCCATGTGTTAGGGAGACTAAGATGAGTTACACCACGGAATTTGTGAAGAGCGGCGCTATATTGAGTCTAGTTAGTTGCCGAGACCCATTTGTCCAGTTGGTATGACGCTTGCGCCGTATCGTAATGGTCTAAGTTCGATTCTCGGTAGTAGAAGCACTCTGCTGATGAGTCCCATAAATAGTACGAAACGGCCCTCCAAAGCATTCTGCTGTGGTTTCTTCTAGACTCGATGATTTACTTAATTATGAGTATATATATATATATATATATATATATATATATATATATATATATATATATATATATATATATATATATATAAAAAGACATTTTATGTTTAACATTCTTTTTATAGATACAAGTATTTAAGTAAATGCTCTGTTTATTAACCCGGAAATTAATATTCCGACATATAGCCTGATGTGCCTTTTTAACCGATTCGGATACAGGTTCGAATCCTGTCTGAGGACGAATATTTTCTATGAAAATTTCTCGGACATTCAGGCCGGTAAATGTTATTTAATAGTGTTTATTATAAACAGAGCATTTACTTAAATACTTGGATCTATAAAAATAATGTTAAACATAAAAATGTCTTTAAATAATTGTCGGACTTGGTCTATTTCATTATATGTATATATATATATATATATATTCATTTGTATGGATATGAGTTTGTGACTGTGTTTCACGCTTTTTCGATGATCAGACAAACTGGTTTATTTTTGAAAAATTTAATCTATTTATGCTTGTTTGTGTTTGATCATGCTTGGTGGTGGGAGGGGGTAATCCTCTTCTATGACTGTTTTGGGATGACACTCTTACACATAAAAACATACAGGTGTACGCATAGACATACCCACATAAACAATTCGTGATTCAGTGCACATACATATCCATGCGTTCGAGCAAACATATATACGTACGCAATTGTACTCCTAATTTACTGTCAAGTCTGCATGTTCTTTCAACAAGGGGCAGGTTGGGGGTGTTCTTGACTTTTTCAGATCGGCCGTCTGATTCGTCAAACGAATACACACTTCTTCACACGCGCATATACACAGGTAAACGTGCACATATACTCCCATATGTATATACTAACTTAAATGCCACTCTGTCTGGCGGCATGTAACCTTGTTCCTGCGGAGGGCACTTGATTGGGCCTTCCGCTTGTTCTGGAGTTTGAGACTATTTAAGTCTTAGCATATTCTCAGCATTAAAGATAAACCAAAGAGAGAGAGAGAGGGGGGAGAGATAGAGAGGGGGGAGAGATAGAGAGAGAGAGAGTGTGTGTGTGTGTGTGTGTGTGTGTGTGTGTGAGAGAGAGAGAGAGAGTAAAAATGAGAAAAAAGAGATGTGAGATAGTAAGATATATAAGACAGAGAAAAAGATAGCGGGAAACTGTGCGAAAGAGAAACGCAGTGAAAGCTAGGCAAAATGAGAAAGTAAAAGTGAAAGAAAGAGAAGCAAAGCGAAAGAGAGCGAGAGAGAGAGATAGAGATAGAGAGGGGGAGAGAGAGAAATGCCCTCGGCGTCAACAAAAATATACAAGCACAATGTTTTATGACGAAATAAGAATAAACACATTACATATATATATATATATATATATATATATATATATATATATATATATATATATATATATATATATATATATATATATATATATTGAAATAGCTTACAAGCTGTCCTATCGGGCTGCATTTAAGCTAGCCCCTTCCGAGGGATCTTGTTCAAGAGTTTGAGAGTCCCTAAGTCTTTGTATATTCTCATTATTGGAAGCTCTCCTGGCTGCCGTTTGCACGGGACATTCTTTTCCTCCCTGCAGCCTTGAATCTTTTGATTGCAATCTGGTCCTCTGTTGACGGAGATTTCTTTTTGCGAGGCATACTGCTGCCGTATGCGATAGGCAACAGTAAACTACAGAAGAACTCAAAATTGATCACCGCATTTAAGCAATGCATTAATATATATATATATATAAGCAATGCATTATATATATATATATATACAGACATGACAGAATTGAATAGATGCTCACAGAAACCGATTATTTTATTAAACAAGTAATTTATACAAATGAAGTAATTATAAATGGTCATAAATTTAATAAATAATACTTGGTTGACATCCCTTTCGCTTTTTTTTAATGCAAGGACCCTTCCAGGCATGCTAGAGATGAGTTCACGAATATCATCTTGAGGGATTTCGTGCCATGTTTCACGCAATAATCCTAAATGTTCGGGCTAAGAAGTTCTTTTTGCGGAGTTTTCGATCTAATATGCCCCAAAGGTGTTCAATAGGGTTAATATCCGGGGACTGACTTGGCCATGGAAGTTTATTGATCCCATTTTGTCTCAACCAATGTTGTGTTGCTTGAGCAGTGTGACATGAACTCCATCTTCCATAAATAGGGAGTCAACTTTGCTCATTCTACTACTTGAGAATATTGGAAGGAGCCCTTTCTTTAATATAGAAACATATTTGGTTGAATTAATGTTTCCTTCACACTCCACAAGCTCTGAGCGACCATCACTCCAAATTGCATATATATATGGATCCTCCCTCTCTCTCTCTCTCTCTCTATATATATATATATATGGATGGCGATATATATATATATATATATATATATATATATATATATATATATATATATATATATATATACACATAGATAGTCATCGACAAACAGACTGTTTCGCAGCTCATCAGTGTGACTAGACATCCGATTGCTTCAAGCCGGGATCGAAACCCGACTGATACGGCAACAGTGGGAATCCATCGGTGCACGGTTGAAAGAAAGGCGAATTTTTACGTACTTACTCTATATGACTAAACACGTCAATGACTGACAGTGCTCAATTCAATATGTGTGTGTGTGTGTGTGTGTGACCGAATACTTAACACGTAACTGAATTTTTCGAAATATTTTATGATTTTGGTAATTGGGTTTTGTTGAGTAATGTTCATCACCACCTCGTATATGTGTGTATCAGTGTATATATCAGTATATGTAAACGTGAATGTACGCTCTGACGTAATGGCTTGCATGCAGGCCTCGCAAGCCACTTCGATCGAGCAATGTCATTGGTCTTTGATAGAGAGCGTCTCCTCTTTTTTTCAACTTCTGGATCAAATTAAGTTACGTATCAAAAACTACAACAACAACAAAAAAAGCCGACAGACATGAATCTTTTTTACTACGCGTCTAAACCTGGCAGCGGATGTGGACAGTCTATTTCGGAAATAGATGAATGGCAAAATGATTAGTCGTTGAATATCTGATCCGTATGTTAAAACATATATCAAAAAAATAAAATTATAAATATTTGGTTAATTCTTTATTAATATTAGAAAGACTTAACATGTGAACCTTTAAGTATATCATCCCATTATACAATAATTCAAAGAGTAACATTTTATTATTTAATAAATGTACACTGTATATAGTTTTCTAGTTTGTGGCCTCAGCTGTATATATTGAGATCCTGGACAAAATTCAAAGAAAGATCAGTTATATAATCTATTCTGACTAGGCATCTCGATTTTAATCACTTTCTTAAGAACATGACATGTATATATATATATATATATATATATATATATATATATATATATACACACATTTATTTGTATAAATTTATTTGTGTGTATATATATATGTATATGTATATATATATATATATATATATATATATATATATATATATATATACACACACACACATTTGTTTGTATATATATATATATATATATATATATATATATATATATATATATGACAATGATATTTTTAGTATATGGACACACAGACACACACACACACATATATATATATATATATATACAAACAAATGTGTGCATATATATATATATACATATATATATATACAAACAAATGTGTGTATATATATATATATATATATATATATATATATATATACAAACAAATGTGTATTTATATATTTATATATATATATATATATATATATATATATATATATATATATATATACAAACAATGTAAATGGATGGCGTACCATTGAGACCAATTTTGTCAATGGTTGGTTCAGCCCAACACAAGGTAGCCCAATGGCTCTCAACGCTTTTGGATCCTGTGTTGAAAGGTTTTAGTGGATTTTGCATAAAGGATTCATTTTCCTTTGTTGACCTTATACAAAATTTATCTTCTTCGGCCAAGTTTATGTGTTCTTTTGACATCTGTTCTCTGTACACCTGTGTTCCGTTGAAGGAAACTGTCGATATTTGCTGTGATATGCTTTATCGCAGTACTTTGTCTCCACCAATCATTCCGGAGTCAACTTTTGTTGAGTTGATGAAATTTGCCACGTCTTTTGTCGAATTTAGTTTCAACAACACCATGTTTCGACAAATTGACGTGGTCGCTATGGGTTCCCCTTTGGGTCCAGCTCGAGCCAGCATATTTGTGGGCTTTCACGAACAAAGAATACGGAATAATGTATTCCGTCCTCAACTATATCGTCGGTACGTTGACGACACTTTCTGTTTATTCAACAATGAAGTTGAGGCCGATCAGTTTCTTTCGTTTTTTAAATGGTATCCATCCAGCGCTAAGGTTCACTGTTGAGAAGGAATCCAATTATCAATTGGCCTTCTTGGATGTATCAGTACATCGAACAGCAACAAGTTTTCTTACTTCTATTTATAGGAAACCAACTTTTGCGGGAATGTATACGCGTTGGGACTCCCTTTGCCCCTCCAACCGTAAGATAAACTTAATTAGAACCCTCGTACATAGGGCACTAAAAATCTGTTCAGAGTCCTTCTTGGACGATGAGATCAATTTTGTCAAGGATACCCTATGTGGTTTAGGTTATCCACCTAATACTGTTCATTCGGTTATCCGGGACAAAATTGAGGAGTTCAGAAGTGCCAAACACTGTATTGTTAAAAAGTGCCCTGTTTATCTAAGATTGCCTTGGGTTGGAACCAAATGTGAAAGTATGGTCAGACAAATTTCATCTACGGTTCGTCGCTGTTTTTTCTCTGCCGAGGTACGGATTGTTTTTCAAACCCGGCCCATGGTTCGTCCAGTGTGTAAAGACGTCCTCCCTCCTCATCAAATTAACTCTATAATTTACAAATATGGTTGTAGTTGCGGGGCTAACTACATAGGAAGGACAGCACAACGCTTGGACATGAGAATTAAGCAGCACGTTCCTACCAAAATCAGGAACCACACTTTGCCGTTGAATGGACTCGTCCCAAACACCTACGGGTCCGCCATTTGTGAGCACTTATTAAATAGCAGATTGTGTGCAGTTAATTTTAGTGTTGACCGGTTCACCGTATTGTCCCGGTCACACTCGTTATTTCACCTGAAGGTGCTGGAGGCACTTTATATCGGGTCCCGCAAACCTTCATTGTGTAAACAACATGAGTGTTTGTTGGGGCTCGCTGTCATTTGCCTCTAGCTCCTTTTGCTCATATTATTATTTTTTTTATTTTTTATTTTTCCCCCCTCCACAATTCTTTTTAGTGTACATTTTCTGTTTTTTAAATTAAAATCTCCCGTTGCAAGCCTGATGAGCGGGAGCGAAACCGGTTGCTTCGCGCGTTTTAATATGTCTAGTAATATTAAGCTGAATACCTTTATCGCCATAATAAAATTTTGTACCTTTAAAAATATCTTCAAATATATATATATATATATATAAATATATATATATATTCATATACAAGTATGGGATTGGTATATACGGAATAAATTCCAATAACCAACAATTATTATTCTTAAAAGAGTGCTCAATACAGAGTAGAGCAGATATAATTATTTATATAAATATTATAACATAAATATGTTATAAAATCACTACAAAAATAGCCATTTTGTTTACGTGTTGTTCGTTTCAACACTCCCGGTCAAAACCATTTATTCTACATTCAACATTATCACTTGATATCCACTCCGGACTAATCACGTTTCTACTTCAAAGCACAAGTTTTTGGTTAAAAGTAGTGACAAGATACTGCAGTTAATTTTTTTATTCAATTCTTCTTGTATGCTTACAATTTTCTTTTTCTGGGCGTAAATTGTATAGGAATTGTCCGAACGTTTTGTATATCTTTCGGCTACACTTTTAGTCATTATGATGATTTTATTTTTACTTTTAACTGAATGTATAGATTATTTTATGTACGTATCTAGAGCTATAGGGATGTTTTATTTTACAAACATGGTCAACACATTGTGGCCATGTTCATAGTTGTTATTGTTGTCTGTTAGCTTTTTGGTTTTTCGTTATTAATAATGCTTCTATTACTAAAGATTTCTACATAATTTCCAAAAGAAAAAAAATTCTAAAAACACGAGAAAATGTGAATAACAAACTAAACCACAGTACCACAGCATATATATATATATATATATATATATATATATATATATATATATATATATATATATATATATACGCACGCACACATACATATGCACGCATATGTGTGTGTATGTGTGTGTGTGAAATACCCCTGCCTGACATCGTCAATGTTAGCACGCTAGACTTGTTGACAAATTCAAATGTAATTCAACAACATTAAGAGTATCCCACTGTTGTGGCTTTGTGACCCTCTCAGCTCAACTGAGTTAATATCTCTGCACATGGCCGGGTGGCATCTACAATGGCATGATGGTTAACAAGTTCGTCTCGCAAGACATTACTGATAAAAAGTAATCTGAGATAAAATTCTTGTGTGTAAATCCGTTCTAACGTCATGTAAATTAATAATATTATCCATCCATAAAACAAGTGGAATTTGACACATATAAAGCTACACATGCACATACGGAGACAAATGCGTAAGCCCACATATGGACACAGATACGCATACATATGTGTGAGTGTGTGTTAGCGACTCGGATTGAGGAATCGGAGAGCCGAGTTCAAATTCCAGTCGAATCCATTAGATTCACTTACGTGCTATTATCCTTGGGAAAAGTATGAATCCTACTCGCCGCCTATCAGCAATGGGTAAATAGCAGGACAGACCGGGTTATAAAGCCTTGGAAGGCAACTGATCTTCCACAGATTGAAATGGCAACCTACTGCGGCAAAAATGATAGATAAATGATCGCCTAAGCGTATATCAAGCATGGCATATAACTGACTGACTGATTCCGTCCAGTTCAGAAAATCAGTATGTTTTTTTTTAAACCAAAGATCTGAATGCTGAAATATCGATGTGCTCTCCTTCCATACACAAATCACTCTCTCTATATCAATTTCTCTCTCGCGCTCTCTCTCTCTCTCTTTCTCTCTCTCTCTCTCTCTCTCTCTCTCTCTCTCTATATATATATATATATATATATATATATATAGGGGGGAAGTTTCATGCTTATACGCAATCGTCAGGCCTTCAGTGTCCACTTTTATATTAAAAAATATAGCATATCGTAAAACTATATTTTAGAATTCATGTATATATATATATATATATATATATATATATATAGAGAGAGAGAGAGAGAGTAGATATAGATGCATAGAGAAGAGATAGAGGAAAACAGTGTAGAAATCAACATAGTATTTTGCCTGTCAATTTCACATTTCATCAGACTATCATCAGACTATGTGCGCCTGTTGCATGTGCTCCATATGTAAAACCAATGAAAGAGGAAAGGAGATATCGACCCTTCCCATTTCTTTTGTTTAGTGAAAATATTTTACGTTTTATAAAGCCGCGGCTTTATAAGATAAGGAATCAGCAAATATGCTAGGCCACAAAAATCTCCTGAGCCGACCAAGCCTAGAAATTAATACAATATGGGAACCAGTAATAAGGAGTGCCAGAGAAAAGCGATAATAACAACAAAAATTGCAATATGATCTCTGGTAAAAACATGTTGTGATAACAGCAAAAATTGCAATATGAGCACTGGTAAAAATCGTTGCTGAAGTTATTAGCTTTATAATACCTAGAAATTCAAACACAGATGTTCTCAAGGAGACATGGCACAGTTGATAAGGTCGTTGGTTAGATCCATTGACAGCACCCGAAGAGTGTGAGTTCAATACCCGGTTAAGGCAACTTGGAAAAGGGAATTAACTGATAACTGACATCCATAAGACCTGACACCTGGAACTAGAACAGTCTACTCCGGCGTGCGAATTTAAGGGTTTAGTTCGAAATTCCAACCACCTGAAGAAGACCGGACCGTACAACGGCCGAAACGTTGTATAAATATGGCGACAAAGTTCGAATAATGTAAATAGCACTGGCTTTTATATTTTCTCTCTTAAATTCTTTATTCTTAATTTATTAATTAATTAATTAATTTTTTTTTAATTTCAATGGCTCCAATTTTAATATTTGGTATTTCCACTGTAGATTTTGAGTCCACACCGTCTTTATCGGAACTCGGAACACTTCCATGTTGATGCAGCAAATTTCAAATATATATGTTTTTGCGTTTGCGCACATGTTGTCATTCCACACTACTTCAAATAAAAGGTTAGGAATGAAACCTGCGATCAATATTGGAGAGTGCAATAACAGCTACTGAACATATGAAACCTATTTTCTTGAAAAAAGTCTTTTAATAGCAATATTTTTTAAAAATTTCAACTGCTAGTAGTACAGGCTGCTCTGTCAATGAATACCAAATGTTTCCTTATAAGCAAAATGAATATTATTACCATTAGCATTCAGAGTTTGTTTTTTATTATTGAATTTAAAGCTATTCACTTAGTTATGTGCCATGCATGATACAAGTTTAGGCGATCATGTATCTTTCGATACATAATTGACGAGGCAGATTTTTCCCGCGGTAGGTTGCCATTTCTTTCTGCCGTAGACCAGTTGATATCCAAGGCTATAGAACCCGATCTGTCCTGCTATTTACCCCCAGCTGGGGGTGGGGTGAAGATGATTCATACCTTTCCCAGGGGTATTAGCACGCACGTAAGTGAATGTAATGGATTCGACTGGAATTCGAACTCGACTCTCCAATTCCTCAATCAATAGCTTGAAGCTATTACTCTATAGAAATCAAAGACGACCTCTTCCAGCTTAATTATGCCACTCAATAGATTTATCAATATTATCTTTCTAAGAAAGATTTGTAAACTGCAGAATGTATATTCTTCTATGTGCTATGTCCCTTCAGGAAGTTGGCGATCCTGCTTTTCCACAATTTCATATCGTTTGTAGCTTTTATTAAATTTTGTCATATCTCCTAAACCTTACTCTGCTATTTCTTTACTCAGGCTAACAGGGTGAGTTTTTTTTTTTTTTTTTTTTTTTTACTTCTGCCCGTGTGTGACCGTGTGTATGAACACCGACATTGATTCAAATAAAAAGATTTAAAGTACTATAGACAACTGTTAAAAATACATAAACAAAACAGATGTCGATTTCCTCCTTAAATCGCACCCTTTTCTCTTTGTATTACAGGTAATATTAATCAGTGAAATCTATCAAATTAAGTGTTTATCATCTGGTCTGATGCTCCTGTTCTTCATCCTGATGTTCTTGACAAAATTCAAAGAAGGATCTGCAAATTAATCTACCCTGATTTGGCATACCGGCTTGAGTTACTTTCTTACCGACGTGACGTGCCTTCCCTCTGTCTTTTCTACATTTTTTTAATGACAACTTCTACTCCAACAATTTCTTTTCTCGCACTTCCCTCCAGTGGAACTCCCTTCAGTTTACTGGCTTCCCTGATAACTAGCATCTTCAAAAATTTTAATGCAACATCAATCGTCATCTTCTGTTGTCCTGAACCCCGTTCAAATTTTATCCTTTCCTCATCCCCCCCCCCATACCCAGTCTTTTCTCACACTTTCACTCTCTGTAAACTCCCTACGTACTAGTGGCATTACCGCTTTGCTTGGGGTGAAAAGATAAAAAAATGAAATGTTCATTAAATATATATATATATATATATATATATATATATATATATATATAAAAGAAAGAAGAGTAAGATATATAATCCGGATTTCTTATAGATATTTTTATTTTTACACAATAGTTCTCAATGTAAATTTACAGAGCATTAATATTATAAATTAACTGATTTAAAATATATTTTTTTACCGCTACACAGTAATAACCATGTTTCAAAAATGGAAGCTAAAAGCTTCGAATTTAATTTTGTTATTAAATTAAAGACATTAGTTCCATTTCATCCTCAAGCGAATTTTGGACTAACTTATTTTTTTTAAATTTACAGTTTTAAAGGCACGGCAAAGATTCATAATTGAATGTTTCCAAGGATACCGAGAAATCCACTCATCTAGACAAGGGGTGGTAGCTTGTTCAATTTCAATTTTCGTTGTATCAGTTAATAGTTACATTCGAAAGCGGGGTTATGTTTAGGGATGGGTAGGGATGTATTTTTCAACAAATTCTGACATCCGCTAAATGCATGTCGTCTGGGTTTTTTATAAAAATATTATTGTTAACGGCAAAAATTCTCATGGTATTTTTTCTATTTGTATACTTAAAGATTTTGGGGGGCTGTTTAGGCTAGAATATGTTTTATTTAACTACAATTCTAAAAAATTTTCATTTTTCATTTTTTCATTTTTAATTTATATATATATATATATATATATATATATATATATATATATATATATATATATATATATACATATATATATATATATATATATATATACTAGGGTCTATCAGCGTAAAAGTTTATAATAAGAAATCAATTTTATATCATCTTTCTAATATAGAAATAAATTTGTCGCGTTTCGAATCTCGTATTAATGTCTAAAATTATTATTTTTTGTCTAAGGGTGTGTAAATTTGCGTGGCTGTGCGTCTATGTGTGTGTGTAAATTTGTGCTTGTGTGTGTGCGCGCGTGTGTGTGTGTGTGTGTGTGCGTGTGTGCGTGCGTGTGTGTGTGTGTGTGTTTATAGTCTGAGAGGTGCGTACGACCGTGCGCGAAACATCGGGAACTGGTATTCCCTGGTTAGCGGTGTCGGTAAAGAGACACCAGATCGGCCGAATGATCAGCGGCTGATATTAACTCGTATCACCAAAACATGTTTTTCCAATATACTCAAGGACAGAGGACTTTTCCTCGTTTCAGTCAGGTGTGGGTAGAGTAACGCCCCTCACGACGTGTTGGCGGTACTGAGGTGGAGGTGGCGGTCCTGAATTCATAATTACCTTTCTCTGAGA
Organism: Acanthosepion esculentum; assembly: GCA_964036315.1. Classification (NCBI taxonomy): domain Eukaryota; kingdom Metazoa; phylum Mollusca; class Cephalopoda; order Sepiida; family Sepiidae; genus Acanthosepion; species Acanthosepion esculentum. The sequence goes on from OZ038487.1 coordinate 37,616,891, forward strand.
ATGGCTACTGTCTTAAGAATAACATACACCATCTGCGCCGGTATCTCTCTCTCTCTCTCTCTCTCTCTCTCTCTCTCTCTCTCTCTCTCCCCATATATATATATATATATATATATATATATATATGTATATATATATATATATATATATATATATATATATATATATATATATATGTATATATATATATATATATATATATATATATATATATATATATATATATATATATATATATTTAGACGCTTGATGGAAACAAGACCTCGGTTTCGACCGCCAAGGTATCTTCATGTGGTTAATACAGCGAAAATCCAGTCGTGTTTCTATCCAGTGTCTAAAGATTTTATTGCATATATATATATATATATATATATATATATACATACATATATATATCTATGTGTGTGTGTGTGTGTGTGTGTGTGTGTGTGTGCGTAGTGAGTAATTGTTCTAATAAAACAGGGCTGGACGTAAAACGCTAAAATAATCCTCATCACCGTTTGGCACATCTTGGAGTTTCATACACGTGGCAATCGTCAGGCACGAATTGAAAATCGTTATTGATATACATTAGCATAAATATAATTAACACACACACACACACGCACCTATATATATATATATAGAGAGAGAGAGAGAGAGAGAGAGAGAGACAGAGACAGAGACAGACAGACAGACAGACAGACAGACAGACAGATATGCAATAAAATCTTTAGACACTGGATAGAAACACGACTGGGTTTTCGCTGTATTAACAGATACTGAAGATACCTTGGCGGTCGAAACCGATGTCCTGTTTCCATCAAGCGTCTAAAGGCTTGGTTACCTATACGTCTATCATTAGCTCTTCAGGTTAGTGTTTCTACATATGTTATTGAGCACTTTTTTTATTATACACATTTTTAAACCGTCTTTTTTAGTGTTTGTTTACTTGTTCATATATATATATATATGTGTGTGTGTGTGTGTGTGTATATATAGAGAGAGAGAGAGAGAAAGAGAGAGAGTGTGTGTGTGTGTGTGTGCGGCTGGATCGCGTAGTTGAAGCCAATGGAGATTTTATTAAATAAATTTACTCTGTAGTATTTCAAGATATTCTATGTAATTTTGGTAAATATATCTGTTAAAATAATATGTCTGTTATTTTCATTTTTTTTTTTGCGTCATTTAGGCGACAATTTACCCATCGCACCCGTTATATATATGTGTGTGTGTGTGTGTGTGTGTGTGTGTGTGTGTGTGTGTGTGTGTGTGTGTGTGTGTGTGTGTGTAACCTCAATCCTCTGCATACTTCACACCAGCATGCTCGGCCGCTATACCACTCAGGATCAACAAGCGTGTACTCGAAGGTGCAAATTCCCTGTTTGCCGAGAGAAAGAGGCGCCGGGTAACCTCTAACAACTTTGGTTCTCGTGATTACCGGCGGCTATGTAATAAAGGCATTAAATAAGCGTAATGTCTCTATTCCTCCTCTCTTCAATCAATATGAGGTACTATCATCCTCTGTTGATAAAACTGAATGCTTTGACCGTAAATTCTCCTCAAAATCTACCCTTGACTCATCCGGAATTTCCCTGTCTAACTTCCTTCCTAGTTCTGTTTCACTGCTGAGTGATATTCATTTAACCCCTTCCATAGTCTCTGTTATCATCTCTAACCTAGATTCCCACAAATCATGTGGGCTTGTAATAATCATTAAGAAGTGTGCTCCCAAAATGGCTCCTGTTCTCTCTAAATTTCATAATAAATGCCTTGCTGCCCTCTGCTTCCTTTCCTGCTGGAAGTCATCATCTGTTGTTCCATTTTATAATAACTCTAGTGAGCCACCCGACCCTTCCAACTATCAGCCTATTAGCGTTCTACCTTATTTTGGGAACCTCCCAGAGGCCTAAATCAATGCTGAATTGGTTCAACCATCTCTCATCGTAGGGCCTTTCTCTGACAAGAAACATGTCTTTTGTTTCTCCAGATCAACTGCTGATGTACGACAATAATTGCGGAAAAAGTCTATCATACTCTAGATAAAACCGGTGAAGCCCGGACTGTAGTATTGGACATCTCGAAAACCGTTGACAGGGTCTAGCATTAAGGTCTTCTCCATGAACTGAAAAATAACTTTGTCTCCGGACGTTTTTTAAAACTGATCCAGTCTTTCGTATTAATTCGTAAAATGAATTTTATCCGGAACGACCAGTCGTCTAGATCCTTTCGTACTAAAGCGGGTGCCACCAGGACTCCATCCTTTGTCCTACTTTGTTTTTAAATGCCCATAGGTCTAAATCATAACCCCACAATGCCAGATTTTGTCCATTTTCGAGTAAATACGCTACTAGTTACATTTGAAGTCTTGTTTGAACAGTTAGAGGTCGGTTTCCCTGGAAATAAACAATACAGTTATTAATAAGAAGAGTTGAAATGAATGTATATAAGATTTCACGGCTCACGCATCCTTCGTTAATAGTCAGCCTATGAACTTTTCAGTTCACTCTCATAATATCGTCCCTTCCATATATGACAGCGAATGCTGTAATAGATAATGCGACCAAATGTGTTTCTCCAGGAGGATGCTGATAATAATATGGCGAGAACGTTTAAGCGTTAAAGAAGTCAAAAGTTACAGGGGGAGACAACTGGCCAACTACCTGGTCTGCTTATGAATGGATTGCGGAACAGTGATTAGGAAGAATTATAAAAAGAGAAAGTCTGCTCGGAGTTATATGGGAGAGGATTTTGTGTATCACCCCTAACGAGAATGACACGGCAATTAGAAGAAAATCATTCCATTTAGAGAGAATAGCTGTTTGCACTAACTTGTCAGCAAATATTCGTGGACTGAAATGCGTACGTTGGAATTAAAACCATAATTCCGAGGTATATGTGACATAATCAGTGTCATAAATAGTTCAGATTTAGCCTCTTCTATAAAACGATTGAAACATCTAATCTAATCGTTACCAAATAAACCGGGACCTCAAAAAATTCCCCTATGTAAAAATAGTGTTGTTTACCTTGTTCTTGTGACCTTTGAAAGATTGTATTTCCAACAACATTAATGATAATAATCTTACATTGGCCATAACACCACCATTCTCTCGTGTGTTAAATTGTCTTTCATCAAAACTTGCTCATATTGGTGATCATATCACGATAAAAAAAACTATCTACGACTATTGACATAAAACAAATATCAAAAAATAAAGCCCAAATGCAATAAAACCCACTGTTAAGAAAGACTCAAATTTATGCGAGTTAGAATTATACAAAAGACTCAAACCATATTAAATACCTTTCTCCAGAGGATACAGCATTTTATTTACTTATAAAGTATTTGGTTTGGTTTGGCTTATTTAGTTTTACGGCATATCAACCACAATGGGTTATTTAATGCCGACAATATTTGTAAGATACATTCGTATGAATAGAATATGTATTCTTTGGTTTAGATTGGTTTGGTTTATTTTCTCCCAAGGCACACCAACACCAATGGGCTACTCAATGCCGACAAAATTCTTTATTGCTCGGAATATTTTGTTTTGTCAATAATCTGTTTCTGGTAATATTTTTCCTTCAAAATTGTATTGCTGGTAATAACATTTTCAAAAAGGTATTGCTGGTAATAGTTAACTATTTCCCATAGCTCGGACCCTAACAGGTGCTACCACCACGGGTCAGGGTGGACCTGAGAATACCAGAAATTAAGAGGTGGTTCCACGCTCTTCAAAACCTCCTGATCAGAGGCCTTGTTGCTGGACATTTATCGTCTTTCCCAGGACGTGGATGTATTTTAACGTCTTACCCAGGACGATATAAAATATTTAACAATATCTTCGTATACTAGTACTATAAATCACTGTGTAACCGTTTTTTTTATAATCTTATTATCTTTTCTAATACATTATTTTAAACGTATGATTTCTAAAAGTTCTAGGATGAAGATAATAAAAATCTTTTCTTTGTTAGTCCAATTTGAAGCAATTCGCAATAAAACAAGTTTTTATTCTCTCAAAGACAGATTTCTTTTTCCGTAGATTCCGTTTAAACTGATATCTTGGACACTGAATGAATTTACTTGTTTTGGATTCGTGTAATCATTTCTCGCCTTGGGAAATCTTTTCCAATTTCTCGCTTCCCTGCCATCTAAAATCTTCAAAAATTTAAAGACAGCGTCAGTCGAAATCTTCTGTCTTCCTGAATCCTCTTTCTGTAGTGTCCTTTTCCTAACTTCTTACTAAAGTCTCCTCATTCTCTTTCACTCCCTGTAACCCTCTGGCATTGTCGCCTTGATTGGGGTGAAATGATTAAGAATAAAATACTTTTTTAAAAATACCAATATCATTTCAAGACGTAGATAATGGTGCTCCATAGCGTTCATTTTCCTAATATCTGTAAATTCCTATGATTTCTTGGAAAAGATAGCGGTAGAGTTTCCCGTCGCCTTTTTTACCGTTTTGAATTTAGGGTAATCCTCCTTTTAAACTAACTGCCACCCAACGCTAAAGAGATCTAATACTTATATACCAAATCCTTTCCAGGACGTAGGCAATCGTTGTTGTCTACTACTCCCACATTTTTCTTATGCTTAGTAATTTTTAAACTTTTTCCATCCTTCATTTGAGTAGTAGATTACTCGCTTACCCTCAGTATATCCTCGGAGTGTTGAATTCTCCAAGCCTTCTTTCCTGTATCTTAAAAGTGTCGACTGTTTCTTTACGAATGGAAGTATTCTTGTTGTTCCTGAAGCCTTCTTCGTTGGTTAAATGTTCTGTCGATGATACGAACTCACTTCACGCTTCTATTTAATCTTTAGCTAGGGCGATGGGAAAATGATGGAGGCATGTCTATTCCATGTAAATTAGTGTGAAAGTGAATGCAACAGATCGCCGATTCTATTTTTCTCGATGATAACAATCATACTACCTGTAAATATCCGGTTTATTTGCATATCCGAAAATAGCATGGAAGATAAAATAAACACTTTTGCTTAAAAGCTAATTGATGTTACTTTTCGTAATTTGAGCAAGTGTTTTTAGAATCTGAAATTTTATTTTCCTGTGGATTTTCAAGCGGCATACACACTACATAACAAAAGAGATCGGCGTAGATTTTAAATACATTTCTAAGATTTCCCTAAGTCTGCCCATAGGATGGAGAATGAAAATTTTACATTGACATCTCACATATACACACACACGCGCGAGCGCCCGCGCACACAGACACGCAGGCACATGCACACCGATACACACACGCACACGCACACACACACACACACACACACACACACACACACACATACACTCACACGAATATTGTTGTGGATTCTGGGGATGGAATCCTGCATAAATAAATAAATAACGCCAGTAATTCAAATAGGAAAATAAGTGTATTGAACGTAAGAATACAGACTTGAAGTGAAGATTAGTAGTCCAGGAATGATGGTTAGTAGAAAGTATATGTACAAGCCTGACCTTGTTGGAATGACAAGGCTTACTATCGCGCTAGGAGTAGATACCAAGTTGAGAGCTGATGTTATCAGGGGGGTTATAAATGAAAATCATGCTGACATGCTTGCTACATTAGGGGATGACGGTCCAGTTCTATCAACAGTGCAAATACGAGCTGCTGAATTTAGAAGGGCTAGCTATGAGTATGACCCAAGGCCTAGATATCCTGCGACTATCGAGGAGGATTGATCGTTTTCACCAACTGGAGGATGGATGACAGGCTATTAGCACATCCATTGAGCGAGTTGAGAATATTCAGCACAATGATGAATGTTCCTGCTCGGTAGGTACTACGTCTTCTGGCACCTGATCAAAAGCGCATCAGGCTGATCACATTATGGGAAATCTGGCATTGTTAAGAGTCAGATCCAGGTGGTTTATTTGAAAGTTTCCTAAACCATGATGAGTTCTGGGTTCATCACTTTGAGCTAGATACAAAGAGACAATCTCTGCAGTGGAAATACCGTTCCTCACCTGCTCCAGAGAAAGATCAGGTCATTTTATCTGCAGGGAAGATGATGGCCTCAGTTTTTTGGGTTGCAAAAGGCATTGTTTATGGACTGTCTTCAAAAGAGAAACACTATCATTGGAGAGCAATATGTCAACGTGCTGAGGCAGTGACGAAAGATTATCAAGACCAAACAGCCAGAAAAAATGACGAAAGTGTTCTTGTTTCTTTCGGAAAATGCTCCAGCATACAAGTCCTTGGTTTCAATGGTTGCTGTCACTTTAAACTGATTGATGACTTCACTATCTCCTGATTTGATTATCATCTGTTCCCCAACATGAAATAACACGAGGCTGGGAACCAGTATCGCAGTGACGATGATGTTATATCCGTTGTTGATCACTTTATTTTTTGGTCAAAAGGTTGAACAGTCTTCTTTGAATGGTCAGTTCACCTGGAAAGAAAGAATGCAGTTATTAATAAGAATGGTTGAAATTAATGCATGTAAGATTTCACAGCTCTAGCATCACTCCTTCATGGTAAGCCTATGCAATGTTCAGCTCACCTTCGTAGATAGCATTTCGACAGTCTTTTCTTATTTCTGACGTAACTTTCACGCTTCTTAATACAGTGAAACCTCGGTTCACAAATTTAATTCGTTCCTGAAGGCCGTTCGTAACCCTAAATTATTTTTCCAATAAGAGAAAAAAGTCACAGGACAATAAAATTGGAAAAGAAAAACGCGGCACAACACACGAATGTATACTACAAGGAGGTCGACACAGAAATTTTTCTGCTCGGGTCGGCTATGTTGTTCGAGTACCGAAATTTTGTTCGATACCCGAGGAATTTTCATCTCGAATTTTCCATTCAAAAACCGATTTGTTCAACGTGTGAGACATTCGAGAACCAAGCTTCCTCTGTACTTTGCTTAGTTTCTTTAATTTTTGTCATAGTTTTTATTTTCTTAATCCTAACAATTCTAGAAATGATGAATTTAAAATATAAATATGTTTGGGTCGTTTACTGAAGTCATGTATAGGACAGTGTCCGCCGTCGGATTTCGGTGTCGGTCTTTCTATCCTCAGTTAAAGCATTTCTTTGCCGGCCACAATCTTAACAATATAAGATATGCAGATGACACAGTGTCGATAGCAGAGACGAAACTGCAAAATATCCTACAGTAGGTGGCGAAGGAAATCTAGAAGAAAGGACTAACTACAAGAATGCATGACGCATTGTTATCAGCAAAAGTAGGATTACGAAATGAAAATTACAAATCGGAGATACTAAAATCAAAAATGTACAAAAATCTAAATATCTGGAAATAGTTCGAACAGACGATGGAATGTGTGACACTGATATCCGAAGACGTATTTAGCCAAGCACAGTATTAAATTTCGTTAGAAATAAACAAATGAAATGTTACGGGATATCTGTCCTCCTGCATGGCAGCGATGGAAAACAATCTCCTCAAAGACGAAGAGGCAACAAATCTAATCTGAATCTAAGTGAACTTTTTGTTTCCATTCCCTTCCTCGTTTCTTTCTCCATGATATTCTCAGTATCCGTCAGTAGATCCACATCTCTGTTGCCTCAAATCTTCTCTTCATCTTTTAGAAGATTGTCCTGCATTCATTGCCATAGAGAATGCTTGATATTATATAGCAGTTGAGCAATGTTTTATTTGTGTCTTTTTTCTTTTGTTTCTTTATACATTGTTTAATTTTTGGAAAGCATTTTTGATATTCCAGTCCGACTTCAAATTTCGGTGTCACATTTTCCGTCGTATGTTAAAACACAACACAGATTAGTTTGTACTCGTTTTATTCTGACATCCTCAATTTGTAGCTCAGATTTTCGCTTGTCTCACTTTCTGACAACCAGACATTCTGTCTTTTTATAATTGATGGTCAGTCAGACAGAAAACAGAGCCTTAATATTCAAGATAATAACGCAATTTTATACACACGCATACCTCCGCTAGAGTCAGATATAATAAAATAAAAATATAATATATGCAGACGACAGAGTGTTGATAGCAGGCACGGAAAGGAAACTGCAAAAACTCCTACATTAGGTAGCGAAGGAAAGCAAGAAGAAAGGACTAAGTATAAACTACAAGAAGACTGAATGCATGGTTATCAGTAAAAGGATGACCCCGAAATGTAAATTAAAAATCGGAGATACTAAAATCAAACAAGTACAAAAATTTAAATACCTTGGAACTGTTCTAAAAGAGATTGGCAAGTGCGACACTGAAATCCAAAGAAGCATTACGATAACCAAAGATGCATTCTAAAAAGTAAGCAAAGTATTAAGAAACAGAAAAACAAAGAAAATATTGAACTGTTATGTGATATCTGTCTTTCTATATGGCAGTCACTGAAACTTGAAGCAACATAAATGTGGTTCTACAAAAAGATTCTGAGGATATCATGGACCGAAGATGAGAGCAACGGCAAGGTTTTGAAGAATATGGAAAGAAAATAAACACTTATACTCAACACCAGGAAGAGGCAGTTGAAATTTCTGGGAGACATATTGAGGAAGGAGGGTTGGAAAATCTGATACTCACAGGAGAGACTGAGGGAAAGAGAGAGAGAGAGAGAGTGGGGGTAACAGCGTTAATATACTTGATGAGCTTGAGTAAATGTATGATCGAGCAAGATTTGGGAGAAATAGCAAAAAGACAAAATTTATTAAGAGCTACAAGTGAGAGAAAGAAAGGCCATCATCACCATCGTCCTGAAGAGATACACCAAATAAAAGAACTTGTCTGGGCCTGATAGTGATTTTCTAAGCACAGCTTAGACGTGGCACAAGGCCAAAAGTACGGGGTACCCAGTGAGGATCGAACTTGCTACTCAGTCGTAACTGTTTTAGCGAAACCAGCTTGCTAACCATTACACCGCCTCGGGGTGCCCAAAACGATTTTCTAAACGTAGCTTAGATGTGTCACAGGGCACAACCATGGGGCACCCAGTGAGGATCGAACTCACTATTCAGTCGTAACTGTTTTAGCGAGACCAGCTTGATAACCATTACACCGTCTCGAAGTGTCCTAGTGATTTTCCAAGCACAACTTCGATGTAGCACAAGGCCGAAATTATGGGGCACCCAGTGAGGATTGAACTCACTACTCAGTCGTAATTGTTCTAGCGAGAGAAGCTTGCTAGCCATTACCCCGCCTCGAGGTTCCCAAAATGATTTTCTAAACGAAGCTTAGATGCGGCACAGGGCACAAGCATGGGTCACCCAGTGAGGATCGAACTTACTATTCAGTCGTAACCGTTTTAGAGAGACCAGCTTGCTAACCATTACACCGCCTCGGGGTGCCCTTTGTCTTGTACTGATAATTACAATTCGTAGTTCGCATCCTATGCTTTTTATCTCTTCTTGACAACCATACATTTTGTCTTCCTACACTTGGTGGTTAGTCTATTCTTCTCGCGAGCTATTTTTTTTCCTTTTTCTTGTCAGTTTGCAAGATTGAAGAATACACATGAATTCTGTGATATATTTACTTTTTCTTTCTATAAGCTTTCTGAGTTATTTTTTGGGGTTTTTTTACCTATAAATACTTCAATACAGCTTCAAGCAAGGTACGACAAACACATGCTTCAAATGCGATATTCGAAAATCTTATGTAAATCAAAAGATAAAAGTATGTGCTCTTATTTTTAGAAAACGGTTGTCACACACGCAAACACAGAGACACACACACACTCCACTTCCCAAGGATTTGGTAAAATTTACAAAATCGTTTTCAACATAAAAAAAAATGTTGATTTTGTTTCATATATCGATACAGGTATGATTACTATTGATAGCCATTGCTTCTTTATTCGAAAGCAGTGTAAGGGAACCTGTCTTTATTTCCGTCGCATTTTGCTTTTTCGTTTTGATATTTCGGCAAATGAAGGCAAACAACAAATAAACCAAATCGTCAGCTGTTGTTTAAAGGTTTCTTTGAAGTATTTAGTATTAAAGAGTGTCATGTAACAGTTTATAGCTTTACATTTAATGATGATGTTGGAAAACTGTACGAAATTGTCAACGTCTCTCTGAATTTAAATAGAACTTTTTGAAAGGTCTTCATTCAACTACACTTCTCAACAATTCCTCTTTCATTCGCGTCACACATCTCATTCATCAGTACAATTATAACAGTAACCCTTTTAACAGTCATTGTTTATGGAATATCTTCAAAGGAGCCACGCAACCATTGTAGAGTAATATGCCAACATGCTGAGGCCTGTTTCCGATGATTTTGAATATTAAAATATTCACTCTTTCTCTCCATTTTTATCTCTGACTAATATCTTGCTTTATTAAACCTACGAAATATATTAATTATTCTATCTGACATAGTTTATTAAATTCGACCGACAAGGAATATCCGTGTGATTTCATCTTATATATATATATACATATATATAAAGAACAGTGTACGTGTGTGTGTGTATGTGTGTGTGTGTGTGTGTGTGTGCGCGTGCGTGTGTGTGTGTGTGTGTGTGTCCAAGCAATTCCTTTGCTCTCACTGGTCCGATTTCAATGATTCATAGCTCATTCAAGAGTCCTAGAAACGTTAGGCGCAGGGAACGATTTTCGCTGTGCTCAGATTCAGGGTTGTCACATTATGAGAGGTTAAAAATATATATTAATATATTATACTAGCCATTATCGTTGCATTGATGATTCAAGGGGAGTAACTCATATATTTCTTTTGTATCCCAAATTGCAATGCACGTTTTATTATAAACTATCTTAAAAGCCGCCATATCGGGCGGCATTTAAGCTAGCTCCTGTGGAGCAGTCTCGGTTTGGCCATCATCACAATAGCAAGGGAGAAGTAGATGCGATAATTATCGATAAACTACAGAAGAACTTAAAATTGATCGCTGCATTTAAGTATTGAATTAATGTTTAAGCTTACCTTTTAAAAGTGTAACGATAATTATTCTGCTGCCACTTAATTTAAAGACGATTTGTTGCACGTAGATCGTTATTTTCCGTACAAACAATTATTTTTATTTCATGGGTCACAGAACAGGGAACAATTTATATGATAAAATTAATATAATGTAAAGATGGGAAAAAAGAAAAAAAAATTAGTTATACATTCAACATTTGAAGAGTAAGAAAAACAACAGCTAATTAAGTACAACATATATAATGGAAAATAAATGATTAAATGCGTATTTGGAGAACATTTATCCAACGAATTCTGGAGTTAAAAAGCCTCAGCTCTACTTTATAGTAATTTATACGCGGTATTTACTCTGTCTCTCCCACGAGATGTGACACAAGGTCTATTTTTAGGTGGGGACCCGAGCGCCTACGCCCGAGACAAGAACAAAAATTCCGCTCAGCCCACGCAACCGTCGGTTGCGCTGACCTCGGTGAGAGCACCGGTCCCTCCCTTTGGTGCAATGGGAGAGCACGGCCTCAGGCATCTGTTCCCCAGGGCTGAGCACCTCTCAGTATAATTTTCTCAGTTGCCCCTCTGTCCTTTGACAGAGAAGCCCCTGAGCGCACTCTGCCCAAAGACAGAGACGCAACTGAGAGATGATAAGCCAGCGTTAGAAACTCCTCCAAGGAGACGGTGTTTACTCGTTCCCCGACGAGGACGAGATGTGACACAAGGTCCTTTTAAAGTGGTGACCCGAGCGCGTGCACCCGGACAAGGGACAAAAATTGCCCGCAACCCCCGCAACCGTCAGTTGCGCTGGCACCGGTGCGAGCATCTATCCCTCCCTCTGGTGCAATAGGAGGGCACGGCCTCGGGCAGCTGTATCACAGTGCTGAGCACCTCTCAGTATAAGTTTCTCATTTGCTTCTCTTTCTTTTGACAGAGAAGACCCTGAGCTCACTCTGCCCAAAGATAGACGCGACTGAGAGATAATAATCCTGCGTTAGAAACTCGTCCAAGGAGAAATTTATACGGTGCTTACTCGGTGTTTACTCATTCCCCCAAGAGAAGGAGATGTGACACAAGGTCTTTTTGAAGTGGGGACCCGAGCGCGTGCACTCAGGCGGGGAAAAAAAATTGCCTACAGCCCCCGCAACCGTCGGTTGCCCTGACCTCGGTGTGAGCACCCATCCCTCCCTCTTACGCAATGGGAGGGCACGCCTCGGGCAGCTGTATCACAGGGCTGGGCACCTCTCAGTATAATTTTCTCAGTTACCCCTCTGGCCTTTGACAGAGAAGACCCTGAGCTCACTCTGCCCAAAGACAGACGCGACTGAGAGATGATAAGCCTGGGTTAGAAACTCCTCCAAGGAGAAATTTATGCGCTAAATGCTCAATATCTGTATTATATATTATCTACTTACTCTTCATAGTTAACTAATTTGCATATTGATTTTTTTTAAAGTATAATTAATTATTAATAATAATAATTCATTAATTAACTATCCGTCATTAGTGTTCTTTTATTAAAGGATTTGACTTTCATATAAAAAATAGTTCTGTTTAAGAATATGGTTTTATATAGTGCAGAAAAGTGTAAGAAATTTGCATTTTACTTGCCCTTCAACTTGGCATCTATTTGTAAAACTTTTCTTTGCCAGTTTATGAATGAAATGTTCATTTAAAATTTTTGTTTCAAAGACTTCAAATCTGTATCTAAAAATGGCATTCTGTTAGTGTGTCTGTATGTTTGTCAACTTGTTACCTCATCCTGAGCAAACCGTTCGCCCGATCGGCATGAAAATTCACACACGGATCAGAAATTTATGACGTCTTCGGATTTTTCGATTGTTCCTCTGATTTCGGAAAAATCGATAAAACCAATAGGGAGTCGAATATTGATTCGAAAAACTTCATCAGTTTTTCAGTGATAGTTTTCACAAATTACAAGTGATATCCACCAAACTCACGGTGAGCAATGTCCTTACTTATAGTTTTGAGGTGATGTTCTTTGTTTTTAAAAATTGATATCAGTTATCGGAAAAAATCGATAAAATCGATCATTTTGGGACATCCGATTCAAATCCAATATAGCTGATTTTTGGCTGTTTTTCGCAAATTCCAAGTAATTTTCACGAAAATCATGTTGAGCATTAGTTTTATCAACAGTTATTAGTTGCGGACCTTTTTCCTCAATATCGGTATCAATTATCGGAAAAAATCGATAACATCATGCCACTTTTGACTTCCAATTCAAATCCAGACAAGCTGATTTTAGGCTATATTTTTCGCAAATGGCTAAGAATTTCCACCAAAATTACGTTGAGCATTGTTTTTATCAACAGTTATGAGGTGCTGACATTCATTTTCAATATCGATATCAATTACTGGAAAAAAATCGAAACAATCGATCACTTTGTGACATCCGATTCAAGTCCAATCTAGCTGATTTTTGGTTATATTTTTCGCAAATGGCGAAGAATTTTCAGCAAAATTCCCGTTGAACATAGTATTTACCGACAGTATTGAGGTGCTGACTTTCATTTTCAATAGCGGTTTCAATTATTGGATAAAAATCTTTTGACTTCCCATTCAAATCGAGTTTACCTGAATTTGGCGATATTTTTCGCAACTTGCTTGGTATTTTAATTAACTTTATCGGCTTTAGTGGTAACAATTAAAAAGTTTTGCCCTTTGAGCTCCTTTGTGACCAACTAATACCTGAGGGAAGTTGATACTATCATGTCTTCATCGGAATTTGCGAATACACCAATCAAACGTATGTTCAACTGAGACGTCTACACTACAGACTGTACAGCTGATTGTTATTCACACACGAGTGACCATGCTTCACATAGCGGTATCGCATTGGCGGAGTGCAGTACGCGCTCGCTGATTGGTGTTTGAGATCCTAGGAAATACCTGCCTTCCGTATTCTGGCTCACGCTTATCGATATTAAGTTAGACTTTGTGCTCTTGGAATAGAGCAACCCTAATCAACCACTAATAGCATCACTTTTCCCCATGTCGCCAAAAAGGAGGGTACGTCTTAGCATTCAGTCTGCAAGAGCGTCCGCTATGACGGCAGGAAGGGCCCGCGTGTCCCAGAAGACTACAATGCGACTATCACAGGTCGCTCAATACATCGCCCTCACGCAGGCCACACAATCACAAGACGAACGTGACACCTGCGTGGCTCGGAAAGCTGCCTACAGGGCTTCGTTGCGATCAAGGCTCAAGAATACACAACGATCGAGAATGAACGCACAGGCTGCAGCAACCGCCTCTGCATCTCTGGCAACCGAGACTCATCATCAAATGCTTTGGGGGGGGGCGTTACATGCATGAACGTACGCAGGACACTATGACATATGTTAGGCAATATGGGCGGCCAGACTTATTTATAACGTTCACCTGCAACCCCAAATGGGTTGAGATAACGCGTGAACTCTTACCCGGACTTGATTACATTCACAGACATGACATTACCGCCCGAGTATTCCGCTTAAAACTGGTGAAACTTATGGACTTAATAGTGAAGGGGCGAGTCCTTCAGTGAAAACCCAACCACTATTTTATATTGCCAGAATTAAAAATCTTGACCGATTATGAACGGATAGCAGTCTTAGAGTAAGCACGGAGCAGCAACACAGCAGCCACCTATTGCAACTGTTTGCCCTTAATCTTATTGATTTTGCTACCAGTGAGATTCTCGGCCTATCAGTGAACTCAACTACTGCGGATACGTGCGTAAGTTCAATAATTCAAAGCCCAAAGCAATTTAACTACATAAAACCACGGGCAACGCCTGGCTTTACTGCTAGTAGTGAATATATCTTATTTTGCGAAGCGAGCGGGCGAACCCTGCTAGTTTCTTATATTTTTCTAATTTAAGAATAATTTGTCCTACATTCCGATCAATTGTGTGAAGAAAGTGACCAAAGTTCATGTTACTCGAGTACTTTCCACCGTCTATGGCCGTTATCAGAAATGTTGATATTGCCAGTGTCATGGAGAAAAGGCTTTTATCACCTTCATCCTAGCATTTTTAGAAAAATTACATTTCGAATATAGATATGTCTGTCTCATTTAATAAAGTCGTTTAAAGAATGGTTTCACAAATCTTGACAGCAGAACAAGACGAAGATATTATTAAATGCGAGAAGGAGGGTCTGTAATATCATCGGTCCTGACCTTGCACCACAATTTCCGCCATTTTGCCACCGCCTTGACATCATTTCCCTGTCTCTTTTCTAAAAATTAGAATTCTTGCAAGAACCTGACGCGTGTTTATATCCCTACACTATTTAGTTTTGTTGAAGTTATCGCCACCGTTTTTTGTGGACATTTACGATTGTTCAACTTCGCAAACCAATCGATGAAATTTGAATAAGCTGATTTGTTTGGAAAAATACTTTGACAAAAACCCTACGTCGCGGTTGAATAATTTTTGTAATTTAATTTAGGTTTTCATGGTAAACAATAATTTTTAAGAAAAATCTTATTTCTTTTTCATTTTTAACAGTGAAGAATAAATTATTAGGATTTCTTACTCTTGAGCATGCAACATACAACTGGTCATTTTCTTTCTGGAGCCTTTTCAAGCGTTTGGCCTAGTCATTTGTTTATAGTTTTCGCAAACACAGGAGGAACTGGAAACTAGATTCTTGTATATAAAGAAAAACAGAAAAAAAAGAAAAGATAAGAAAAAAACAATATTACATTTTTATTAAATAAGTATTTGTAATTTTAATCACTAAATTGTATTAAAAATAGTGGCAGTATTTTGTATGTTAAATAATAAAACTTTTCATTTTTCCAACAAAAATAATTAAAATTTATTGTACTAAGTTACGCACTGCAATTTGTACACCACTACTTGATTCCATTCTCCCCAAAAGTTGGTTTCGATCGGTCAGTGTATGGCTATTTTAGAGGGTATAACGGTCGGACAAACTAACAGAAGTCACAGAATTTTATATATAGATTTTATAGGCATTTAAAATATTGTCTCAAAAAAGTTCATTGTTGTAGTTTTATAGAGTAACTTCACTCTTGTTTAGAACATTAGCTTTTGTTTGTTTATTTTTCCCCATCACATAAAATCTAACATGAATTGTACGAATTATACGGATGAATATTCTGATTTTTTTTTCATTCTCGATCAGTGTCTTTTCGCCCACGTGATTATCGGGTAACTCACTGCCTGTTGAAGTCCGCGCCTTAAAGATTTATTGCTTTATAAATTATTCGGACGAATATCCTCACATATGTTTTGTCGATCACTATATTTTGGTTATGGTCTTCCTTAGGCTTCTCGCTGTCTTCTGAAATTGCGGTACGAAAAAATGTCTTTATTCCACGAATTATTTAGACGAGTATCATTTCTTTATTAATTTTACCACATTAAACATTTATTTATTATTACGCATTGAAAGCTAACGTCCTTCAGTGTTTCTCTACACCGGGCGTACGTACTTATATATTTTATATATCTACTATATATTTTTCAAGTATTTACTAAGTTTATCGAAGAGCAGTTTGCTCACCATTGCTCTACGGCAATGTTTTTATATATTACTTGGGCTAAGCTTAACGTGGCACAATATCACGCAATATCAGGCTTGGCATCTCGGTCGGTATTGTAATGGAGTTGTCGTACCGATTGAATGATGATACGAGCCTTGAATTATGACCTAACATTAAATATAATTTCACTTAACTATTTTGTCATTTGTTATCAACGGCTGGGTGTGAGGGTACCATGTAACAACCACCCCTAGTCCGAACATGGGCGTTACATACTCGAACTGTGATGTCTGAGAGACTGACCAATTCCTCTTGAAAAGTGGTTGTTTGTATATCCATCTTGACAACGGTTTTTCCCACGAGCCCGCAACATATTACGCGCAGATTGGTTTGATTTTGGGTTATTGTTGTAACCTAGAGAAGGTTACTGAATAGAATAATCTCATGAAGGCTGGTAATGAACAACAATACTTAGGACACGAACAACACATATAAGATTCTCCAGCGGCCCGTAAAAGTAATAGTCAACTGGTAGAAGTGAGCCATGTGAATTCCACAATGAATTTCCAACAGCAGATCAATATACAGTAAATAATACTTTATTTATGTGAATTGTGACATACCCATTATTATCCGCAGGTATGCTTCAACAGTTATTTAATGCCGACAAGACTTTTTATTGCTGGTAATATTTTTCCAAAAATTTATCACTGGTAATATTTTTTTCCTTCAAAATAATAATTTTTCCTCAAAAAATTTATTGCTGCTATTAAAACCTATTTTTACACTTTCATAGTATTTTGACTCCAGTTTGGGGGTTAACATATTTGCTCATAGCTGAAACCCTAACAGGTGCTACCACCACGGATCATGGTTGACTTGGGAACACCAGCAATTGAGGTGGGCCCACGCTCCTCAAAACGTTCTAATCAGAGGCCTTGCTGTTGGACGTTCGTCTTTCCCAGGACGCGGATGTAGTTTATCCTCTTACCCAGGACGGGCGCAACCTTTCACACATGTGTTAACCTCTCGAATTCACTTGTGGGTTTCATCAATGACAACAGTTGAATCGACGATCTCCACGTCCGCCTGCAGTAGTCGCAGGTCAATCCTGCATCTGGTGTGAAATTGAATGCAAATCATCATACTACAGTGTATCATTTTCGAAATGAAGACTGACGTTTATTACAAGTGATTTTCTGAATACAAAATAAATTACAATACATTTTTTTTTTAAATTTACTCATTCATTTTCAATTCTGTTTATACGCTTTTCTTTTCTTGTATACCCACATCATTATCAATTCAACGCAGTAGTCCAGACATGAATCTTGAACAGGCGTTCAACTAAGTATGTCGGTAAGTCCCATATGGCTTCGTGAGAAATTAGCGGCTACATGCAAAATAAAGAAAAAAGAAGAATTGTATGCAATAGCTTGATGGATAAATTGTCCAGATATTGTTATAGGCGCAGACAGAAAATAACCACAGCTTATGCAGCAAACAAAATACGGTGTAGATAGACAACAGGTGGAGTCATAGTTATCAAGATATAATCGGCGAACTGAGATCAAATCAGTTTATTTTGATTTCGTAAAGAATGTCCTTATGAAAGTCACGAATCTACTTCTCCCTGTGGCCTAAACAACTGCTGGATATCTTAACCAAACGTGAGGCTTACGGTGAAATCAGGTTGAAACACTTACCTTAGAATAACCGAAGTTAAACAACGTCGAGCCTGGTCAGTACATAGATGGGTGACCGCTTGGTAATGCCAGTTGTTGTAAGCTTGGATGTGTAATAGATAATGGCTCGGAATTGGTAATCGGAGAACCGGATTCAAAATGCAGACGGGTTTGATATATTCACTTAGGCGCAAATACCCGTGAGAAATGTATGAATCCACCTATTCTCCCCCCAGCTATGGGTTAATTAGTCAGACTATGATCACTAATCCTTATTTACTAAAAAAAATTATCACATTCTAAAAGAAATATTTTATTGCTTTAATTAACCTGCTAGTGTTGATAAGCCGTAGAGAAATGAGTGACTGAATCATTTAAACAAACGCCATGTACCAAGCGTGTTATAATGTAAGAAAATATTGTGCAAGCCATTCACACGTAAATAGATTACACGCCCAGGATCGACAGAAAGTAATTGGTGTTTACTAAACATAGCTTAGTGCTCTTTTGTCCTGAGCAAGGTCTCTGATTGAGAGACTGGAGGTTTTGCAAACCGTGGAAATATATATATATATATATATATATGATGAAAATGTGGAAAAGACAAAACAAAATCCGAATATGTGAGTTTACTGTTTTTTATTTTGTTTTTGTTTTTGTTATTCTTTCGATGTCAGACATTTCGGTCAAATAGACCTTCTTCTGGACATGGTTAATGGAGACATATTTATATTAGATTTAAGTTTGATGAAGAGACGATATATACAGGACTGGTCAGAAACAGAAAAACTGAAATTCTAAAGTCAGAGTATTCTTCCTTGGAGTCGGATAGGCTGGCGTCACGTGGGCGGCGCTACGAAAACCTGCTCGCAGGGAAGAGATTTTATCCTAAGTGGAAAGTGGGGGGGACCTATTTAAAATATATATATATATATATATATATATATATATATATAAAATATATATATATATAATATATATATATATATATATATATATATATATATATATATATATATATATATTGGATCTACATGTGGTGTAATGGTTCGTGGCTGAGAACGAGAAATTGGCAAGCCGGGCTCCAAGTCGCGTTCATTCGCGATTCACGAAAAACACCCATGATAAAGGTACGCACCCGTCTCCTCTCCCAACCGCCATCTTTGTTTTAAATAGCAGCGGAGACTAGACTATCTATATTAAGTGTTCGATGGATAAATTGTCGTCTAAATTGCGAAAAAATGAAAATAACATTGACATCTCATTTTAATAGATATATTTACCAAACTTACACAAAAATATCTTGAAATACAAAAGAGTATATTTATTCAATAAAATCGCCATTGCCTTCAATCACGGCCTCCAGACGACTTCGGAATCTCCTACAACTCTTCTGGACGATCTCCTTGTTTAAGTTGGTGAATGCTGCCATAGTATTTGCCTTCAATTCATTTTTGGTGTTACGAGAATTTTTGTTGGTCGCTTGCTCAAATGTGCCTCACCCATAATAATCAAATGGGCTGAAGTTTGGAAGTTAGGTGGCAAGATGTAAAACTTTCTGGTCGCAGAAATTCTCTGACAACCATGACTGCGTTCTCCAGCTTGTATGGAATGGTGCAGAGTCCTGTTGCCAGATATAAAGTCTTCCAGCAGCAATCATGTTGATACAGGGTAGCACTACCTTCTGAAGGCGCTTGATGTAAGCCTCTGCGTTGTTTCTGGGGCCTATGGGTGGATGAATGGAGGCATAACGTAGCCATCACTAGTGATCACTCCGAACACAATAATGTTGACTAGATATGTCATCAAAACTCTTTCCGTCTGCATTGTCCTCAGATTGACATCAAAACGCCCTGAAATGTCCGTACAGGTGCTTCCGGCGCGAATGCCAAGCAGTAGAGCTTACCGTTTCCAAATTTCTACCAGAGTGAATTGCTTCATAGTGCTCTCCTTCGCACAGGCGGTGCTCACCTGAACCTACTTTACAGTGCAGTGAACAAAATCAAAAGCAGACAACGCGGATGCACGAAATTAAAAAGTATAATTTGGCGGCGACAATTTACTCATCGCACCCTGTAATTACTAGATGTGTGTGAGGAGGGGCGTGTGTGTATACATATGTGTCCATTACCATTACCATCCGGATGTAAAAATCATACCTACTCACGATATGAATATCCTGCCATTATTAAACGGTTAACTCACTATTACACACGTTAAACGTTAAAGACATACTAGACACAGATGTACACGAATGACAAATGTAACTTAGTCCGCATTCCAACACAGCGATATCTACCGTAAACTTTCTTTAAACTTAATAATTAAAAACGAAGGATTTGCGGACATATCGTTATATGGACTATTGTCCTTGTTTGTTTTGAGTACCAAATCCTTAAGTTTGTACTTTTGATATATATATATATATATATATATATATATATATATATATATATATATATATATATTACAGCTCTATTAAAATAAAAACATCGAACTGTCTGCGAATCAGTTTTAATAATTAATATTACTACGATCCAGCCGCATTATATATCAACGGATCGATTACCTGTATTATGCATATATATATATATATATATATATATATATATATATATATATATATGTGTGTAAGAGAGAGAGAGAGAGAGAGAGAGAGAGAGAGAGAAAGAGAGAGAGAGGGGGAGAGTGGGTAAAAATATGAGTGCATCTACCATTCTATATATTCATAATGTAGACATAATGTAGATATATTAGCATGTCACTCTCTTTATATATTTTCCTACAAAATATAGAGTACATTAAAACTACATATATATATATATATATATATATATATATATATATATATATATATATATATATATGATAAGAATGTAGTTTTAAGGTAGTCTATATTTTTGAGGAAACGTGCCCAATATCATTCATAGAACGTATCTAAATATAATGATAATAAATTAAAAATCACTAAATGAACATATTAAGCAAAAAAATAAATAAATTAACAAACTACGAAAGCTCACATAAACGCTAGTACATCTAATAATAATAAAAACAAAAACAAATATATAATTAATAAATACAAAATACACTGAGTATTTAATAATGAATAATGAGTTAACAGTCAAAAACAATATCATACAATAGCTACAAATAACTGCATTCTGATTGACAATTACTTCTACTTGCTTTTAGAATCATTTTAAATGTAATCACCTACCCATTTAACCGTTAAGATAATAAAATACACCCGGAATGTCTTACCTTGCTCTGATGAGCTATTGACAATAATATATAAATAATCGGGCCAACTCATGGCCTGAAGATTGTTCTCAAACGTGAAACAGAACATTACCTATCGGTGATGACAACAGCGTTCACACTTGTTATATATATATATATATATATATATATATATATATATATATATATATATATATTTATTTACTCGAAAATTATAACATAAATATGTTATATAATCACTACAAAAATAGCCATTTTGTTTCAACACTTCAAGTGATGGTTTTGAATGTCAATTTGCATATATATATATATGTATATATATATATATATATATATATATATATATATATATATATATATATATATATATATATATATATATATATATATAAGCAAGTTATGTTAAAAACGAAAGGAAAGGTACTGTGGTTAAAACAATTTTTTTCTGAATGTTGTAGTGTTATTTTCATTTTTCCGACAGCCAACAAGGAAAGTAATACTATATCATTCGGAAAAAATGTTTTAAACCCTGTACCTTGTCAGTCATCGAAACTTGTATAAAAGCGGGATTGTTGCTTATATATATATATATATATATATATATATATATATATATATATATATATATATGTGTGTGTGTGTGTGTGTGTGTGTGTGTGTGTGTGTGTGTGTGTGTGTGTGTGTGTATTATCATTTCACCTCAAATAAGGTGATAATGTCGTTAAGATGCAATGTACCAGGCGTGAAAAAAATGAGAAGACGTTAGTAAGGAGAAAGGAGAGCAAAACGAACAGTTTTCAAGAAGGCAGAAAATGGCTATTGACGTTACATTTAAATTTCCGACTTACCCTTGTTTAACACTTTCTTACAGACCCACCAGTTATCACAACAACCAAACTTGTGTCTAATCTAATCTAAAAACCGTACATAACCACATGAAGTTCGTTTCATAGCGTGAAAATTGAAGTCACACTCAAGATTCTGTGTCTCTGATGTTTTTAGATTGGATTCCTGCTATATTCTATGGATTTTCCATTTTACGGTGTCTAACACACTGTTTGCTTTGCTTTTATCTTTTGCTGATTTCAAAGTTTCAGTAATTATTGTTATACGCTCCTACATGTGTAGAGTATTTACACTTAAGAATAAAGTTCTCTGATTCGTCTTGATGGATGAACGCTGAAAGCAATGAATATTCTCCCAGTGTGCGTTCAACCCACCCATTATAGATATTATTATATCCATGATATAATAACACATTTATACACGGACGGAACACAATAGCTGAAAGAAAACATGCGATAGATTTTTATACAATTATGTCCTGCAAAGAACTGTATACACATATTTACACGTGTCCCACACACAGAAACTATAACGCGTGTATACCACACAAACAGTGTAACAATGACAAATAGATAGATTGTCTTACTGGTAATAATTCCAAACGGGAATTTGAGCTGGTGGTTAATTTTTCTGTGTTTCTGGAAAAACCATACTTAGGATTCCCAACTGAGATTCAAGCGACCCGGATTTATCTTCTATGTCACTAGGGAGGAATTATTCCTTAAGCATCAAACGGCGAGTGATGAAGTTTTCCAAACATGCGACCTACGAGCCGAAGATAGTTCCTATATCTGGTGAAGATATAATGCCAAAGGATAATGGCGCCACATGCTTGTGAGCTGCCTCGCGTAGCAGCTGACAGACCAGGGCTGTGATCCGGGCGAGACCTTCTTAAAAAAAACGCATCTGCTCGGTTTGACACCTGGAATTTGATCGACGTCAGTGTATGAACTGCCGTCACTAATTGGCTGTCACAATGGGAGATAATTTGCTTTTATTTTATCGCTACAGTGTAACAATACGTTTCATAGAGTGAAGCTTCAAGCCGTATTGAATTCTTTCTAACGTTTTAGCATTAAATTCCCACGACGATTTTTTTACAGAAAATATTTATAATATTGGTAACTTTGTATCTAATTTAGTAGTGGTTGTCTCTCTAATGGTTCTTACATTGGTCTTTTTTATCTTTTTCGTTTCATTTGGTTTTTTTTGTTGCTTTTTTCTAAGTCTGGATACCTAGGCAAAAATGTATATTTTCTAGAAATTAAATTTTCAACGAAATTTTATGGAATTGGAATATTGATAAATAACATCTTCAGTATGATTTCCATCACATGTAATGCAAAGGTTAATTCCCTTTGCAAGATTCTCACGAACGTGATATAATAATACCACACTGCCGTCAATTATAGTACATTCACTCTTGATACATTCAATCAAGTGTGATGGCTCTGCGATTTTCTTTGAGTACACCTTTTCCTTTAGCTTACCCCAGAAAATCGACACGTTTAATCTTCGGAGGTAAAAAATATAGTTAATGAGATTTCCTATATGTCCATATTTTATGGATACCCTATATATATATATATATATATATATATATATATATATATATATATATATATATATATTAAGAGAGGTTTCGTTAAATAATTTAGACAAGTTCTGTCTACTTATTCTCTATAGGATCCTTTCATATTTGCGGATAAGCTTTTTTGTGCGGTTATTAAAAGACGAGATGAAAACACCGTGTTGGCTCATATTGTATTTATTTCCGAGTACTTTCGACATATCATAATGTCATCATTAGGGTACTGTTAATTATAAGTACATATTTAGTGCTCATGGTTGTGAAGGACAAAAAATTGTTGTGGCCATACGAAAATAAACATTTTTTATATGTGGAGTCAGGAACGTTGCGTTATGGTTCGGGCGACGGACACCGTTTAACGGGAGGTAACTAGGTATGCTGTGGAAATATTCCGGGCTTGAGTAGTTACTAAATAAAAACTATTAATGACAAGCGCTAACATTTAAAGACTATCTATTGTACACATTTTAAAATGTTTGTGGAGTATTCGTAATTAATTTTATTGAGGTTTGGTTTCAATATTTTATATAAATAGCTTCGGTAATTTTTAGTTTGTGTTTATTCTTTACGTGGAAAAGTATGGTGTTATTTTCGACGAGGATTTTTCTGAATTGCGAGTGTGGACAGTTATGTGGCTGCAAATGTTTAGAAATATTGGACGTATTATTGAGGTGAAGACATAGCCTACGTCAAAGCGTTGTTGCCGTTTGTCCAACATAGATATTATTTTTTATCGTTGGAGATGCAATGTCCCAGAGGCCATTTAAATTTATAAACGATTTTTGTTTTCTGCAACATGCAAGTGGCCGGGGAGTCATTACGAATGTTTTTATTAGATATAGTTGATTTAGTGTAGTATATATTTTTTTTACTGTGGTCTGTGGTGGCTTTATTAGTGTTTATTAATTTTATTAGGATATTTTCGTCTTGTTTATAATTAGCATGCATCTGGCTACAATATTAAAGGTTGATATGTTTAGGGTTAGTTAGAGGGGTATTATGTTCTATATATTTTTTATCGAGTTCTCTGATGGGGCATCTTATATGCGCGTCAACGATGTAGTTGCAGAAGTTATCATTGATGAGAGTTTGTTTTATATTTTTAAGTTCGCTGTAGAAGATCTGTTTTGTGGAAGAATCACTTTTTGTACGTTTCATTACGTATTTTATAATAGTTATTTTATAGTAACTTGGACATTCGCTTTTATAGTTAAGAGTACAGGAATTTATGCTGGTAGTTTTTTATATGGAGAGACGGTGAACTTATTATCATTGGTGTTAATCAGTATAACGAGAGTGAATTTTGTTACCTGTACTAAGTCCATATGTAAACAACGGAATTGTCTTGGAACGGTATTTGGAGTTTACATATTTCTTCCTTATTTTTGACTAAGAAAAGTATATCGTTTACGTATCTAAGGTAGATGGAGGTTTTTTTTTAAAAATTGCTAAAAATGTTATTTTCGAGATTGGGCATATAGAAGTTGCTGAAGATCCGCTTCGGTGAAACCGTGGTAGGTTAGTCTGGCTCTTTAGGTTTAATTTAGGTTTGCTCTACTTAGCGTATCGAGCACTTTATATAGTTATTTTTATTACTTGTATTGTTTTGTTTTTTCTTTGGACTCTGAACTTGGATGTTAGATTATTTTCTGCTGACGTACACGTTCTCTGTTCTTTTGTACTATTTTTTACCTTTGGTATTGGTTTATTTATTGCAAATCAAGAAAGCGAAGTTTTCCGGATGAGTATAATTTCTTATATTTATAAGATTACAACTAGTATATATATATATATATATATATATATATATATATATATATATATATATATATATATATATATATGTGTGTGTGTGTGTGTGTGCGTGTGTGTGTGTGTGTAAAATCTATAATTATATAAATATATATTTTAAGACATTTTTCTTTTTATACATTCTTTTTCTAGATACAAATATTTAAGTAAATGCTTTTTTTTATAATAAACAGTATTAATAACATTTGCCGGCCTAAATGTCCGAGAAATTTTCATAGAAAATATTCGTCCTCCGTATAGGATACAGGTTCGATTTTTCTCGGAGGACGAATATTTTCTAGGAAAATTTCTCGGACATTTAGGCCGGCAAATGTTATTAATACTGTTTATTATAAACAGAGCATTTACTTAAATATTTGTATCGATAAAAAGGATGTATAAAAATAAAAATGTCTTAAAATAAATGTCGGACTTTATCTATTTCATAATGTATAAATATATATATATATATGGATATGCAATTTTATAAATATATATTATTTATATATTATATATGCGCGGTACTTATAGTAAAGCGCTCAATATCAGTGATAGAGCTAACATATTTAGTTGGATTGATGTGACTTTGTGACCCTGGGTTTTAGGATATTTATCTGACGATCGCAAATACTCACATCAATCCAACGAAAGATATATATATATATATATATATATATATATATATATATATATATATATATATATATATATATATATATATATATATTCAAACAGGTTTGCTTAAATAATTTAGACTTATTATGCCTATTTATTTTTGTTCTAATCTTTTCGATTCCACGAATTAATTTCTTAGTGGCCGTAGACAAATTGATTACGAAAAACACCAAAATTTTCTTCCACATAATTTTTATTTTCACAAGTACTTTCAATATCAACCGAGACCATGTTCAGTGGGTTAAATTGTCTGTGAATGTGGATACGTTGTTCCGTAAATTCAAAATAATTTTTCACTCTTCATTTTACTGTGTTTTGCAGCGTTCTAGAGTCAAATTCAAAATCAAGAATGTTTTCCCAAGCAAGGGCGGTAACTCATTACTATTTATTTATTATTATTGTTATTTTTATATATAAAACTTTGCTGCTACAAACATTGAAGTAGTTTGTTGCTATACATATATTTGACTTTATTTATTTATCGCAATAATTCTTTTATATAAAAGGGATTTTAGGAGTTTAAGTGTTTGCATAATATTATTTTGAAGGAGTATTAATGTATTTTAAACTAATGTCAACAAAACTGTTAATGTAGACATGTGTGTTACTTTAAATGCTCTGAGATTGAACTATGCTCATCCACTGAAACGTAAGCCATCTCCTCAGCATCGTTGTTGTAACACCGACATATGTATATGTTTTATCAGAGATGCAAATTTTTATCAGAGATGCAAGTGTTTTTCTTAATGAATTTTCTACGGACACCAAGTAATTAATCTATGGTCTCGAAAGGATTATATAAAAAATAAATATAATATACTATATCTAAATTATTTAACCAAACCTGTTCAAATGAAAATATTCTGCCTATATATATATATATATATATATATATATATATATATATATATATATATATACATATATATATATACATATATATACATATATATATATATATATATATATATATATATATATATATATATATATATATATATATATATCATTTCGGCATTAGTCTCCTTCGATGTAATCCACCACCCCTGAAGCCACACACTTTGTCCGGCGTCGTTTCCATTGATGGAATCATTCTTGGAATTTCTTTTTCAGGATAGCATGCAGCTGCCTCGGAGCATTCTCTAGTATTTCCTCGACGTTCTGGAATCTTGCGCCTTTCAAGTAGCATTTGAATTTTGGAAAAGGAAAAAGTCGCAAGTGAATATATCTGGGACATATGATGGCTGTCGTACCCGAGGATTGATGACATTGGCCCAAAACTGCTCCACAAGCTATGGTCACTGACGAAATCTCTATGGTATGCTGAAACGGCCGCAGTCTACAGACTTTTCTAACAAGCAGCATTGCTATAAACAACGGGAGTGAGCGAGGACGTTATTATTATTATTGTATGCACAACAAAGTTCAAAGTCAATCTGTGCCAAGTGGTTTCACTTTACCTACTTTAGCTTTGTTACCATAGTAACAGCCCCGATATATTTTGATCAGGCCTCATATCTGCGTTTATGAGTTGCTTTATTAAGTCGATGCCTCATTAAGTCGATGCCCTACAATTTTATTTGTCAGTATATTTCTCTGCGTTCTCTGCCCGGTTGTCTTATGTGCCTGTTTGCCTATCAGACAATTTCTCCGTCGTATTTCAGCTCACGTCTCCAGTTTTTTTCCGTGTTTAAAATCTTTTAACATTTCATCGATTTAAATTCGTACATACATGTATACATAGCATTTCATTGCACCTGAAATGTAAAATTATTTTCATTGCTGTGCGTGGGTTCGAATCCTCTATATATATAGAGATGGTTTTACTTATAAGTTCTTATTCCATTACGCTGACGCTGTCTGTACACAAAATGAAAAAAGTTTAAATGGCCCTGTAATAACATTTTATATTATAATGATTAATAAAAGATTTCGTATATGGAAAAGGAATAAGAATCGATGAAACAATTACGTTCTTTTATTCGAAGAAAGTAACGCACTTTTCCTGAGATAATTAAAAAGTAACGAATGCAAATTATAAAATACTCGAAGTGAATTTAAAATAAAAGGCTACTTCGCCGTTTCATATTTTTCTCTCGGCATCTCTCTTTTCGATCCTCTGCGCTTCGACTATTTACGCAAAGGCAACATAAATACACACTACCTGGCATCAAAAACTTAATTAAATAAATTTGAAAACATAATAAATAATAATAAATAAAAAGCAACGAATCAAAGTTAAGTTTAAATGAATTGCAATTTAAGGTTAATAAGAGACAGGTTTGCACTGATTTTTTTTTTTTTTTTTTAAAGGGTAACATTTGCAAAGACGAGTGCAGTAACTGAATATAAGTAATTACTTACGTTTATCGATTTAATTAACTTTTCTTTTATTTACTTCATAAGTATTTTTTAATAATTTAGCTTACTTTGGAACTTGTTCACCATTGTTCGTTTGTTTCTTAATTGGCTTGCCTACTCATTGGTTCCAAACATTTTTCTAGACAACAGGACTAGATAGGTTCGCCTATCGTCCGTTTCACACTCCTTCCTGCGTTTTTGAACAGTAGTAGAGGTTTATCCGTTGTTTCCTATTTAGGACTGGGTTTCCAGTTCCTTCTAAATTCTTTTCACTCACATTAACTTCCAGTAAATACTTGCATTTTAGTGGCATTATAGATTTGCTTGTGGTGAAATGCCCCCCCCCCCCCCCAACAAAAAAAAAGATAAGAAAAGATGGCTCTACCATGGCTCCCCGGCCACGTCTATGGCGCTCCCTTGGGCACACATATGAAGGGACTTTTTTATTGGTATTTGGTATGCTGACAAATTAAACTACAACAAAACTAATCTAACAGGCATGCATTTCAACTTTCTAAGATGTCGCCAGACGAATATCCGTGGCGATATCGCTACACCGAGAAATATAGAGCATTCGCTCCTGTACATGTCAGCTAACTTATATGGCTGGTGTGTGGCGCGTCCTGTTCAGAAAACACAAGCAAGATACCAAAGATCGAACTGTAGAAAGTGAAATAAATAACTGTTTTGGCAAATGTGTTCCTTTTAAATTATACGTGTCTTTTAATTGTAAGTTAAACCTCTAGATTAAAAAAAAGTACTCGACTCTAACGACACCCTGCCGTCCCATATCGCACCTTTCTCTAGGTGTCAACATACCCCTCTCTTTTTTTATCCTTCAACTCGAACTGGATCTTTTCACCGACCTGAGGATGGGGCGGTTCTGCCGACTTTCGAAATCGCTGGCCAGTCTGTTCAATTTACTCGGAAAAAGTTGTAGATAATTTCTATTATAATTAATTATACATTAATCTGATAGAAGGACCGAGTAATTAGTAACCCCGTAGAGGTCTGGCAGACTAATTTGCGAACCATCTCAAGGCACTCATTAGGCAATGGTGAGTATAGAATTTCAGTCTATTCTGAATCAATGATTCTCAAAGGCATGAATAATTTGCATTAACTAGAAAAGAAACAAAAACGTGAAAATCTTTTCATGAAAACAAATATTTTTAAACGGCACTTCTCCGCTAACTTACGCATTACGCACGAATAACCAAGATGGTGGATATATTTAACTTGAATCTAATCGAAAAATACTCTTGTCGTCGAAGTAGACAGTGGTTGTTTTTTTTTATTTGCCCTATTGGTTACATTTTCAAATGCATATGTTATATACCAGTTACGTGTCCAGTCATTTTGAATATCTTGAGAACCAGTTGTGCAGCCAGGAAATAGCAACCAATTAGAGGAGACCTTCCTGAGAATTATTGAAGAGACACTCAGAGTTAGCTTGTGGACTAGAGTGGCAGTCGTTTAATTACGTAAAGTGGAGGGCCATTTTAACAAAATTTCGCGTTACCCAGGTCTGCCAGCTCCACTCTGCTGAAGTCCAGATTTTTCTCTTTTTGATTCCTGTCTGTTCTTAAGTTACCGTTACAGTTGAAATACTGTGATTCGAGATGAAGGAGAATGTGACGTGTAGTTAATGGCGATATTGAAAGAGAATTCATGCTGACTGATTAGAAATAGAAGAAGCGGCGATAGAATATGAATATAGGAGTCCATTGCACTAATTAGGCTAGTTTCCAGACAAAACCAGAACTTGTGCGGTAGCCACTGGATTGCACCTTTATGGCGTCAGTGGTTGATATTTGACGACAAAAATATATATTAAGCTGATATTCAATACGGCGTCGCTAGATAGTGGGTGTTCAAGGCAACGGCCAGGAAGGAGGGTCGCCTCCACGATGTAATCAACGTGTTCGTGAGCAAGGTGGAGCTTTACCAGGTCTACTTGCCCAAAACATACCACGTATGAATGGATGAATGCCTTTTCGAGATATGTGGAGGTAACTGGTCAAGTGTTCAACTACTCACCGACGCTACGACCCCACCCGGCCATGAGACTGATGATGGTGATATTGGTGGTAGTGGTGGTGGTGGTGTTGATGTTAATGATGGCCGTGGTGGTGGAGATAATGATGATGATTCAGTACGAGGCTTCTTTATCTACAAATCTGGCACAATAAAATCTTAACAAACTACATAAAGCCAAGCAAATTGTGGGTTCAATTATCTCAGTTTAATTCGATGTGAATTAAACAAAAAAAAAACTGGCGTCCATGCTATAGCGCTTTTACGTATTAAAGACCAAATCGAGTAGACTGGCTTCCATATATATGCAGCCAGTACGGTGATGACTAGGCATTTCTGGACGGAGTGCTTTCAAGACTGATGTCATTGGAGATGGGGAAAGGGTTTCCCTGAAGGAATTAAGGGGAACGTGTCCGTGATCATACTGACCCTACAAGTTGGCTGTGGTTTCACCTGGAGAGGCCCCCACCAGGTCTACATGCCCGGGACACCTTATAGAGGAGTGAACATCTCTCCGAATTTCAATCCAGATATGACGAGGATTAAATGGCCATGTGCTCAGCAGGTCAAGAGAGAGATGATGATGCTGATGACACATTTCTTTCAGAACAATAATATGACAATTCTCGGAATAAGAATTTAGCGAGCCGGATTCGAATTTCAGTCAGAAATACCCATGGGAAATGTATGAACGCATCTCTTCCCCTCCTAGCTATGGGTTGAATAGCGCGATAGGCTGGGTCCTATAGTCTTGGTTGGCAACCAGTCTAGCAACGACAACTTACTGCGGGAAAGTCTCTGCCTAGTAAGTCATGAATCGAAAGAGGTATGATCATGTGTATCACGTATGACACTTAACTGGCTGGCTGAATAATATAATAAATTTCAGAATAATAACCTAGGCACACACAACATATTATATGTCATAATACATATAAGTTAAGCGCCCTTTCCTCTGTATCTGATTACTTTTTCTATTTCTTGGCAATAGTTGCATCTATCTAGATATTTCCAAATCCGGAATGATCGTGAATCCGATATTTTATATTGTATAATCTGATATAATATATACATTGATACCGAACACTCTACACACACACACACACACACACATATATATATATATATATATATATATATATATATATATATATATATATATATATATATATATATGCCTTGTTAAAGTCGGATTGACGAGACGCGTCGGCAATATTTAATAAATATATTCTCCAGTTGTCTTCTTTTTATCCATATATATATATATATATTCTCCAGTTGTCTTCATTTATCCATATATATATATATATATATGGATAAAAAGAAGACAACTGGAGAATATATTTATTAAATATTGCCGACGCGTCTCGTCAATCCGACTTTAACAAGGCAAGTTTAAAAGTCCTAAAAGATTTAAAGTCTGATTGACGAAACCACGTTTGCAGTTACTAAGAAATATATTTTCCAATTTTCTTTTTTTTATCCAAATTGTCTTATCATCAGAATTATTCTGAGAAATTTAACAATGTGTGTGTGTGTGTGTATGTGTGTGTGTGTATGTGTGTGTGTGTGTGTATGTGTGTGTGTGTATGTGTGTGTGTGTGTGTGTGTGTGTGTGTGTGTGTGTGTGTGTGTGTGTGTGTGCATTCACAACTTCGCTGGGCAGGTCATGTTACATGTATGAATAACGACAGAATACTTAAGGTCCTAATGTATAGCCAGCTTGACAGTGGACAAAGGACTGTTGGATGGCCGCGGCACAAGTAAAAATAGAGCATTATCAGAAATTTCGAAATCAGTCGTATTGACCGGGTAAGAGACGAAAGACAACGGCGAAATCCTCATACGTCGAAATCGACAGGAGAGTCAATCATGTGTGCGTTAAAACTTCAAGTACATTAAAGGTAAAGAGTAATAAAACATCAAGCCTATATATAATCTTTCCCCCGTTTCGTTTTACACGTTTTTTTTTATTACCCTTTTTTCTAGCTTTCTTAGTTGTCCTCAAATGTGTTACTTTCTTCACATGTTTCTGCCTTCCTCATTTCTTATGATTTCCCACTTTTCTTGCTGATCTGAAGCAGGCAGTTGAGGGCTGTAATATGCGTGTACGTGTTTCTTGTGCATCTATGTATGTATGGATGGATGGATGCGTTAAAACATCAATGGACATAGTAATGAAATTTCAAATATTTTCTCCATCACTTCTCCCTCAAACTTTTTTCTTTCGTCACATCTTTCCGTTTTGTAGTCTTTTTTTTATTTCCCCAATTCTATTACTGAACAGTAATGCAGCTGACGGTTGTAATGTGTGAGTGAGTTTTCGTGTGCGTGTAACGCATTCCATAAAGTACACAGATATCACACTGATCATTGGCAGAAAGGCCAAAAATCGACACTTTCGTTCTAGGCAGAAGTGTCATTATTCATGCATCTAAACCAGCCATTTTTTTTTATCGGTATTATACTCGTCCTTGTGAGCATTTTTAACACGAAAGATATTTCTTAATGTTTTCACTGCTTTTCATTTTAAGTGTCAGACAACTGTAATTGTATATCATCTCCCCCGTTTGAACTTCGCCCTACTTTTCCGTTTGTCCTCCGCACACTTCTTTCTTCTTTTATGTGCCGTGTCCCTTCATGTCGTAGGCGATAACGGCCCTCCACATCTTCTTGCCCCGTTGTAGCTTTTAATAAGTTTTATCTTTTTGTTATTTCTCCCAAACCTCGTTCTGCTATCCATTTGCGCAAGCCCATCAAGTATGTCTCGCGTCGCTTCTCCGCGGCCCCTCTTTCCCTCTATCGGTCCTGTGTGTATCAGATTTTCCGAGCCCTCCTTCCTCATCGCATATCTCAGAAATATCAACTGCTAACTGTTGTTAAATATAAGCTTCCTTTCTTTGTTTCCATTCTCTCCAAAATCTCGTCGTTGCTCACATGTTCAGCCCATCGTATCCTCAGCATCTTCCTGTAGAACCATATTTCTGTTTCTTCGTGTCTTCTTCTTCATCTTTGAGAAGAGTAACAGTTCAGTACTCTTTTCTTTGTTTCCAACATAATTTTCCTGTCACTTAATACCCAGCTTTTGGAATGCGTCTTTGGCCATCCCAATACGTTTTCGGATCTCAGTGCCGCACTTTCCGTCCTCTGTTAGGATACTCCCCAGATATTTAAATTTCTGTACCTGCTTCATTTTACTATCACCGACCTGTAATTTGTATTTGGGGCTAATCCTTTGGCTGATAACCGTACATTCTGTCTTCTTGCAGATTATGCTTAGTCTTTTCTTCTCGCTTTCCTTCGCTACCTCTGTAGTTGTTGTAGTTTCTTTTCCGTGACTGCTATCAGCACTGTGTCATCTGCATATATTATAGTGTTAAGATTGTGGCCACCAATGACGAATCCAAGTAGGATTCATAGTTCTCTCAGAATTGGCTCGGTGTATAGGTTGAATTCTTTGATTTATAATTATTGTCCAGCGACTTTTAATCGCTGGTGAAGTTCTATTTATTATATTCGTATTTCTACAGAAGATGACTCCTTGCTTGCTGTGAAAGTATTTCATATTTATTTCTATTGCTGTCGATCACAAAAGAAACCGTTTATTTAGCTTCAGGAAGACATCTTTTACTATCCCAATGCGCCTTCGAATTTCAAGGTCACACTTTCCACTCTCTGTTAGCATTTAGCACACTGCATTGTTAAAAATATTACTCCCCTTTGAACTGCATTCTTTTTCAATGCCTGTTCAATTGCAGTATCTTTATTAATTTCGCTCAAAGTTGTTTTCTGTTGCCATAGAAGGAAGTAAAAACACAACTATAAAATTGAAACACACTGTCGTTCAGGGATCAGAGTCATCCTCAGCATCAGGATAAAATTTCTGTACAGCAAAGTGACTGGAGTCGAGATGCCAGGTCAGGACCGATAACATTACAGACCATCCTTTGTATATTGCCGAGTATCTCGCGATATATAGCAGGAGCACCATACCAGATATGGCGGCAATAATAAATGCCAGGACGAATGACAGATTTGTAAATGTACAAGAGGTATCGAAGGTAGCAAAAGATTTTTCGAAGAATACACCGAAGAAAAACCAGGGAATTGTACGTTCATGACTGAATACACAATATAGTCGAAAGGTAGCGTGGAATCAGAGCAACATTTTGGCTGACTGAATAATGAATCAATGAATTTATATGAATAAATCATTTCCTCACAATACGTTGAGTATATTTATTTCAATCTAATAATATGCATTAAATTTACAGCAGGTGTCGTTCTGTGTTTATGTCAAATATTTCTTTTTAATTAAAGGGTCTTACTTGGCTTTAATGTTATCTTAATAAAGAACGAAGATTTTTGGAGAATACAAAAATCAAACAAGTATAATTTAAATATCTCGAAATTATTTAACCTTTATCACGCTGTATGTGTCTTCATATGCTGTCTATATTTCTAATATGAGGTATTATGTACACTATTTACATTATTCGGACTAGTGTCCCCATCTTTGCCGCCATATTTATTACAACGTTTCGGCCGTTGTACGCTTCGGCCTTCTTCAGGTGGTTGGAATGTCGAACTGAACCCTTTATTTTGCTCACTGTAGTAGACTGTTCTAGTTTTATGTGCCATGTTTAATGGATGTTAGTTATCAGTTATCTCCTGTTAATTCCCCTCTCCAAGTTCTCCACTGCGTTAACCGGGTATTGAACTCGCACTCATTGGGTCCTGTCACTGGATCTAACAAACGCCTTTACCCACTTGAGGAAATTTACCAGAGCTCATAACTGACATCCATTAAACATGGCACGTGGAACTAGAACAGTCTACGCCAGTGAGCGAAATAAAGGGTTCAGTTCGACATTCCAACAACCTGAAGAAGGCCGAAGCGTACAACGGTCGAAACGTTGTAATAAATATGGCGACAAAGATGAGGACAATAGTCCGAATAATGTAAATAAGAGTTGATTTGTTTTCTGCATTTACAATGTAGGAAATACTCAGTTAGAATGATCCACAAGTCGGTAATGCTTTTTTAAATATATTATTGCCGCCATATCTGGTATGGTGCTCCTGATATGATACTCGGCAATATACAAAGGATGGTCTGTAATGTTATCGGTCCTGACCTGGCATCTCGACTTCGGTCATTTTTCCCACCCACCGACATGACTTCCCTCTCTTTTTTTCTGTCAATAATTACAAGACAATTATCTTAATGATCATACTGCTAGCAGGAGGAGGTACGGTGGAGTAATGGATAACGGCTCGGATTGAGATAATGGAGTGCCGAGTTCGAATTCCAGTCGAATCCATTCCACTTACGTCCTAATACTCTCAGGAATGGTATGAATCCACTTCTTCTTCACCAACAAGCTTTGGGTAAATAGCAGGAAAGACCGGGTTCTTGGATAGCAACTGGTCGGGGAAAAATCTGCCCTGTCAGTCATGTATCGAAATTTTTCCCTCTGAAAGTTCTCCACTGCCTTAACCGGGTATTGAACTCACACTCTTTGGGTCATGTCACTGGATCTAACCAACGCCTTTATCCACTGTGACATGTTAACTTTCAGAGGGAATTAACAGGAGATAACTGACAACTGACATCCATTAGACGTGGAACTAGAACAGTCTACCCTAGTGAGCAAAATAAAGGGTTCAGTTCGACATTCCAACCACCTGAAGAAGGCCGGATCGTACAACGGCCGAAACGTTGTAATAAATATGGCGACAAAGATGAGGACAATAGTCCGAATAATGTAAATAAGAGTTGATTTGTTTTCTGCATTTACAATGTAGGAAATACTCAGTTAGAATGATCCACAAGTCGGTAATGCTTTTTTAAATATATTTTTTTTTTACTTTAGTCGATGTCGCATAATATTTATATTATAAACTGAACTCTCTCATAAAAGGATAAAAATTCAATATTTTTCGGTTCGCACAAATGTCAGATCTAATGTATATTAATCTACAAAAATACTGCCTGGGATTTTTTTTTACTATTATTTTTTATTATTTAAAGTATTACCGGGACGTATAATCAAGGACAACTGTATATATATTTTTTTTTTTTTGCAAGGATTTCAAATTTAACCAAAAAATGTTATTAAGTGGTATGGATTATCACCCCTTAAACGCATTCCGTATTTAAATAAGTGCAGCTTGGGCACACTCTATTCTAAGTCCAATAAAGCTTTAGATAAGTTATAAATGCGTTCATCTTCTCATTACAATTTATTCGACTTAGAATCAACGTGGGACATTTGAAATATGGATGAGATTGATTCGACTCCGTGCAAGTAACATGACGTGTCCTAGCAGAAATGGTCTAAATATAATGAAGGTAAAGGATGAAGCATATCAGAGCATTTGATATAGAAACAGCAACAGAGTAGCAATAGCTTGCGCCGTTGTTTCTGTGGGGAAGAGGTTGCAAGTAGAAAAGAAATCATCCTCCACATGTGCCTGTTTCGGAATTCACCCGGCTGGTTGAGTCTACAAAGGTGCGATGTCAACTCTGACCATACCACAGCATGTATAATCAACTAATTATATTAGGACTAGCAGCATGGCCCGGCGTTGCCCGTGCTTGATTCAAAAATCGTACGACTCATACAGCAATCGCTATCACTTGACTTAAAATATTTTTGCTCTTCCTTCCCTTTAAAGGAGTGCCCTTTGTCGTGATGATGTTGCTACATGCCTTACTTCTTGCCTATCCCACACTGCGAATTTTTTCTAAGCTCTATACTAAACATTAAATCTCTTACGAAAAAAGAACTAAACAAAATGAACACAAAACGATCAGATTTAAAAAAGGACTCGTAACTGGAAAAACCGAATGAAAAAAGAATGTTAACAACAAATACTTTTTCACACCCAACCCAGTTCTGCAGAATCAGAATCAACGTTGAGTTTAAGCAAGCGAATGAGCCAATTGGAGTAAAGTGCCATGCAGGTTTAAATTTTTCCCACTTGTGACGAATGCAGCTATCGATTTTTTTTGCATGCTAGCATGCTAGTTAACATTCGTGTCAGCCAGCTGTTGGTTCTCACGCTGGCCAATAGAATCTTCCTGCCTATTCGTGGCAGCCAGCTATAGGCTCTCACTCTGGCCAGTAGAAAATGGCCGCAAACTACATGAAAACTACCGTAGAAGCATGAAAAAATCGATTACTTCCACTATCGATGGGAGTTGGGAAATGCAAAGTCGGTCTTGGACTTCTTTCTAACTTGGAGCATGTGCATGTAAATTTTGGTGCAAATCCATCGAAAATTGCGGCCATGCATTCGTTACACACACACACACGTACACGCACGCGCACGCGCACACACACACACATCCTGCCTTTTATAGATAGAGATATTACGTATTTCACCGCTATGAATTATGCAACAACAAATCAAAGAAGAACCAGTGTTGCCTAAAATGAACATCAACAGTGGATCGTTTATTGTGGATATCAGAGTTTAATTCATAAAACTTGCAAAGAGAGAATTTGAGTTCATCATGATCTTTCGCTTGAGAACTAAACTACTAAAATTCGACTATTGCAAACATCGAAAGCTACTCAAAGTAGATGGTTACTCTTAAAAAATGTTTATTGTAAAGAAGTTATGGAATATGAATGGAAGAGTTGCTGCTGGGAAATAAAGATTATTAAGATAAGTAGGTTAAGAGTCGGTACATACTAACCCACAAACTCCGATAGGATCGCAAGCCTGATCAGAGCCCCAGCCAGTGTTTTGTGACCCTCGCTATGTTAGTAACAATTTATGTTATTCATACACTTATATACGTTACAAATTAAATTAAGCACCATTATTACAGAAAGAACATTTTTACGGATTTTTACGTCATTCTGTGGTCTTTTTTAAGTTCAAAAACGTGAATTTGTTTTACTCATGTTATCTCGAAAAAAAACACGGAATATAAAAGTCACTATTTTTCATCCATAATGTTGAATGTGTGAAATTATTCAACCTTTTGACACGAAAAATCACAAGTCGATAATAAAATTGCCGCAAAACATTGTTGATTTATGATAGAACGATTTATTATGACAAGAGGTAAGAAGTATAATTTATGAGGATATGTAGGAAAGACAAAGTTTAGCACTAGATTTAAAGAGGCTAAGTAATTGGAGAAGCATCCTCTCGGAATTTTGTTCCACATAGTCGCGGTTCTTGGAGAAAAGCTGTCTGAATAAAAGTTTCTTCTTACTAATGGAATATTTTAATCGGAGTAGGTAGGCTCACCTATCGTCCGGTTCACACTCCTCCCCAGTCTTTTGAACAGGAGTAAAAGTTTATCCCTTGTTTCTTGCTTAGGATTGGAATTCGGATTCCTGTTCCTTCTAAAGTCTATTTCAACTCTACATTTCTAACGTCTCTACGTAAAATTATTTATTATCTATTTTCTCTTTTTTTTTCAATAGGGGTAGATAGTTTGGTCTTTCGTCTCGTTCACACTCCGGTCCAGTTTTTGAACAGGAGTGGAGGTTTTTTTCCATTGTTTACTGATTAGGATTGGGTTTCTGGTTCCTTCTAAAGTATTTTCCTTCTCATCACAGCTATATCACCTTGATTGGGGTGGTGCCTCCTACTTTGTAATCCTCTATTTCGAGTGGCTCTTGGGCCTTGTACAGAGTGAACATCATTGTAAAAACAATGAACGGAATAAAGATAAGTACTTTTCGTGTCATAGCGTGTCTTATTTAAGAAGATCAGAAAAAGTGGAACTAAGA
The DNA here is from genome assembly GCA_964036315.1 of Acanthosepion esculentum. Classification (NCBI taxonomy): domain Eukaryota; kingdom Metazoa; phylum Mollusca; class Cephalopoda; order Sepiida; family Sepiidae; genus Acanthosepion; species Acanthosepion esculentum. The sequence goes on from OZ038487.1 coordinate 37,656,272, forward strand.
AGTGTAGTTTGTCTGAACATTTGCCGTGCAAATAGCGAATTTAAAAGAGAAAGGGGGAACTCAATGGCCCACCCACTTAAACCAACTTGTAGTACGAGGGAGGGCAAAAGGCAAAACGTTGCTAAGCATCATAAGGGTTAATATGTTTTGGAGAGCCATTGTCGCCCACGCCCGGAATGTAAATGACACATAGGAGAAGGCAATGCTAATGATTTTACATTATAACTGCAGGGAACAATTGATTGCTTGTGGACAGGAATGAATGAAAATATTACGAAGATAATAGAACTGTAAAAGGTATAATTTTAATGGGGAAAATGTTGGCTGTTCTACTCATAAATATTTGATAATATTGCAATTTCCAACCTATCTTCTCATCGAAGCATCCACTTGTATTGGATACTTTTCTGTCATTTACGCTCCTACGCCTTTGAATTTCAGAATCGAATTCAGTGGGACAAGCAGACAGACTGGCATCGAATTCATTATTTTTACCAACTGCTTAATACTAAAAACAACATACACCTACATACAACTATTTCATAACACTTCGTCCGTTATAAACGCATTTGTTCAATTCAGTGGAGAGTAGGCTGGGTCATTTCCTGGTTCGATTTCCTATTTCTACGTGAAACATATATTTATGAGGCCAGCAATAAAACTGCGTATGAAGTTTGTCTGCTACCGGCGTGAAAGCAATTTCCTTGAGTCTTTATAAACGAAAGAAAATGAATTCGGTGAGAAGAGTTCGAATTCCGGCCGAGATGATAGAATCTCCTAACTAAAATTAAAAAAAGTTACACAGTTTTTTTTTAATTACATCATATGATATATCTGAAGTACGATACATCTGATAGCGCCAGTTGACAATCAGAAGTCCTGGAAGAAAAACAGGATGTAGCGCTCCCTTTTCATTGGTCCAGGAGATAACGAATTAACAACTAGCGTGAAGGTGAAATTTTCTGTTAAAAAAATTAGTTTCTCTCTTCAAAATTCTTGGATAGGGGAGTTTATCGCACTATACTCTCTCCGTCACTGACAAGTAGGCGGTTGAGGACAACAAAAGTAGCCAATGTGTATCATAAGCGTTGTGCTATTTATTACTACGACAAAACCAGAAGATATGGGCCATTGACTCATATTGCCGTCATTCCGCACTACACAGTCACTTTTGGTCAAGTTTGCACAATCTCAACCATCATGTTCGAATCACACGACGCCAAGTAATCGCAGTTGTGACGATTGCTGAAACAACCAACATGAAAAAGAATCCCTAGAGTGACAAGATTGATGAAACAACCAACATGAAAAAGAACTCCTAGAGTGACAAGCAGGCTTGTCACTCCAGGGGTTCTTTTCAAACAATTCAGACCAATCTTCACGCCAACCTCCATACTGCGGTCACAGTCTTTAGGTTTTAGCTTTTTCACGTAAATAAGAAAACCCTACTAGTATTGTCTGTTTTAAAAATATTTATCAGTGATACTAGAAATTCTGTAGGCAATTTCTAATGCCTAGTTAAGTTTAATCATGCTGTTTTGGGGTGGTTAAGGGGGCGCTTACAGTTTTTAAAACCTTTCTCTCGGAGATTCCTTCCTATTGTTCTTGAGATGCATTCTGCGTCCCCGAGGGCCTGATAGAATGGTCTCTTGCCGGACAACCCATCGAATCCTGCTGAAGAAGAAACATTTTGGACCGACCACTTAAAATTTTTGTCCCGTATCCCTCAGGGCCATTTAAGAAATTTGCAACAACATTTTTACTATATCCAAACTCACCAGCGATGGCACGTGGAGAGAGAGCTTACTTTTGCAGCTGGACAATTCACAAACATTTTAGCATTTGTCATGGTTTTAACTAATCTAACGCAGGAGATAGCAGTGAAAGATGTTGGCTTCGGTTAAATATGGTCGTGAACCTTTGACCAACTCAAAGTAGCGGTACTAATTCCTAGTATTCAAATTTTACCATTAAATGCTGAAAAAGTTTTTAATTTTTCTTTCCTTAGTTTCATTTTTCGAAAGTCAACTCAAATAAGTAAAGCCTACATTTTTCTTTATTTACATTGGTCTAAGATTTTGACCAACAGTATATATATATATATATATATATATATATATATATATATATATATATATATATCGTGGATTTTCCCGTCGTCGATCGACGAGGGCTGTAAACCCACGCCTACCGGGGACCCTTTGACGACGTAGGAGGATCAGGCAACTCAGTTCCTAGGAACCGACAGTCAGACACCTGCACATATATTCTGAAGGTTTGTGCGAACCAACAACACTTTTTGAAGGCCTGAATACAGAGACCTAGCGCACTACGTGAAAAAAAAGTCCCAGAATACCCTCCGCAGGGATGTCCTTCTTCTAGGCCAGTTACCATCCAAGGCTATAGAACCGAGTATGTCCTGGACGGAGAAGAAGAGGATTCATACCTTCTCCATGGGTATTAGCATGTAAGTGAATGTAATGGATTCGATATATATATACATATATATATATATATATATATATATATATATATATATATATATATATATATATATATATATATATATATATATCCGCCACCATTATCTTCTCTTCTGTTAATATCTGTATCACTGTTTTTCTTTTTTGTCTTATTTTAACTGATCTCTCATTTCCTCTCTATCTGTCTCTCTCCCAATTTTTCTTTACGGCGATTGTTTTCGCCAATTTTTTTGCTATGAATTTTTTCGATGAATTTTTTGGATGATAACAATTTTTATAACATGTAAATAAATTTTGAAATAATTCAAATTACTTACAAAATTCAGCGAAAGTCACTGAGGAATTAAAAATAATTGTTTGTACGGAAAGTAAGGACCTACGTACATCAAATTGTTTTCAAATTAAGTGGCGACAGAAAAATTATTGTTAATCATTTAAAAGGTAAGCTTGAATATTAATGCAATGCTTAAATGCAGCGATGAATTTTGAGTTCTTCTGCAGTTTACTGTTGCCTATCGCATACGGCAGCAATATGCATCGCAAAAAGAAATCTCCGTCAACAGAGGACCAGATTGCAATCAAAAGAGCCAAGGCTGCAGGGAGGAAAAGAATGTCCCGTGCAAACGGCAGCCAGGAGAGCTTCCAATAATGAGAATATACAAAGACTTAGGGACTCTCAAACTCTTGAACAAGAACGGAAGGGGCTAGCTTAAATGCAGCCCGATAGGACAGCTTGTAAGCTATTTCAATATATATATATATATATATATATATATATATATATATATATATATATATATATATATATATATAATGTGTTTATTCTTATTTCGTCATAAAATTTTGTGCTTGCATATTTTTGTTGACGCCGAGGGCATTTCTCTCTCTCCCCCTCTCTATCTCTATCTCTCTCTCTCTCGCTCTCTTTCGCTTTGCTTCTCTTTCTTTCACTTTTACTTTCTGATTTTGCCTAGCTTTCACTGCGTTTCTCTTTCGCACAGTTTCCCGCTATCTTTTTCTCTGTCTTACATATCTTACTATCTCACATCTCTTTTTTCTCATTTTTACTCTCTCTCTCTCTCTCACACACACACACACTCTCTCTATATATATCTCCCTCTCTCTCTCTCTCTCTCTCTCTCTTTTCGGTTTATCTTTATTTTTAAATGTATTTTTATACTTTTTTGCACCTTTTATTGTCAAAATCTAGGTGTTTTTTCTTTATCTCTCATACTAAAATTTTTGCCATGTACTCTTTTTCTCTCGCTTTCTCTCTCTCTCTCTCTCTCTCTCGCTATATATATATATATATATATATATATATATATATATATACATATATATATATATATATCCTTTTTTAGTTCTTTATTGTATTCCCACAATTATAATGTTTTTTCATTCCATCTACCGCTGAAGTTTTCTTCTTTCTCTTTCTCTGGTTATCTCTCTCTCTCTCTCTCTCTCTCTCTCTATATATATATATATATATATATATATATATATATATATATATATATATATATATATATATAGTCATCCACAGACAGACTGTTTCGCTGTTTCACAGCTCATCAGTATGGCTACACATCCGATTGCTTCAGTAGGGGAACGAAACCTGACCGATTTGGTATAAGTCGGAGATTCTAACACCTCGGTCATAGACGCTCAGCAGATAGAAAGACAAGTTTTTGCGTATTTGTTTTGTTCATAAACACACCAGTCATCCAGAGAACTCAATCCTTGCTAGTGACTGTTCACAAATTCGCCCCTTTCTTCATGAAAAAAATATTAAGTACTTTCGGTCTGAAGAGATGAATATAACAATATTCACGCGAAATAAATTATAACCAAAATGGAGCTCAATGTTTTTTTCTTAATTTATCATGATATACATCACCAGAACTACATCCACAGACAGTTTCTATTCTTGGACCAAGCTTGGGAGTGTAACAAGCCGCCCTCTAATTAGCATCTCACTTGCCGCTTTGGTGCGCACCCTAGCCTTCCCCGTGAGGGTGTCCGTGACCCATCTGTGTACACAGGCAGAGTCAGTGTGAAGATGCAGTGTATTCGCTTCAGCACATAAATTTGGCGGAGCTTGATGCGATGCTAAAAGGTGTAAACATGGCATTAATTTGGGAAGCGAATACACTGCATCTTCACACTGACTCTGCCTGTGTACACAGATGGGTCACGGACACCCTCACGGAGAAAGCTAGGGAGCGCACCAAAGCGGCAAGTGAGATGCTAATTAGACGGCGACTCGCTGCGCATTTCTTCGCGTGGAGAGTGGCAGGCATAACAAAGGGTTGGGATGACAAGGTGATCGACGTCCCTTTAACGACATGATGGAAGAAGTCGTCGCAAGAGTGCTTCAAAAAGACCCCGTGCGAGGAAAGTTGAGTGTTAATAGGTCCGCTACATAATATATATATTAATTGGTCTTAATGTTTTTCCTGATTTATTATAATATATATATATATATATATATATATATATATATATATATATATATATATATATATATATTATTTATTTAAAAATATGATTCCTACGCTACATAATAGTTCTCATGTTTCGAAAACAAGAGCTGAAAACTTCAATATAATTATTAGAATTAAATAGAATTAAAATACCAGGCTCTGTTTCATCTTAATCTTCATGAAGATGAAACAGATATTAGTACTTTCGTTCTTTTTTTATTTTTATTGTTCATCTCTTCGTCTGGACGCTAAGCTTTGTGCCTTTCTTTCATTCACTTGTATTGTTCTTTCTTGTCTTTCTTTATTTTCTTCATGTTTCTTTTTGTTTTTACATTGTTACTTTGTTCTTATTTTTCCTTCTGTTGTTCGATATCTTTATTTTCGTTTCATTTATTTGTTTTTCTTTCTTTCTTTTTTTCTTTCCTTCCTTCCTTCCTTACGTCTTTTTTATTTATTTATTGATTTATTTGCATCTTTCTTTCTTTCTTTGGGTCTTTCTTCTATCCATTGCATCTTTGGCTCTTTTTTTTGCTCTTTTCTTTCTTTCGTTGGGCTTTCTATATCTCTTTCATTCTTCATGTATTTCTTTTTTCATTCGTGATTTTTTTCTTCTGTTGCATCTTTGTTTCTTTCTTTACGTGTTTGTTTCTTTCTTGTGTTTTTTATTTCTTTCTTTATTCGTTTCTTTCTTTCGCTTGCATTATTTTGTTGTCTTTCTTTAATATTTTCCACATCATCTATTTTTTATATTACATTTTTCTATATTTCCGTCTTTCTTTCTTTCTTTCTTTCTTTCTTCTATGTCGATCAATGTGTATTTTTCTCTCAGTCTATAAGAGTTCATTTTTTCTCCTTTTTCCCTATAGACTTCCATCCCTTGAACTTTGTAACTACATTTCATGTCATTTTGTTTTTCTATGTAAATTCATTAACGTTATCTTTTTGCTTCTTCATTTCCAACCCATTTCTTCCCTTTTATCGGAATTACTCTTTCCACAATTCACCTGTGGTGTTTTTCGTCTTTTTATCCTCTCTCACTTTGTTTACATCTCTCCTTCCCTTCTCTCTCTCTCTCTCTCTCTCTCTCTCTCTCTCTCTCTGGACGTCTGTTCGTTTCAGGACGACCAAACAACTTACAATATTATTACAACATGATGAGATTGCATTGACTCAAGTGTTTCACAACTAGATTTTTCTTCTAACTAGTTTGTTCAAAGTAAGATCGATACACATGTCTCCAGACTTTGGTATTTGATTCACCAATTCCAAGCATTTCCATGTTTGAATCGTAAGACACTACACACACATACACACACACACACACACACACACACACACACATATATATATATATATATATATATATAGATAGATAGATAGATAGATAGATAGATAACACACACACATATAGAGAGGGAGAGATAGATAAATAGATAACTGACTGATAAAATAAAAAAAATATCTAAGTAAGGAATTTTGTCCCGAGATGGAACTTTTCACACTAATAATGGGTTCATTGGTAAAGGCAATCTGATATACATACATACATGGACACACACACACACACACTGAGTGTTGATTTCACTGTTCACTTTTATATTTATATTTACATACGCTCTATCTCTGATATTGAGCACTTTATCCCATATATATAGCACACCTTAAAACTATATTTCTTCACATATATATATATATATATATATATATGGATGCATATATATATATATATATTTCATCGTATATATATACATATATATATGTATATATATATATATATATATTTATATATATATATATATATATATATGTATATATATATATATATTTATATATATATATATATATATATATATATATATGAAGAAATATATATAAATATATATATATATATGAAGAAATGTATATATATATATATGTATATATATTATTATTATTATTACATTTAACGTTATTTTTATGGATATACATGTTTGCACAGACGCCATGTTCTTTTTATTTGTTTTTAATCAGTGCGAATTACATCTACTGACTTGCATATTCGATGGACATACTAAGGAAATATGTGCTCTTCGGCAGTGTTCAAACTCGTCTTCCACTTTGTAAATTCAATCTGATTGTTGATAATTTGTTCACGCAGTAATCAGAATTGATAGTGTTGAACGATGTGAGAAAGAAACAAGTACTCATACCCTCACACATAGGCATGCACACACACACACACACACACACACATACATACACACACAAACACACACACATACACATACACACACACACACACACACACACACGCACACCAACTGATCTCGACAACGGAAACGAGAGAAAAGAGCTGGTACTATTATTAGGAGGCAAAAAATGGAGGTACCAAGTTGTTGTTTTTTTTGTATTTTTACCAACACAAGTGAGTAATAGAATTCGTTTGTTAATACCGAGCATTAGTACAAGTGTACATTATACATGTTAAAAAATGATTTAGTATTTTGCTGCGTAACGTTTTGCTTTAATAACGGCCTTAATTCTTCGTGGCATGCTATAGACTAAAATTCTTCAGTAAGTCAACGTCCAATGCCAGATTTTTCCAGTATTTCTTTAATTCTCGAAAAAGCACATCTTCTGTGTTAACTTTCCCATTACGGGCACGCTTGCCGATTATCACCCAAAGGTTTTCAATTGGGTTACGGTCCGGACTCTGACTAGGACTGGAAAAGTTGGGAATTATTAAAGCAAAAGATTACCCAACAAAATACAAAATCATGTTTGACTTGTACAATGTACATATGTACATCTGTATTAATAAACGAATTCTATTACTTACTTGTCTTGGTAAAAATACAAAAATCGACTCTTTATGGGTGTGTGTATTTTTTTTTTGCCTCGTACTGCATATTCAACTAATTTTGAACCTGTGCTTTCATCACTGCTAGAACTTAGAAATATCATAGGTTACTCAGAATTAATAACTCACATCAGAGAAAATACATTACACTGCTTTATAACTGGACAGAAATTGTTTCAATACGACAAACGTATGGTTGAAGACAAATGTTCAAATGACAATGTCTGATGATACTTTGAAAAATACTGGGGTATCATTATAATAGCAGCCATCTTACCCGGAATTCACGTCATGATAAAAAATGCACTTCTAAATTTGGGCTACGAAACTAGAGAAAAATTTACCGAAATGTTTCGAACCCCTGAAATAAATCAATATATATATATAATTTTTGATGTTATCATTGCAAATTTTTTTAACAGAGCTCATGTTGCAATTTTCGTTGTTATTATTGCTTTTCTCTGTCACTCCTCATTACTGTTTCCTATATTGTATTCATTTCTATGCTTGGTCAGCTCAGGAGATTTTTGTGGACTAGCATATGTATTGATTCCTTACATTTACTAATTTTCCAATGATGTTCTTTGTCTTTTTGATTTCAACCTGATCCCACAGAGGTCGGTGATCTCCCTTTTCTCTCCACATGTGGCCAGCCACGCCTGATTTTTCCACTTCCCCTCGTGTTACACCTTTTTGGTGTTCTTGAAGCGACCTGTCTCCCCTTTATATTTCTTTCCGCAGCTGAACGGGATGGCGTGCACACAGTCTTTAGCCATGTTCTCCTGTATGGGGGGGGGTACTCGGGAAAGGTATCTCCGAAGTGTCGTTCAGCTTTTGAAGGTTGTCCTGAAGGTTATATGAACCGCAGATCATTTGTATCTTCTCCGATAACACCTTCACATAAGACAGCAGTCCCAATAAACTGGGATAGGCGGATACAAGAGGACAACAACACTCAGAAAATAGTCTGCCTTCACATAATTTTATATAATTTCTCGTGCGATCTAATAAAGCTTTTCTTTTCAGAGGATAAATTATATAAAAACTGTACGAATGTTCCTTTTATCCGAGCGCTTTCGGCTATACATTTAGCCATTTTCTATACATTCGGCTATACATTTAGCCATTTTCAATTTCTATTTCTATTCTATTTCTAATTCTAACAGTTGAAATATAATCCTTGAAAATGGCTAAATGTATAGCCGAAAGCGCTCGGATAAAAAGAACATTCGGACAGTTTTTATATAATTTATCCTCTGAAAAGAAAAACTTTATTAGATCGCACGAGAAATTATATAAAAAAATAAATAAAAGCACCTTGTCAGTCGTTTTTAATGAAATGTGCATATATATATATATATATATATATATATATATATATATATATATATATATATACCGGTTATAACAGCAAAATTATCGAATTGTTAGATCAGATTTTGAACCATTGTAACTTAGAAATGATTAAAGATATCTTACTGGAATTAACGAAGATTTTCCTAACACTATCCGGCTCTATTTTCAGCAATAAGTATGTATAATTACTCCCCAAGGTTAACAGAAGAATTCTGAGAAAATCGATCATAAACGAAAATGACATGTTGATCATTAAGTAGTCATAATTAACAATCGGAAGCTCATGAAGGATTGATATAAAGTTCAAACATATATATATATTTAAAGACATTTATATTATGTTTAACGTTCTTTTTATAGATACAAGTATTTAAGCAAATGCTCTGTTTTGTATCTATAAAAAGAACATTAAACATAATATAAATGTCTTTAAATAAATTGTCGGACAATGTCCAATTCTAAAATATATATATATATATATATATATATATATATATATATATATATATATATATATATATATATATAAGGTAATAAAAGGTTTGGTAATCCATGTGGATAATTCTACAGGGGATGTAATCCAGTGAGCTCAATGAAACACCAGAGCAAATATTAATTACATAATTAAGAAAGTGGGAACCTTAAGGTTCCATGACTATAATTTATTTCCCTAGAAAATATATTTTTCCCGTTTCATCAGGTCACATCTCTAGTTTCAAAGGAATTTGTCAGCTTATTCCTTTAATATATATATATAATATATATTTAATATATATATATATATATATATATATATAGATATAGATATATATATATAGATATATATAAATCTATATATATCTATCTATATATATATATATATATATATATATAAGTAAAATTTGTGCATATATATACATATATATATATATATATATATATATATATATATATATATATGCAATTTTTATATATATTATTTATATATTAAATATGCGTGCTACTTATTGGAAAGTGCTCAATATCAGTGATAGCGCTAACATATTTAGTTGGATTGATGTGAGTGTGTGATCCGGGGTTTCACGCTCTTTGCGATCATCAGAGTGATTAATTTTGCTTACGTCAAATGGTATCAAGATGGCTGAACGTCTTATCTGATAACATGGAAACAATCCACCCAATAACTGTTGTGGTAGGATCCACCTAATTTGCATAGTGGAGTACTGACGATATAAATATGGTTGGTACCGGAAGACAGGGAGGCAAATCAAGAGATCCAACTAGAGACTGTGCCTGACTGCGACTTAGTCAACACATTCTCCAGGAACGGTCTTCCCAGAAATATACAAAAGACTATATGTAAATATTGTGTACACTTTCTTGTTTCAATACATTTTATTCTAACTACATTTTGTGTTTGCATTATTATTCCATGCATTAGTCAAGTTTCAACAATAACCGTCAAGAGTAAGGTGAATAAGTTTTAAAAAGAGGGAGCATTATAGAGGAAAACTGGATAAAGGGGTCATAACAGCAAGAGGGATCATCATTTCAACTTAGAGCTAAATACATTCGTATTGTTCAAAGTAGAGTTCAATAATACTATGAAAACCTCGGCGAATTCCAGTAAGATACATTAAAACATTTCTAAGATGCAAGGGTTCAAAACTTAATCTAACAACTGGAATTTACTGTTACACGATTTGGATAATTTTGTTGTTACACCCGTATATATTATTATAGCAGGCTAATAAAAGAACTTCCCGATATAAAAAGAACGACAAAAATGATAATATCGATAATAAGACTAATAATATTCATTGTACAGGGTGCGGTAGAAATGCCCCCCACATTTTATAGGGAGGGAGGTGTTGATGCCGTACCCTGTATATTAGGAGGCCTTTTCACCAAATGGAAGCATGACGGAAAAGATGCTGACAATTGGAATTTTCATCCAATACAGAAAGACACGATTTCTTCTAAGTTCCCAAAATATGAACAATCACCAATATTTTTTTAAAATCTTGGAATGCTCCATAGTGGGGCTGAGAACTCTCCAGTATGTACTGAAAGATATATATATATATATATATATATATATATATATATATATATATATATATATATATATATATATATATATAAAGAGATAGATAGATAGATAGATAGATAGATAGATAGATAGATAGATAGATAGATAGATATGAAATGTCTCAGATAAATATGAACGTATTGGGATAGATAGATAGATAGATAGATAGATAGATAGATAGATAGATAGATAGATATGAAATGTCTCAGATAAATATGAACGTATTTATATAGATAGATAGATAGATAGATAGATAGATAGATAGATAGATAGATAGATAGATAGATAGAAAGAAAGGTAGATAGATAGATATGAAATGTCTCAGATAAATATGAACGTATTTAGATAGATAGATAGATAGATAGATAGATATGAAAAGTCTCAGATAAATATGAACGTATTTAGATAGATAGATAGATAGATAGATAGATAGATAGATAGATAGATAGATATGAAATGTCTCAGATAAATATGAACGTATTTAGATAGATAGATAGATATGAAATGTCTCAGATAAATATGAACGTATTTAGATAGATAGATAGATAGATAGATAGATAGATAGATAGATAGATAGATAGATAGATAGATATGAAATGTCTCAGATAAATATGAACGTATTTAGATAGATAGATAGATAGATAGATAGATAGATAGATAGATAGATCTTTCAGGACGTAGGCGATTATACATCTCTACAATTTCCTGTCTGTTGTTGCTCTATGTAATTATTGACACACGCTATTATTCCACTTGGTCACTTTTTCTGCTATCCATTCGCATAAACTCGTTAAATTACACGCTGTCTCGCCCTAATTCTATTACTTTTAATACGGTCTGTGTTTGTTAAATTATCTCGGGTTACTTTCTTAATTATGTGTGCCAGACTTTTTTAACTGTCTCGTTCTAATTCTAACTATTAATTTCCTTGTTCTTAAGACTTCCTCATTTCTCAGATGTTTTGTCAATGCAATTCTCGGAATGTTTTAACGCCTCCAAAACTAAATTTCTCTCCATTAGTCATCTGAGAGACCCACCTTCAGCCTTCTAAGAATATGGCTGATGCTAACCTCCAGGAAAGTGACTCTTTGTGCCTTCTCGGTTTAACATTCTCAGATTACATGAAGTGGAAAGACTATACTGAATCCATTGCTAGGTCAAATGCAAAGGAAATTGGTTCACTGTGTCGTGAGCGACAATTATTCTCTTCATAATCTATTTTACATGTTTATAAGTCTACCATTCGTCCATGATTAGAATATTACTGTCACATATTGTCCGGTGCCCATGCTAGTTACCTTGAGATCCTTTATAAAATCCAAAGAAGAATCAGCAATATTATTGGTCTTGATCTGGCGGCTCGGCTTCAGTCACATTTCCACCTCCGTAAGGTGCCTCTCTGTGTCTTTTCTATAAATACGTTCATGGTAATTGTTCGGATGAGCTCTTCGCTAGGGTGTCTAGACTTTTTTAATTCAAGCGCAATACTATACTGGCCTCAAGATCTCATTAATTTACAGTTGATCTGGCTCGATATATTATTTACATTATTCGGACTATTGTCCTATCTTTGCCACCATATTTATTACAACGTTTCGGCCGTTGTACGCTCCGGCCTTCTTCAGGTGGTTGGAATGTCGAACTGAGCCCTTTATTTCGCTCACTGGGGTAGACTGTTCTAGTTCCACGTGCCATGTTTAATGGATGTCAGTTATCAGTTATCTCCTGTTAATTTTTCCTTCTGAATGTTCTCCACTGCCTTAACTGGGTATTGAACTCACACTCTTTGGGTCTTGTCACTGGATCTAACCAGCGCACTGTACCATTTGTCCTTGAGAAACGTTTAAATATGGTGACAAAGATGAGGACAATAGTCCGAATAATGCAAATAATGTACATAATATCTCATCTCAGAAATATAGACAGATATTGATGGCTCCATATAACCGTCAATTCTATACTAACGGTTCCTTTTCTCGGTTGTGGAACTCCCTTCCAGCTCCTTTCTTTCTAGCCAACTTTAAGCAGCAAAAACATTAAATGCAATGTCAATTGCTATCTACTGTTCTCCTGATTACTCTTTCCTCTTCCTTAATTTAAAGACAATTTGATGTATGTAGGTCCTTACTTTCCATGCAAACAATTATTTTACGCTGGATTTCGCAATAAACTTCGGTTATTCCCAAATTTATTTCCATGTTATAAAAATCATCGTACCAAAATCTTGTCGCAAAAAATCACGTAGAAAATATCAGCGAAAAGAAACACAGTAATGAAAACTTGGAATCAGGAATTTCAGAATTGCGGGTCCGCATCTGGCCCGGAATGTTTATTAATTTGCTCACGGGGAGGGCCTGATTCCAAAATGGTATGATATGTTGGGCTACGTCCTCTAGGAGTAAAGTTGAAAGCGTGTGACAGTGAAAGTTTCATTTATTATATAGATATAAGTCAATTGAATTATTAAACACTATTAAGGAGAGAGAATAATAAAGGATCTAGAATATAAAAAAAAAAAAACAGGAAATAAAGATTCACATTGTATTTAAAATTAAGATAACAGATCCGTGTATAAATTGTTTTGACTTGTTCCAGTCAAGTTTGAAATGATTAAATCATTTTCCTCACCTCTTTAAAATTTACAACTGAGATTTTATTGAAGCCGCTTGGGGGTTTCTACTCCTGTCTTCCGCAGGGGTGGCCAAACTTGCTTAATTTAAAGAGCCAAACTGGACAAAGTTCAGATGTTTGAGAGACACGAGACCTGATCAAAATTTGCACATGTGACACATGGCAGATAAGACGCAAGTGTTTACCTCCTTTAACGGGTAATTCAAATTCTTCCTTCCAATCTGGCTTAAAATTCGTTTTCATCTTCATATTTTCGTTTTTTGCAATTTGAAGTGGCCATCTTCCTTCACAAAATTTTCACAGACACTTTTAACCAAAACTTGTATCTAAAGGGTACCAACTAGGTTCAAGTTTTTCTGTTACCCTGCATTAATATACATGACGTGGTTGAGGTTTCCTTAATCCCCTTACCGATGACCTCAGTCTTCTCACATTCCTCTATAACTCTTACTGCTCGAATTTTTTTTAATCGCTCTGCCCCCCACCATTCATTCTTTCAGCACTAAAGAACAATGTCTCATTCAGATCCATCATTAAAATAAGGATTTAATATTCTTAGATATTTTTACTAACCATGAACATTAAAGTTAAGTTTTAATCCAATGGCGTCTCAATTCATACCCAGTAAATAATTATAAAGCTGGAAAGTTTTCTTACTTACATTATATATTAACTGTGATGAAAAAAGGAGCTAAGCCAACATATTTCCAGGAGTGGCATATTAAAGATCAAAGACCGCATGTGGCTCGTGAGCCGTGATCTACAATGAAAATCATGGTATCATGTGAAAGACATGAGGATATGATCTAGTGTCTGTAGTGATATAACAATTTCTATTTCAAGAAAATAGTATCTGTGGTATTTTATCACAGGCTATTAGGAAAAAAGTCATAGGTAGGAAGATTTCCATTTTTCTTACTTTTGCTCAGACATGATCGTCTAATCTTCGATTCAGTCACGTAATCTCAGACAGCTACCAATCTAAAAAAAACAACAATATTTATGCCAGTATTCATATTAGATCTGATTATTAAGCATCGAATTTTAGCATTTTAACTTAAAATTTATTTTTTCAGTTCGTTGGTCAGGATTAATCCATGCATTAACTACAGTAGGGATATACCGAGAAACCTCGGTTCTCAAACTTAATATTTTCAATTTTCAAACTCATCGGTTTTGGGACGGCTTTTTGAAAGCCGTCCCAAAACCGATGAGTTTGAAAATTGAAATACACCCTTGCGCAAATTAATTGAAATGACCGCTTTGATTACATTCACCATACGGTCAATTTTAAACCCACTGGAGTGACAGGGTGTAATCGATTTCTATTTTTTCCCTCAGATTAGGTCATTTGCAATGGTGTGCAGTAAGATGAATCTATTTTTGGGGTGTACGATGAAATTTGTTTGGCCTTGAAAAATGTTGCGTCATCTGTGATTGCATCAGATTTTCATCACGCCCAGACACTATTGTCTCGACTGTTGATTAGTTCTCCTACGGCCATTGTCTGCGATGGACGGCACTTCAAAGAAGCATACGAAAATTTTAACGCTGCACGAACACACTGGCAAGCCTTAACAGTAAGTACATCAAAGTCCTATAGATTGATCAAGAAACTCTCCTGATTTAAAATCAACCGAGTATTTGTGGTCAATCTGCAAGGAAAGACTTCGTGGAATGGACATACGAAGTACTAACATGTGCACTGAGTCATGTTTCATTGGAAAAATACGAAAAAAATTAAATAATAACGGAATTATTCGTTTTGTTTCAATTAATTTACACAAGGGTGCATTTTCTTTCCGATAAGAAGTAATCACCTATCTTTCTGCTTCAGTATCAGACGGTGTGGCGGATTCTAATTGTAGTTGTTGCTGAGTGATGATTATTGTTGGATTTACTTGGTTTCGAATGATTTCTTCCGGCTAATTTTCTGCGACTGATTTAACATTCCTTTATATTTTATTTTTAATTGTGCGCTTCAGCAGCATAACTGAGTGTCATCAGTTTTAAAGTATTTTCTTTTTTCAATTTGGACCACCCAACTCTTTTAATAATTGTTGTGGTGGGATCCACCTAATCTGCATAGGTGACTACCAACTATATAAATAATGGTTGGTACCGGAAGACGAGAGGAAGAGGAATCACGAGATCCAACTAGAGACTCTGATCGACTGCGACTAGTCAACACATTCTCCAGGAACGTCTTCCCAGAAATATACAGAAATACTATTTGTACTTATTGTGTACACTTTCTTGTTATAATACATTCTTGTTCCAAGTACATTTTGTGTTGCATTATTATTCCATGCAATAGGCGAGATTCAACATTGAGTCAAGACTCAACAATAATTATAACTTTTCGATTTGAATTTTCTTTTTTCGTCGGCTAGCTGCTTCAGTATGCCGGCGAGCGTGGATGTCTGCTTTTATTCGGCTTGTGTCGTGTCTCTTCGGAACGTAAGCAATCATGGTGCATCCGCGTCTTCCCGTCCTTTGTAGCTCTTAATAAGTTTTATCATTCTGTCATTTCTACCAAACCCTGTTCTGCCATCCATTTGCTCAAGCCTATCAAGTATGCTACGCGCTGCTTTCCTCTCTTCCTCTATCTGCCCTGTGGGTATAAGATTTTCCAAAACGTCCTACTTCATTACGTGACCCAGGAATTTCAACTCCCTCATCCTGATGTTATATATGTTTCTTTTTTGTTTCCATTCTCTCAGAAACTTTGTTGCTGCTCATATTTTCGGCCGATGATATCCTCAGCATCACCGTGGAACCAAATGTCTGTAGCTTCAAGTCTCTTCTTCATCTTTGACAAGATTTCCCAGCTTTCGCTGCCATGCAGAAGGATAGATATCACGCAGCAGTACTGTTTTCTTTGTTTCCAACGAAACTTTCCTGTCTCGTAATACTCTGCTTAGTGTTTGGAATGCGTCTTTGGTCGTCCTAATACGTTTTCGGATCTCAGTGTCGTACATTCCGTCCTCTGTCAGAACACTTCCCAGCTATTTAAATTTCTATACCTGCTTGATCTTAGTATCCCCGACCTGTAAATTACTTTTTGGACTCATCTTTTTACTGGTGAAATCAAATAAATCCTACTGTTCATAACGGTAATTTGCAGGAGAGCTAATATAAAGCTCTTAATAAATTTTGTCTTTTTGCTATTTCTCAAAAATCTTGCTCGATCATACATTTACTCAAGCTCATCAAGTATATTAACGCTGTTACCCACACTCTCACTCTCTTTCTCTCTTTCCCTCAATCTCTCATGTGAGTATCAAATTTTCCAACCCTCCTTTCTCAATATGTCTCCCAGAGATTTCAACTGACTCTTCCTGGTGTTAAGTAAAAGTGTTTATTTTCTTTCCATATTCTTCAAAACCTTGTTGTTGCTCTTCAGGCCATGATATCCTCAGAAACTTTCTGTAGAACCACATTTATGCTGCTTCAAGTTCAAGTCACTGCCATATAGGAAGACAGATATCACATAACAGTTCAATATTTTCTTTCTTTGTTTTTCTGTTTCTTAATACTTTGCTTACTTTTTAGAATGCATCTTTGGTTATCGTAATGCTTCTTCGGATTTCAGTGTCCCACTTGCCAATCTCTTTTAGAACAGTTCCAAGGTATTTAAATTTTTGTACTTGTTTGATTTTAGTATCTCCGATTTGTAATTTACATTTCGGGGTCATCCTTTTACTGATAACCATGCATTCAGTCTTCTTGTAGTTTATACTTAGTCCTTTCTTCTCGGTCTCGTTCACTAACTTCTGTAGGGGGTTTTGTAGTTTCTTTTCCGTGTCTGCTGTCAGCACTGTGTCATCTGCATATATTTAGTTGTTAAGATTTTGAACGTCAATGATGAATTGTTGTAGTATTGCCAGTTCTCTCAAAATTGTAGGTTGAAGAAGTCCGGTGACAAAACACATCCTTACCTTACGCCCCTTTCTGTTTCTGTATATCTGCTGAATACATTTCTATTCGTTAACAACATTGAAATTGTGATTGACCAACAAATCAAATAAATCCTACTGTTCATAACGGTAATTTGCAGGAGAGCTAATATAAAGAATCCTTTGAGCTTTCCAATTCAAAATCGATAGCACTTGGATACCCCATGATCAGTGATATATTTAAAACAATTTAGGGCACCTCGACGTGATTTAATGGTTAGCAAGCTCGTCTCGCTAGAACAATTACGACTGAGTAGTGTGTTCGATCCTCACTGGGTACCCCATACTTTCGGCCTTGTGCCACATCCGAGCTACGCTTGGAAAATCACTAAATTTAAAACAATGGGACTCTATTTATTTTAATATAATTTCTATCTTCAATGGTACTTATCTTGTACTTGTAAAATCTTACATCTTTCATTATTTTCAATTAATGAATCAATTCGAGTTAAATTCATTCTACCATATCTACATCAGAGAAATTCAATAAAAATGTGCCCATCATTCTATGGAATTATATGAATACGTTTTAGTCAAAATGATGCCGGAAATTGTACCATCAACCTAAAAAGTGGCAAAAGATCACAAAAATAATAAGGGAAACACATTTAACACATTTAGCATATTGATTCATTGAATCAATATGATATGAATCAATATAAATAAAATACAAAATTGTCCGATACTCCTGCATCAAGCAAACAGCATTTAAAACTTTCAAGTGAATTAAAAATTTTCTAAAACCACGTTTATCAGGGACTTGTGTCGGCTAAATTCACTTAAGGGCCTTCAGACATTTCGTCTGGTTAATTTCGAAAGATTTTGAATGAGAGAGCAGACAGAACGACGGAGGAACAAAGCCAAAGAGAAGAAACGAAAAACTCCGGGCCTGAACTTTCATCTTACGGCTTCTTTGTCGGATAAACAGATAATAACCTATGCCAGGGACGAAAGAGTTTGTTTATTCTCCGCTGTGTACGGGAATAAATACCGCTAACTTTCGAAAGATGCATTCAGTTTGTATAAATACTGAATTGCATAACGTTGACTCGCAAAGTACGTAAGTAAAAAATAGAAGGTAAGTAAGAAGAAAAACGAAAAAGACAACCAACAAAAATTGAGAAAAAAAAAACAGACGAAATTATACAAGAAAATTCGTTGAAATATGGCAAATAAAACTAGCTTCAAAGATGCCCTATCTGGCTCCATTTAATCTAGCTACTGTGGAGATTTCTTGATTGGGCCTTCATCACAATAGGGAGGTAGGAGTAGATGTTATAGACAACAATAAACTACACAAGAACTCAAAATTGATCGCTGCATTTAAATATTGCATTAATATTAAAGCTTACATTTTAAGAGTTCAACGATAATTGTTCTGTCGCCACTTAATTTAAAGACAGTTTGATGGACGTAGGTCCTTACTTTCCGTACTAACGATTATTTTCATTTCATGGCTTTCGATGAATTTCACAATAAATTTCTGTCATTCCCAAATTAATTTCCAAAATTGTTATTGCACAAAAAATTCGTTGAAAAAAAAATCACGTAAAAAATCGCCGAAAACAATCGCAGTAATGAAAACTTGGGAATCCAAAATTTTACGATTGCTCATCCGGGTTCGGTCTTCAATGTTTTCAATTTGTTCCCGGAGTCGGCCTGATTCCAGAATGTTATGATATGTTGGATAACGACCTCTAGGAGTAAAGTTTAAAAAGTGTAACACACTGATACACTGACATTCGCATTTATTATGTAGATAAATTTAACATATGTCTATATTTTTTAAATGTCACGTTGCAATTATTTACACTAATTACATTGCTCGGACTGTTGTCATATAAGGATAAAAGCGTTGGGTGAATCCAGTGACGTGACCCAAAGAGTTGTGAGTTCAATACCTGGCTAAAGCAGAGATGAAGAAAATCTTAGAAAGTTGAGTTAAAAGGGATATGAACTCATATTGAGATATTAGGAAGAGTCATGGCACGTGGAACTAAAAACAAATCTACACCAGTAGACGAAATAAAGAGTTCGGTTCAAAATTCCGATCACCTGACGAAGGCCGGAGCCTACAACGGTCGAAACGTCGTAAATAGGGTAAGAAATATGAGGACAACAGTCCAAGCAATGTAAATAAAATAATGATGATCCAGAGTATGATGACTTTTTACTTTCCATTGGCAAGGCTGATACCACGCTCTTTCCTAGTGACTAGTTTCCCGTTCTCTGTCTAACGTTTTCACTTCAAATGACGCGGAAAGATTATATTGAATCAGTTATTAGAAAGTTTTTTCACTGTGCCATTCTAGACAATTTTTCTCGCTATAAACTGATTACAAATTTAGAAGTCTATCATTCGTCCATGAATGGAATATCGCTCTGACATACGGCCTAGTGGTTCTGCTATGTATTTAGAGATTCTAGATAAAATCCAAATATGCAATGTTATTGGTCCTGAGAAGGTATCTCGGCTTCAGTCATTTACCCACCGTCGTAACGTAATTTCCCTGTTTCTTTTCTACAAATACTTTCATACTAATTGTTCTGATGAGCTTTCCTCTTTCGTGCCTCGACTTCATAAAGCGCATTACTAGATTGTCAGCGAGATCTCATCATTTTACAGTTAAATGCAACCGTAAGTTCTATGCTAACAGTTTCTTCTCTCTTATTTCTCTCTTATGCAACTCTCTTCCGGTCAACTTGCTTTCTAGTCAACTTCGACTTTACTGCAACGCATGCAATGATTATATATATATATATATATATATATATATATATATATATATATATATATATATATATATAATTATATACGAAAAATGTCTCAGAGTTAACCTGTAGAAAAAGACAATATTTATAAATGTAAAAGACAATAGGAAAACTGTAATAGTTGCCGACGCGTTTCGTCCGACGTGAAGTTTTTCAAGGCGAAACAAAATGACAGTAATTGACGTAATTTCTGTTAACAGTATGAAAATAGCGTTCTCTAAATGCTTCTTCCAGTTGCTAAGGACATTTTGTTTTGTTATTATTAGTTACTTTGTTTAATAAATTCATTTCGTTTGGCCTTGAAAAAGTCCACATCGGACGAAACGCGTCGGCAACTTTTACAGTTTTCCTATTGTCTTTTACATCTATCTATCTATCTATCTATCTATCTATCTATCTATCTATCTATCTCTCTCTCTCTCTCTCTCTCTCTCTCTATATATATATATATATATATATATATATATATATATATATATATATATATATTACTAAATTGCTGTTGTTCCTAGGTCAACCCTGACCCGAGCGCTAGCATCTGCTAGGGTTGTCTTAGGTATGACGATAAACTGCGTTCGACAGCGAGGCCTTTGATCACGTTCTATAGATCCTATCGTATATTTCCTTTAAGAGCGTGAAAAAAGAATTAACTGATTTTAAATACATTCAATTAAAAAAAAAGAATGAAATGTCTGAGCGTAGTACGGAGAATAACTCAACAAGCTGCATCTTTTTGTCCGCAATACATATTTTTTTTAAGTTTCCAAGATCCCAGTGTTAGAAATGTACTGACATCACGTGTAAGCATGAATAAGTGAGGAAGACATCCAGCAGAGGAATACAGTTGGTAACTTAGATATATATTACTTAATTATTGTTGTTCCCATCTCTACCCTGACCGGGGGAACTAACATCTGTTAGGATTGTCTTAGGCATGACGATAAACTGCATCCGGCAGCAAGGCCTTTGATCGGGACGTTTTGAGGAGCGTTACCACATCTCTTAATTGCTGCTGTTCCCAGGTTAATCCTGACCTGGGGTGGTAACACTCGTTAGGGTCCCAGTGGTGGGCAAATAGTGAACATCAAAACTGGGCTTAAAACACTATGAAAGTGTAGAAATATATTTTTATAGTGAAGGTACCAGGAATGGATTTTCATAGTAAAACAAAATTGCTAGTAATATGTTTTTGTAAAAAAAAAAAAATTAACTATTACCAATAGGACATTTTTGTAAGGAAAAACAATAGTACCCGTAATACATTAATGTAAAGGAAAAATTGCCAGCAATAAAATTTTGAAGAAAAAAATTACCAGCAATACATACAGAAATTACTAATGCCCCCAAGAAAATTAAATTTCGGCATAAAATGACCCATAAGGAGTTATGCCGTAAAACAAACAAACAAAAAAATTATTAATAGAATAATCCATGAATTTCAATTTCAGATTGACAAGGTTTTATGGAGAAAAATTAAATTTTTCAAAACTTAATGGCTCTCCTGTCAAGATTACGTTATGTTGCCCATCTGAAAACACCTTCTGAAAGATCTTTCATTGCTAAGTCGCAATTAAGAAATTTCTCAATATGTTGAAGAGAAAAATGGTTAAATATGATGAAATCATTCCCAGATGGCGAGAACCAATAATCGAAAACGATTGATTTGATCATGAGGCAGAATTTTATTTTTTTGCTTTCATAGTTATTTGTGACTACTTGACATTGAAATGTACGTAGTTTATATAATCTTGATCTGAATTACGGAAAAATCACGTTCTATGGATCCTATCACGTGTTTCTTTTAAGAGCGTGAAAAAAAGAATTGACCGATTTTAAATACTTTAAATTAAAAAATAAAATAAAATGTCTATCTGAGCATATTACGCAGAATATCTCTACAATCCGTATCTTTATGTCAGCAATACGTATTTTTTTAAAGTTTCAAAGATGCCAGTGTTCGAAATGTACTAACATCACGTGCTATAATGAATAAGTAAGAAAGACAGCCAGCAGAAGAAGACAGTTGGTTACTTAGACTAAGATTTCTAAAAATAAATTTAAATTCAAAGAATTATTTCAGTCAGTTGATATTCACAGAATCACAATTTATATAGGCTTACGGTCATTTTCTCCATTCAAACACTGATTTCCGTATGATCACCGAAATTAAGCAACGTCGAGCCTAGTCACTACCTAGATGGGTGACCGCTTGGAAATATGACGGGCTGTAAGCTTGGATGTGAAGGTGGAGTAACGGATAACGAATACCCTTGAAAAAAGTATGAAACCACCTCTTCTCCCTCCAGCTATGGGTTAATTAGTAAAACTTGTATCGTACTATCTCTCCCGCCCTCTGTCCTATCAAACATTTGTACAAATTTGATACATATGCCGCCCCCATCCAATATGTAAATTCTCCAAGCCCTCTTTCCTCATTATATTTATATTTATAAAATGTGTCTGCCTTAGAGCCACATAATGTTAAAGCGCCGGTTCCCGTACGATCATCGAAGTTAAGTAACGTTGGACCTTGTCAGTATCTGGATGGGTGACCGCTTAGAAATTAAAGTGCTGTATTTCGAGCTCAAGTTCCAGTCGGGTTCGTTGTATCAACTTAAGCGCAAATACCCAGGGGCAAGGCATGAATTCAAGGTTGGGTAAGGTATGAATCAACATCTTCTCCCCCAGCTATGTATTAAGCAGTAAGACTTGTTTCAGTAAAAAGAAATTACAATCTAAAAACAATTTCTAGCTCTCTCTTTGCTCTCGTCAAACACGCGAACCCTATATTTTCGTCTGTGTCTTTCAAAGAACGACATCCCTCTTCTCTGGGGTGACTGTTTGTCTATTTAGCTGCCAAGCTGTTTTCGCACGTGGTCACATATCAGATGCGGCCTCACAAGTCATCTTATCTCTGGGTCAACCCTGGCAGCGCACGAATCGGTCGGGAGTCATCTCAAGTCAACCCGGCACCTAGCTTTCTTGATACTCTGGCGTGAACTTTCGTGTCTAGACTAATCCGATATCGACTTAGCAAACCATAACAAATCTCTTGTTACTAGGAGGAGTAGCATGTTTTTTTCCTCATCATTTCAACCGAAGCAAGGCAATAAAACCACTAAGACGCAGAGTTGATGAGGATGAAAGAAGCTGAGGAAATGTTGAGTGGAGAGAGGGCATTAAAAGACCGGGGTTCCAAGACAAATATAGTGACAGTTTTCGATAAATATCTGAATGTCGTTGTTGATAGAAAAACAAAGAGAGTTCGAAAAGTGATAAATGCAAGAGAAGAGAAACATTAGCATCGAAATCAGGCTTACACTAAGCAATTCACACAGTAAAATGATGAGACCTAGATGCCACTCTAGTATTGCCCTGAATGTAAAGTTTAGGTACCAACGAGGAAGTTCATTAGAATAACTACCATGAAAGTATTTATACAAAAAGTACAGGCAAGCTAGTTTACGACGGTGGAGAAGTGACTGAAGCCGAAAAGACCGCATGACATTGCAGATTGTTCTTTGGATTCGAACAGGGATCT
Organism: Acanthosepion esculentum; assembly: GCA_964036315.1. Taxonomy (NCBI): domain Eukaryota; kingdom Metazoa; phylum Mollusca; class Cephalopoda; order Sepiida; family Sepiidae; genus Acanthosepion; species Acanthosepion esculentum. The sequence continues at coordinate 37,680,410 of OZ038487.1, forward strand.
CTAGAAACATAGCAAAACCACAATAGCAGATGTGGAAGCAATATTCGATGCACAAAAGAATGGGAAATGTATAATAGTATAAAACCTATTCTGGCAGGATAAGGCCACAACAAATAAAACTTCATCGCAGCAGAGATAACAAGTGATACAATACAATCGTTCCACATCATATCAGTGGAAAATGTTAGACAGAAAAAGGAGCAATGAGTTATTCTCATGGAGGTTAGCATCAGCTATGTTGGATGTTGGTTGAGGAAATACCTCTTGGCCTTACTTCCGCTGCATCAGTATGCGGGCGTAAATCGAAACTGGTGATAGCATAAACAGGAAATGCATCCGGTGTCTAAAATAAACAGGGTGCACAGGTGTGCCGAGCCTAGAATAAAGAGGGTGGAAAGAAAAAAAGTTTCGTTGCCGACATACCTGAAGAAGGCGTAGCGACGTGAAGTCGCGTAGGTGTCTAAATGTTATTTAGCCGGTCTGATTCTTGATATGAACAGAGAGGCTGGCTAGAGTCAATTCCTGTGTGCGCAATCCTAACCTCATCGATTCCCCCTCACTCTACCCGTTCGCCGCAAATCGAACGATAAAGATATTTATATATTTTTAAATATAAATGTTCGTCGCCTTATTTGAGCCCAGTAGCAATATACACCAATGAAGCGCATAAAAAAAGATTTACTTATACCATTAAAGGATACGAATGTTTTTGAGTTGGGATGGGTACTGAATTTAAGAAGCCATTTCTTGCCACAGTTAACAACGGATTGAAGGTCGTTTTTGAGATCACCTGACAATTTGATTTTATCGAACCTATCAGTTTTACTACTAAGACAGGAATAAATAATTTCCACTGGCGTAAATACCGAATCGAGAACTGATAATATCGGGATATTTGGTCCAAATGGAAACAGCATGAATAAAAAAGAAAATATAATATATTTTTTATCGCTATTCTACCGTGTTGATAGCAGACACATTAAAAAACTGCATGCACTTCTAGACAAGATAGTAAAGGAATATAAGAAGGCAGAAGGAACATCGAATCGTAAGAATACAGAATGTATGCTCATTAGCAAGAGGGACAGCCGATGATGCGAACCACGAATTAGAGACGTCAAACTCAAGCACGTAAAAAATGTAATTATCTTGGAAATGTTATAACATGATGTAAAACGTGACATTGAAATCTGAAGGCGGATTGGAATAGTGAAAGATGCTTAAGCAAACTATCAAGAAAAAGTTAAATTTCGTTAGAAACAAGGAAAAGACTGCTGAACTACTACGCAATACCAATCCTGGTATATGACAGTGACTGCTGGACAATTTCCTCACCGGTGAAGAGGAGACTTGAAGCAACAGAGATGTTGTTCATCAGAATAATGCTGATAATGCCATGAATGTAACATGTGAATAACGAGGAGGTTCTAAGGAAAAATGGGAATGAAACGGACGCTTTTGCTTAGAATCAGAAAGAGACTGTAGACATTTTATATTGATTGTCTGATTCGTTTTTTACAGTTTATCAGCACTTTGCAGAAAAGCCAGAAAATATTTGTAGATTTTAAGATTGTTGTGTAGAAAGACGACCGGCCTTCGCTACCCTAAATTGTTGACCATAGACCTTTTCATTGACTAAAAGAGAAGTCGCAATTGTGACAGCAAGGGAAAACAAAATGTGTCGCACGAACTATGATATTCGCTAGTTTAGTATTATTAAACCACGTGATTAAACAGTTTCTTCACTCATCTTTTGTTCCAATACTCTCTTGGGTAAATTATGAAACAGAACAACGAACTTTATGAACATTATAAGTAGGCTTTTTTTAAAGATAATAATGGTTTAGTTATACAAGTCTTACTAATTAAACTCCTAGCTGAGGGGAGAAGATGTGTATTCCTACCTTGCCTAAGGGTATAGGAACCCGGCATACAGCACCCAGTATTCCTAAGCATTCCCCCATCTAGATACTGAAAAGGTTCAACTCTGCTTAATTTGGTGATCGAACGGGAACTGTCTATATTTCTGAGATAAGGTATTATGTACACTATTTACATTATCTGGACTATTGTCCCCATCTTTGTCGCCTTTGTATGCTCCGGCCTTCTTCAGGTGTTTGGAATGTCGAACTGAAGCCTTTACTTCGCTCACTGGGGTAGACTGTTCTAGTTCCACGTCCCATGTTTTTAATGGATGTCATTCCAACCACCTGAAGAAGGCCGGAGCGTACAACGGCCGAAACGTAGTAATAAATATGACGACAAAGTTGAGGATAATAGTCCGAATAATAGTGAACGGGGACTGGTATTTCATCATGATGTGGCTGTAAGCCAGACACTTTTCAGAAATATAATTAGGAAAGAACGTTTGGAGAATTTGATACTCAGATTACATTTAGAAGGCGAGTGGATGGGAGCAAGGTAAGTATGATGCTTGTACAAAAGGTTGACAGAACAGGAGGTGGGAGTGATAGGAAAACGATAAACGCTGCTAAGACCTAAAAATGATCTAAGTTGTGGAGACTCATGCTCTCCTACACCCCGTAGGGACACGGCACATAAAGCAAGATTCTTTCATCAATGTATTTTCTTTGCTTCCTATGAAATTACGCCACTAAGGGTTAATTGAACAAAAACTATTGTATTCATGAACGCTCAGAATCGGCTTCATACAACGAAAGATATTCAAAAATGATCGAACAGTTAAATTCAAAATATTTTATTATTTAAAATATATAATGCATAAATGTATTTCTTAAACTAAAATAATATAAATAATAATTACATTGATAGAAAAAATCAACAGCAATAAAGATATTCACTCACATTTGTTTTTTGACATTAAATTACATCATTTAGCATCCTTAGTAGTTTACCTTGACTTTCAGTTAGCCTGATGTATATTCATGAGCGTTAATTGAATTTAAAAATTTTGAAAACCTAACGGCATTTTTACTTCTGTTTATAAATATTTGTTGCAAAATAAAATCTCTACATTTGCCTTGATAAGGTCTATCAGAGGACGAATCGCGTAGGTAGCCTACGTTAAGTATTCCCTTAAAATTTATTTCATACATATATATAGAGAGAGAGAGGTTAGAATCCTCAACAGAATACACTGGACGGCTGTTTCGTCCTATCTGGGACTCATCAGAAGTACGCATCCACTACCGAGAATCGAACCTGCATCGCTTTGATACAACGCGAACGTCATGCCAACTGTACCACGGGACACGATGAAACTAGACTCGATATAGCCGACGAATGACTATAAAATTAGCCTAAATCCCCAAATCAATTACTTATATATCTTGCTAGATCCTGCTAAGCTCTGTGATAGAGCGGCTAAGGGTCAAAATAGTAGTCGTGGCTCTTGGGGCACAGGTTCCGAGGTTATTCGGGGTCTCTGGATAACTCTGTATACTTGGATGGGTATCGGTGAACGGAAATGAGTGAATAGTGGCGCTACATCGAGTCTAGTTAATGTCTTCTTCGTCACCGAGTCCCGTGGTACAGTTGGTATGACGTTGTATCGAAGCGATCCGGGTTCGATTCTCGGTAGTGGATGCGCACTCTTGATGAGTCCCAGATAGGACGAAACGACCGTCCAGTGCTTTCTGCATTCTTTTGAGGATTCTAAGCTCGACGAATTACTATAAAATTAGCCTAAACCCCCAAATCAATTACTTATATATATATATATATATATATATATATATATATATATATATATATATATATATATATATATATGTGTGTGTGTGTGAGTGTGTGTGTGTCTGTATGTGCGTGGTTATAGGCAGACATCAGAATTGCACACGTGCCGGGAGCAAAAGAGGCCCAAAGGTAGAAATTCATAGCGACGCTCGTCTGAATAAATATCGTGTTCGTTTTACTACTACTATCGTGTATTGAATGAAAGTGTGATGTACGTTTTGTTTTGTTTGTTTTTTTTTAACGTCGATTCAAAGGTATGGAGTGACGAGATTAAATAAATATATCCATAGGAACGGACGAAGAACGGGTGAGAATTTCGTCGAAAAACAGACATGGAAGATACAGTAAGTGGTTGATTAGAATTCTATTAAGGCTTTCTGGTACTTTCTCAGCGTATTTTCAAGACTATAGACTAAGTGTTATAAAGACGGACCGTCGTCTTTTCTAAAAACAATTACTGACTTTAACTCTGTTATTTATTTATTGAAAATGTGTCTCACGGTAATGTAATAAATACAATTACAAAATAGTGATTAGGGGTTCTGGTACAAGATAGATAGATAGATAGATAGATAGATAGATAGATAGATAGATAGATAGATAGATAGATAGATAGATAGATATTGGTTGGACATAGATAGATAGATAGATAGATAGATAGATAGATAGATAGATAGATAGATAGATAGATAGATATTGGTTGGACTTAGATAGATAGATAGATAGATAGATAGATAGATAGATAGATAGATAGATAGATAGATAGATAGATATTGGTTGGACATAGATAGATAGATAGATAGATAGATAGATAGATAGATAGATAGATAGATAGATATTGGTTGGACATAGATAGATAGATAGATAGATAGATAGATAGATAGATAGATAGATAGATATTGGTTGAACGTAGATAGATAGATAGATAGAAAGACAGACATGTTGATTATTCTTTTCAAATAGCTGTACCATTTGAATTTTAAAAACACACACACACGCGCATATATATATATATATATATATATATATATATATATATATATATATATATATATATATATATATATATGTAAAGGTAATAAATCCGTTGGTATATAATCCTAGTAGATTCTAGTAATGTAAAATATTAAGAATGATTAATAAAAAGAGCTCAATGTTTTTATTAATACAGAGCAAATAAATTAGTTCATAAATAATCCATAATTACGACATAATGCGAACTGACATATTTCAACCGACGAAAACTTCGTCAGTCTTATTCAACCCCGGTAATTAGAATGAGTTCGTGTCGGAATTAGAAATTTAACAGTGACAGCTGTCAAAAAACTAATGCAGAATTTATATATTTTAATGTTTCAGTCAGACAAAAGTTGCGAGACAATGGCCGTGGGAGTGTGGAAGGTCCTAGCCTTAAAGGGAAGATTTTATAAAATTAAACCCGGATATTGACCTTATGACATTAAATTGGGCTTATATGAAGACTGAATATATATATATATATATATATATATATATATATATATATATATATATATATATATATATATATTTTAAGCGTATCAAGGCTGTAGGCCACTATCACGCAAGGGGTTATAGAAGGGTTGGAGGAAGAGCAGATAGGAGTGGTAAAGGAGAGGATGTGGAGAAAGAGAAAGACAGTGGGTCGATAGAGATCCGGGAACCCCTTCCTAAACACGAAACAAGGTTTGTGCCTGTAATCGTGTCCAATAGAGGGGGGAGGTGTGTAGACCGGGCGGTAGGAAAGCCTACCTGCTCCTATTACATATAACACATACAACGATGACAACAAAACAATAGAGGGAGATTTAGTAGGGATAGTCGCAGGGGGATAGGAATGACATTGTATTGTATACATTAACAGTAAGTTTTAACTTAGTATAAGTCCCATTTACCTATATTTTAAAAATAAAATTAAAAAAATGTAATATTACGTGTTACGTTAGAATAGTTAGTTCTAAAATAAGATATGCTAGGGGGTCCAAAAGCGCCGGTTAACAAAAAGCAAAAAGCAAAAAACAAAAATACAAAAAATTTGAAATAAATTAAAAATTACATATACATACACAAGGAAGACGGAATCAAATATGGGATGGGTTTATACTTAAACGGACAGAGAAAATGCTCGTTTGACGACGATAATCTATACAAGACAATGTCGAGAATTTAAGGCATATATATATATATATATATATATATATATATATATATATATATATATATATGCGTGTGTGTGTGTGATGTACATTTTGGCACCAAACTTCAAACATGTCTCACTGAATATGACGTTCAAGGAAAAAGGAATAATATTGTTATTAAGTCATACAACTGTCTTACATTTTTCCTAGGGTGTAAAAGAGGGTAAAATTGTTTGTATTGCCCATTGTCCAAAGCGCTTTCTAATTGTTTAGCCATTTTCAGGAGGTTGTTTTTAACTCTCGTTCATTTCTTTTCATGTTTGCCTGTTTAAGATGTAGTTTGAATGTGCTATTTCAATAGTACTATCATTTATTCTGACGTTCACGAGCTGAGCGCAGCTAGATTATGAGTCGGCGTCTTTCGATTTTAAAACACTTTCAACACTCATTTACGCTGCTGAATGAAGTGAGATTTATATTGGGTGCCACCTGTCTCATGTAAAGTACCTACCTGACAGCGAGGTGTTTTCGATAAATAAACCTATATTGGGTGCTAGTCGTATCGACAAGAATCTTCCTTATGGGTTGTTGTAAATTGTGGGTGGCTATGTGCCTTTTTATGTCACTTTGGCCAGATAAATTACAAGAAAGGTGTCTACGTGAAGAAATGGTGGCATGATCGATATAGGCAATTGATTCTAGACAAGAAACAGTCTAGTACGGGATAGTGGAATTGATACACTATATTGGTCATCGCTAGTTGAGATTTGATCGAGTCATTTTGATTAGTGACGACGAGGTTTGCGGTTTTCTGCTTTCTGTAATTTGTTTCCTTTCTTTTTATGTGCCGTGTCCTTTCAGGACGTAGGCGACCATCGCTCTCCACCTCCCTTTATCCCTTGCAGCTCTCAGCAAGTTCCTTTCATCTGCTTCCTGCCCCAGACCACGTTCTGTCATCCACTTGCTTAATTCCTCCAGGTATGTCACGCGTTGCTTTCCTTTGTCTCTCTTTCCCTCTATTCGACCCGTGAGTATCAGATTCTCTGGGCTTTCCTTCCTCATTATGTGTCCCAGAAGCTTCAGCTGCCTTTGACTGGTATTAAGTATAAGCCTCCTCCTTGTTTGCAACCTCTCTATGATCTCATCGCTGCTCACACGCTCGGTCCATGATACCCTTAGCACCCTTCTG